>NW_010576767.1:0-53988 GCF_000705375.1 Tinamus guttatus
TCTCCTCTCCTCTCCTCTCCTTTCTCCATCACCTAACAGGTATAAGAAAAATGTTAGAATGTTTGGTATGTTTTGAAAATATTAGTGTTTAGTGCTGTGTTTAAACTATATTATTTTGTAAATATACTATTACATGTAGTACTAGTACATCTAGTCTCTTTTGCTCTACCAGACACAAACATCATAGAGAAGGGTTTCTATAGGCGTGCTTTAGAAAGAGGTGAAAATATAAAGGAAATGGAATGTCTGTTACAACAGCCTAATGCTCCAAATAATGCATTACTTCCATTAAGCTAACACTGGGAGTCTGAAAATAATCATCTGCGCTGGTTACAAAAAAGGCATTTTTATTGACAATTGTATGCGGACGTTTTCGTTCTACATAGTCTGAATCTTATTTTCACTCCATAGGCAAAGATAGTGGATTGTATGCAGTCACACAGAATCACAGACTGGTTGAGGTTGTAAGGGACCTCTAGAGATCATCTAGTCCAACCCCCCTGCTCCAGCAGGGATACCCAGAGCACACAGCACAGGGTGGCATCCAGGCAATCCTGCTTTAGAAGTACATTTAGAAGTACATTAGTAGAATATACATATCAGAATTTCTGAGAAGTGTAAAATTTGGAAAAGTTTGCAAGGAACGGGTGTAAGTTGAAACTTTACTGTAAGGGTGACAGAGCACTAGAACAGTCTGCCCAGAGAGATTGTGGAGTCTCCTTCTCTGGAGATCTTCAAAACCCGCCTGGATGTCACCCTGTGCCATGTCCCTGCTTAGGCAGGGGAGTTGGACTAGATGATCTCTAGTGGTCCCTTCCAACCTTAACTATTCTGCGATTCTGTGAAATAAAAAGGATATTTGCATCCATAAAGTTTAAAATTTCATTTCTTACTCTGAAATGAACAATTAAAGAGAAGCACCATTCTTTGTCATCTCACTAGTATTCATAGACTGACTATGACTTATATCTACAGCATAAACTGAAAACTATATACTTGATTGGCCAATGGTTCTAAAAGAAATCTTTTTTAGCATTTTTTACATTTGGATTCCTCTGAGTTATTTTTGTGGTCAGAAAATAAAAAAAGTGACTTCAATTCAAACTATAAAAGCTGTTAGTGTTGTTGATCATAGTGCTGAAGAGCCATATAATATATCCTTAATCTTTATTTGAGGAATATGAGGCTGAGAATAACCAGTGAGTTCCGTAGTTATGGAACTAGTACAAGTGCATAAGATTATTTCTCTCTATGGTTACCTGAGTCTTTAGCTGTCTTCAGCACTATGAATTAGGATTTTTGCCATTTAATGCAGGTTATATAAATGTGATCAACACTAGTCCTATAAAATGTAGACTCTGAGAATATGAGGTTCTGTACACCATCCAAGATCAAGAAAATCAAGATGAAAATAAAGCTGTTTAGTTGAATTACATTGCAGTGTGAAATTCTTTATTCTTGTGCATTTCTCTGAAAAAAAAATAGGATATGAAATAATAAGCTAAGACCATCATCATTTAGACACTTGGAGTCATTCAAATGGAGTTTGAAAAATGTTAAACATTTTTAGTGATGTATGCAAAGATTTACTGTAAAACATTGCATACTTACACTGAAGACTATAGAATGTCCTAACTGATGCACTTGGAATCATAGAATTGTTAAGGTTGGAAGAGACCTCTAGAGATCACCTAGTCCAACCACCCTGCACACATGAGGTCACCTAGAGCACGTGGCACAGGATTGCTTCCAAGAGGATTTTGAAGATCTCAAGAGAGGAGATTCCACAACCTCTGTGGGCAACCTATTCCTGTGCTCTGTCACCCACACTGTTAAGGAATTTTTTTCTTAAGTTTCACAGGAACTTTTGGTGTTTCAACTTGCGACCATTACCTCTAGTTCTGTCAGTGGCCGCCACTGAAAAGAGGCTGGCCCCATCCTCTTCACTGATTAGATCCCCTCTCAGCCTTCTCTTCTTATGTGTGATTTCATTGTTTTTCCAGACATTGCTTATCAAATTAAGTATCTAAGCTTACTGTTGCTGTAGTTGCCTCTAAAGGACTGATTCAAACTGATGGGTGGAAGCTGGTTTTTATTTGAAACTATGGTACCCTGCTCTTCTCATTTTTAAGTCTTTTCATGAAGATCAGAAGCCCAGTTCTGTCTCTGACCTCCAAATCGGACTCACCTTTTCCTCTTTGCCCTGGCAGAAGCAGCCCTGCCCATTTACACACGGCAGTGCAGGATAAACTGTCTGCTTGAGGTGTCTCAAGCCACAGCTGAGATTAGTTCTGAGATCCTTCTGTGCTCTGAAACATGTCAATACTCGATCTTTCTCCTGCCATAGTTCAGACAATTCATTTTCTCAAAGTAGCATTCGTAGAACTCATATCAAAATTAGAAGGAGAGTTTAATTTCAGTGTGCATTTGTTTGAAAGACTGGTCAAGAGTCATTCTTCTGGGATGTCAAGGACACCAGGGTCTTAAAGGGCCTCTTTAAATAATAATAAAGCAGTAACTAAAAAATGATAAATCAGTAAGTAAAGGAAGACTATAAAAAATGTGGGCCCTGAGAAGGCAGAAAAACTGAATGTTTTCTTTGCTTCAGGCTTTACTGCTAAGACTGGCCCTCAGGAATTCCAAACCCTGGAGCCCAGAGAGAATGTCTGGAGAAAGGAAGACTTTCCCCTCAGGAAAGGAGGATTGGATTAGAGACTATTGGAAAACTTGATATCCACAAGTCCATGGGCCCTGATAGGATGCACCCACAAGTGCAGAGGGAGTGGTAGGTGTCATTACTGGGGCACTCTCAATCACCTGTGAAAGGATGTGTCTGAGGACTGGAAGAAAGCAAAAGTCACTTCAGTCTTCAAGAAGAGCAAGTAGAAGGACCCAGGGAACTACAGGCCAGTCAGCCTCACATTGGTCCTTGTCAGGGCTATGGATCTTCTCATCCTGGATGCCATCCTTAAGCATGTGAAGGCTAAGGAGGTGATCAAGAGTTGTCAGCATGGATTCACCAAAGCGAAATCATGCTTAAGCAGTCTTTTAGCCTTCTATGATGGGATGACTGGCTGGATAGATGATGGAGAGAGGAGTGGATGTTGCCTTCAGGACTGCTTTTGTCACCTTCTCCCATAACATTTTCATAGGCAAGCTTAGGAAATGCAGGCAAGACAGTGAGGTGTAGCCAGCTATAAAGCTCTTTGGTGTAGCCAGCTATAAAGCTCTTTCAAGCTTCTACTTCTCTCTTTATCATTAACCTATTATTTGTTCTGACCCTGATGCTAACTAATGCTTAGGTTTGTACACTGTTCCTTGCATTTATGTAGCAATTTCCTACAAGTTTAAAATAAGATCTTAAATTTAGTCAAAAACAATTTTTTTCTTCTGTTGTGATACCTGAAAGGAATTGTCATTTGGTAATGGCTAGCTAGATCACACCTGGAGACTTTTAAAATTTTCTTCAGCTTGTCCCATACCAAAATTGTATTTGAAGAACAAACTAAAGATGAAAATAAAACATCCCCAACTACTGAAAGAACAAGCCTAGGCCATACCTAATAATGCAACACTATATGCTATCAAATTGTGACTCTGAAGAAGATCTACAGATTCACAGAATGGTTGAGGTTACAAAAGAACCTCTGCAGACTGTCTAGTCCAACAAGGGGCTCAAAGCAGGGTTAGCAATAATAGGTTGCTCAAGGTTGTGTCCAGGCAGGTCTTGAATATCTCCAAGAGGTTGTGGGAGTTGTGGGACTCTACAACTTCTCTGGGCAACTTTTTCTGTTGTTTATTCCAGATTTCAGACCACTTTCACGGTGATTTTTTTTTTTATGTCCACCTCTATCATCTTTAATCCACTCTCGTCAAGTATTTATATGCACTGATAAGATCCCCCTGAGCTCTTCTGCAGGCTGAACAGTTCCAGATCTCTCAATCTCTTTTTGTACGAGAATCCATGTGAGGATTCCAGTGCCTTGATCCTTCAAGGCCTTTTGCTGGACAGCTTGACCTTCAATTTATTCTACAACCTGTTGAAAACCCTCTGAATAATAATAAAAAAGCATCTGGTGTACCAGCCACTCCTCCCAACTTTGTATGACCTTAAAGTTGCTGAGCACACACTCTGCCCCATCATTCAGGCCATTAATGAAGAGATCTAACTGTACTGGTCCCAGCATTAACCCCTGGGCAACACAGTGACTGGCTTCTACCTGGACTTTGTGCCACTGATCACCATCCTTTGAGTTCAGCGGTTCATCCGCTTTTCAGTCCACCTCACTGACCACTTATCTAGCCCATACCTCTTAAGTTTGTCAATGAGAATGTTGAGATCCTTGCTAAAATCAAAGTAAACAGTATTCTCTGCTCTCCCTTTGCTCATGAAGCCAGTCATTTAACTGCACAAGGCTTTCAGGTCTGTCAGGCATGATTTCCCCTTTGTAAATCCATGCTGACCGCTCCCAGTCACCTTCTTCCACTTAATATGTTTGGAAACTGTTTCCAGGGTTATTTCTGCATCACCTTCCCAGGAATCAAGGTAAGCCTGACCAGCTAGCAGTTCCCCAGATCCTCCTTCTTTTCCTTCTTAAACACAGGAGTGACATATGCTTCCTTCTACTTCTAATGAACCTCCTCCACTCACCACAACCTTTCAAAGATAATCGAGAGTGGCTTCACAGTGACAACACCCAATTCCCTCGGCACTCATACATCCTATCAGGTTCCACGGACTTCAGCATGTTCAATCTGTTTAGATGTGCCCTAACCTGATGACCCTTTACTGAGGCTATGTCTTCCTTGCTACTAGCTTGCTTACTCTTCTGGAGTTGCTCGAGGTAGGTCTTACCAATAAAGACCAAGAAGAATAAGGTATTGAATACCTCAGTCTGTCCAGGTCCTGATATAGGAATTATAAGACAGGAATCAAGTGAATCTGAGTTTCCACTGCAATGAGACATATAAAGATTGGGAAAAAAACAAATGCTTTGCTTCTGTAGCCAATATCACTGAGAGCAGTACTAGAACAAAGTATCTGATATTTATGGTTGCCTTTTTAAAGCAACAGACAAAAATCTGCATTTTTTTTTTTGAGAAGTGATAAACACTCTGGACTGTGAAAGGTGTTGAAAGTTCAGCATGTTAAAAAAAAGACTAAACACTCAAACTCCTGAATATCTTCAATCAAGACCAGAGGCTTTCCAGAATAATCACTTCCTTAGATGCAAAGGATGCTTAAAGTCAAATCAAGTCTTAAAATGGAGTCAAAATCAACCCCAAATTACTGGGTCTACTGACTGTCAAAAGAAGAAATGACCTATGTCCCAAATGCAGCTATGTAGAAGGTTGCTATTGCTATGAAGAAGGGTGTCCACCAAAAGTTTCATTTCAGTGAAAATCAGGGCATGGGGGGAAAAAGTGAGGGTATGACTTGTGCTGCATTGTGTTTTCCATTAGGCCATGGTCAGGACTTTATCCTTGACTTGGGAGCATTTGCAAGTCTCAGTAAAATTTTAGCAATCTGTCACACTGTCATTGTTCTAAGTATGTTTCAAAGAGCAAAGTTATACTATGAAAAACAGTTTTCAAACTACAATTTAAGAATTTACTTGCTGATACAGAGTAAAAGGAGATTTTGAATAATGTCCCGTATTTCACTTTGCATATATCTATTCCCTCCAGATTCATGAATACATTTATATACATTCATTTTGTTTTCCTTTATTATGCTCAAAAAACAGTCTACAAATATGTTTGAAGCTTAAGTTTGAAACTATTTCTTTAAGTTTTTAGGGCACAAAATGGATTTGGAATTAGGTATTTGAAACCTTAGATCATGTGTTTTTTGCTTTTTGTTTTGTTTTGTTTGTTTGTTTGTTTGTTTGCAGGATGAACAGTCTCAGCTGTCTCATTGCTCCTATTGAAATCAATTTCAAGTTCATTAAAGTTTTATTTTGGTATTCTGTCTTGATGGCTGTAGAAATTATGAAAGACGCCTGGGATGGCTATAGAGAGTACATTTTTGATAAGTCTATAATACCAGAAATAAATATTGGAATGTCTTAGTTCTGACTGCACTCGACTTTAAAATGTCAAATTTTTAGCAGCTTAATAGCATAATTCCTATAGAATCTTTGCGTTATGGGGCGCATTCACAAGACATGTTTAAGCTCTGACAGAAATAAAGTAATTAACAAATGAAACATTTGTTTAGTCACTAGGTTGATCAAATCTTGGTTTGTCATGGGTAGAAGAAGCTGACCAGTCCACTTCATCCTCCCTGTTAGTGATACATATGTTTAATATCACCACCTTAAGTAGCTTATAGTCTCATATACAATTTTATTTCCTTCATTGCTGCCTGCTCTTCTTTCATGTTACTCAGTTTTACATGCTTTGCAAGGATAGGTGTGGTTGTTTCTTTATTTTTCTAATTCCCCTGCCATGATCTTTTAAATTATTCCATTTGTAAGCATAGACAAGTTCATACAAGCGAGTAAGTTTCAGCACACGTTTAACATTTATTAATTTAGATTTTTTTTGAGATTATAGAGGAAGATGTTTGCAAAAAAAAACTTTACAGTCTAATTAATTTATACCTTTTCTTATAATCAGTTTGGCTTTATGTATCTTTTCTTTTTTTCCCATTTGATCTCTACTTTTGTGTGATATTCAAAAACATGAACATATTATTTAAAAAATAAATTGTTTTTAATTTCCCTCTCTATTGTGTTGTTGTAAGCAAATGGCTTTAAGAGGCTTTTGTCTTGGCTATGTATGCATTGTTGACTAGCACAGGAAAAAAAAGACACCTTTAGATAATAATGTGTAGATTGAACAGACCTGAATTCACATTATACCAGAGTATCACATATTACCTATAAAACCACCAGCATCTTTCACTGAGCTATGATAATCCAACAAGCAAAAACTCTGCAGTATATGGGTGCAGAGAAAAAAAGAAAAAAAAAAAGATTTGGTATTCATGGCAAGGCAATATTTTCTGAGCTTTCCTCCCTCTTGAGATTTGTTCACCCATCAGATTGCAAAGATCCATGCCATAAATAACCAATTTTGGATAACTCACAACCAGAAATATCCTTGTGACAGTCCTACTTTGGGGGTTAATTCTGCTCCTTGGAACTTTCTGGAGTAATTTTGATCTGTGCAAATAAAGGAAAATTGGATTATTTGGTCTTTACCTAATGGTGTCCACTTTCTGAAGGATAAATAAAACAGAAAAAGAAATGACAAAGAATATAAGCCTGTCATGCATGTTTGGTTCTCATGATAAAATCATTAACAGCTTATAGGGGGACCCAGACTATGGCATTCAAGCCTGCAAGTTAAGCCCTGGTGTGGCTTAACAACATTATTCATATATTTTATAGAGCATATACAAAATGCATTTCATCACTTACCCACCTGTAATTAGTCAGCCTATTCCGCATAAAAGATTTTTCTAACTTGAACATTTAAGAATGGAAAAAAAAAAGTTCTTTTGGGGGAATTGTTATTTTAACATATATAACATATTATTTATATATATGTTTAGATTAGATTAGATTTAGATTGACAGAGCCCTGGAACAGGCTGCCCAGAGAGACTGTGGAGTCTCCTTCTCTGGAGATCTTCAAAGCACACCTGGATGCCACCCTGTGCCACGTGCTCTAGGTGTCCCTGCTGGAGCAGGGGGGTTGGACTAGATGATCTCTAGAGGTCCCTTCCAACCTTATCCATCCTGTGATTCTGTGATTCTGTGATTAGCTATTTCATGATGACTTAGTATTTCTATGTGAAAATAGGCTCAGTAAAATCTTCCAAGAAATATATACTGTAGATGAAATTGGAGTCTAGCCATATCTTTAAAAAGAGAAGTAACTTTACTAACCTCTCATTTAAATTAATTCCTGAATAATTTTAAATATCATTAAATACTTGGGAACTTGAATTCATTGTAGAATTCACAGTGTTTGGCTTATTCAGGTTCACTGAAACAGAACAATGGTCTACACCTGCTTCACCAACTGATGGTCAGCTGAGGCCAAGACATTTATAGTGCCAACTTATTCAATTGTTGATATTCATGGCGCTTGAATTCCTCGCCTGTATCTATCATCATTGCCACTCTCCAACCCTCCAGTCTTTCCACATCCTTTGTGCTCCACCCAAAGGCTTTGGGGAAGTCCTCTTTCATGTTTCTATTCCTCAGGGAACCACCATTCCTTCAAGGCTCTCATTATCTAAGGAAAGAAGTTGCTACTCAGTATGGCATACAGTGAGTCAGTTGCACTCTGTTTATGGACTTTGCAAAGATAGCATTTTTTTCCTGTAGGACAACAGTGCATTCAGGCGATCTTCCTTTCTCATTTTCTCCCCTCCCAGTCCTCTCCCTTCCCATCCCCAAGGCTTGAAAACCTGAGCAAGCCATACAGACAGTGCTTGCAAATTATGCAGAAAACATCTAAGCAGGAATTCAAGGAACGTAGGTGTTTGTTAAAAGAGGACATGAGGGAAGAACTGAGTGAAAAGAGAGAAAAGAAACTCCAAGAGGAGAGAGGAGAAAGAAATGAGAAGAGAAAATAAAGAAACATATTTTTGTTGGAAGAAATAAAACTATGAAAGAAAGAAAGAAGATGAGAATATTAATATTAATAATAATAATAATAATAATTCAGAGTCAGGAAAAAAATAAAGCTACACTGAGAAGCTAATGTGACAGAAAATAGTTTGTTTTTGGCAGTGGAAGAGAAATAATACCTCTTTCAGAACTGCCTTACAGCATAAGCTAGAGGTATGGCTCACACAATGGGTGATATGAAAACAAGGCGGGAAAGATGCAATGTAAAAAATACCCTCCCCTCACCAGGAAAACAAAAAAAAGACAAAAAAGACAAAATAGAGGATAAAGGAGGTACAGTTGAGGCCTTTCTAGCATTAGCTCTCACCTCCTTTTTTCTACTATGAGCTGCTGCTCCCTGAGCAGAGTGTGTTTGGTTGGTGGAGCCCCAGCTTCAGGGCAGACAGGAGTGCCTCACTGCACCCAATAGCCAGCACCTCTCACCACTTAGGGAGCTGTGCTCACTCGCCTGGGAAGGGCCTGGATGGATATTTGTTCCTGGAGGATCCCACTGTTTGTCCAGGAGATGGGCCGCAAGCAGTAGGGGCAGCCACCTTCATACCACAGGTGGTGTCACTTTCCTATTCCCAGCAAAAGAGATCCAGAAAAACTCCTGACATACATTGGTCATGTGGCTCAAAACTATCTCACTGCTCTTCTCTGGTGCCGACTGGAGCTTGAGGATAACTGCCATAAGGAGGTCTCATTCTCTCCTCACCTCTGCTGTTTAAACCAATATAAAAATACTTGCATTGTGACAGTAGCTGCCTTTTTTTTTTCTGCATGGTTGCAAATTTCAAGGGAATTTAATTCCTCTGTTGGCTAAGGGGGCACCATAGGATTAGGGTGTCACAACGGTTATGTATTATTCACCAATCCACCTCTTTTAGACCAACAGCTAGATTCAGAGGAAACTAAAGTTCAAGAGAGAGACTCGCCGGCTTGTGCTCTGGTCTGGAATGTGAAGATTTATTTATGGAGTCAGCTAGATAAAAAAAAATCCACTTGTACTAGATAGATTTTCTCATATTTCTGCTTTAATTTTATGTGAATATTTTTTTGTCTTATGGTAGTATCATACTTCAGTGTACTTTAGGTATGCAGAAACAAAACCAAGAATCTGGTGTTTCTGACTTACCAGAACTGGGCAAAAATGTACTTACTGATGGTTCACATCCTTGTTTTTTTTTTTTTTTTTTTTTTTTTTTTTTTTTTTTTTTTGAATGTAGCATACTAAATCTCAATATCTTATTATTTAATGCCCTCATAAAATTCTAAAAGTGTCTGGTTCAATCTATTAAAATAATTTGAAAATAGATCATTTTAAAACTGCAGGAAATACCATGTACAAATATATTTGACTAGTGCGGAGATGTTTTGTACCAGCTTGAGGGAGTTGCAGTAGGTGATACCATTTCTGATGAGTTCAGCACAGCAAGCTCAGTCATGCCAGTTTGGTGAGAAAGCTGAACCTCACCCAGCTGGGAGTTTTTTTACTGGAACCTCAAACATCATTAGCAATTATGTTTGAATGTGAGCAATGATTATAGCCAAAGCAGCAAAATACTGGTATTGGTGAAAAACAGTCTACATAAAGTTAGCATAAGTACTTTGGTTTTTATTTTTGTTTTTCTCTGAGAAAGTCATTTTTATTGAACCTGAAACATACCCAGCCTTTGCAGGAGTGTACGAAAGGGAACAAAGGCTGGTCTGCTGCAGCTTGTGGCTTCACTCTCCCTGCCAGGTATATGGAGGAGGGTGAGCAGGGCTGGTGCAGCTGCAGGCAAGCTTGAGTGTGCTGCAAGAACAGCACTGGCTGCTTTCAGAATGTGCTGGCAGAGAGCTTGCTTGCATGTCAACACAGTCAACTCCACTAAGAGCTAATCTCCTGCAAAAACTGTAAGAAAGTAAAGTCACAAAGCTCTCATATTTCTAAGGAAGATGATAATGCTTTTGTGATGTAGTCTATTGGTAAACTTTTCCTACAGAAAAAAAGGATGAATCTTCTAGGGTATTAATTGTTAACAGCACTTGGAAGTGACTTTTGGAAAAGACTTCTTGCAAACAGAGAGTAATGTGGCAGAGCAGATCTTTGAGGGCTGCCGCATTCCCAATGGTTAATGATTTCAATTTAATCATGACCTGCCATGACCAGTGAAGTCCTTTCTTAGAGCTGGAATTAAGCATACTTGTGGGAAATTCCCAAACACCAGTAATACACTTGGCACTCTGCCAGGGCAGTCCTGTACATACACAAAACACATGTTTACAGGTTAGTATCACCAGAGAAATCAAGCAATACTAATAAGGAAAAGAGCAGCAAATCAATTGTGATTTGGGTTTCTATAGTCAGGAAAAACAGGTAGAATTTTAAACAACTTTTGAAGCCTGCCACATTTACAGAAAAAGTTTTTACTTTCACTTGTTTGTTTAAATTATGTCCATCAATCCTTTCTTTCTTGTTCTCGCTCTCAGCAATTAATATTCTCATATATTTGTCTGAAAATAGTATATTTTTGTAATAAGAAACATTAAGACTTTAAATAAACCATGTTCCTATAAAATGTGCAACACGTTGGATATATGTTCATTTTAATGCTTCGCCAACAGGAACAATGTCAATTATCATAGCTTTCTGTTGTTTCCTTCTCCTAACAGACAAAATAAATAAACCTGCTTTTCCCTTAAAGTATCTTTTTGCAGGTATAACTATTTAAAAGGAAAATTTAGC
The DNA here is from genome assembly GCF_000705375.1 of Tinamus guttatus. Next base: position 11,358 of record NW_010576767.1, read on the forward strand.
CATTTGAATGAGTTAAATTTTAAAGGAATATATTTATACTGTAGATTCAGAAATAAAGCAGAAATTAAAAAAGATTATATATTTGGTTAGTCTTTTCCTTGTAAATAAGTCATTGTTGTTGTTGCTGTTAATTATGATATTTATATCATTAAAAGATATATATTATAATCATGGTATTAAGTCCTATATCTGAACAGAAATCTCAGTGTTATGCTTCATAAATAAGGAGGAGATGAGCATAAGTTCTTCTATATTTGTTTCAGTATTTAATGCAAACTTCTGGATTTTTTTTTGTTATGTTGCTAGGTAATTCAATATGATCATCGTCAGCTTGTTTTTATGCCTGTACCCTAAGTGAGCTATCTTTAATATTTTGAAAATACTAGTGTCTCAAAAATCGTTTATATGAGTACTAAGTTCACTACTTTCACACACCCTTCGGAAATCTTTCTATGCATACAGAACTCAAGCAATATATCTGGGTGTGTAAGTATAGATTCAGCATTGTCAAAAACAAAATGATGACCCTATTAGACACTTCATCACCATCTCAAAACATTCATAGCAAACCACAGGCAAAATTGCTGACTATGGATATAGATTTCAAGAGTATGAATGCCTTCTGAAATCACACTCTAATTTTTAAAGGTGATTTGCAGCTTTAATTTTTGAAGGTAAAGTCTTTCATTCTGTCAGACTAGGTAAATTACATTAAGGGAATTACAAGAATTTGCTAATGATGTTTTCAAACCATTAATGTTGTCATATAACATACCTTAAGACAAAGGGCTTGGAAAATAACAATTTTTGTTATTCTTTACAAGTCTGAGTCATGGTAGACTGCAGAGAGGGACACTGGACTTGCTCATTTCCAGGGGGCCCAAGCCCACTGTCTTGAGAGCAGATACATTGGGGAAGCTGGGTAGGGCTGCCTGTGCCGACAGAGGCACGTGTGCCAGTTTGCAGGCACGTGACTACCAAAAACAGACACTGGGGACTCTCGATCAAAGCCTTCCTCCATCTCGGGAGATTGGAACTCACTTTTTTTTTTTTTTTTTTAAAAAAAAAAAAACTTCCTTTGCAATTGCCCTAAATACCAAGTTAATAGAGGTGGTGCCACTTTTCCTATTGAGGTTGGGCCTCTGCTTGGGCATAGGCAGAGAACAGGAATCAAGAAGGAGCTTAGTGGTTAAAGTACTCAATCCTAGAGTGCCCAACATGCTACTCCTCATAGCCAGGACCTTCTCTGCTTTTAATTTAAGGATTATTTAATACTACCACATTTCAAACAGTAGTTATGGGCTTGGTGCAGATTATATAGAGTTTGACCTGTGTTAGATAATGGTCCCTTCTGACCTTAAAGTCTGTGATGTTTTGGTACCTTTGAATAAGACATATTCTGTTCTTGAACCAGTAAATCCTTCTTTTATAAGAGGTGAAAATTTAGTGTAACAATTCACATATTAATTTAACAGCCCATGCTTTGGGGAAAGTATTTGACTGAAGTACTGAGACAGTTTTCCTCTTATTCAGGCTTCAAAACTGCAATATAAATAGACTGAAACTGAAAAGGCATTTTAAAAAATCTTCAGTTGTAGTAAAAAAAAGGCCTTATTTCTAATATATTCATTTTCTTTAAAGATTGTGCACAGCAGCTGAGCTTAATCCATTTATCATTGCAAGACAGTTTTAGCTAATATTTATTTCCTTAAAGACTCCATAGGGTAGGATTTTTTTTTTCTGGTAAAGAATAAGAGAGATTTATTAAAGTTTTGGAGAACTGAGGTTTCCTCAGCCTGTGTGTAATAGATCAGGGGGAATGAGAGAGTGAGTTTTTAGGTGAAAGACTTAATGTGAAAAATTACTTTTTTTTATAGGCTATGAAGGAACTATATTTTACAATTATTTTTTGTTCATACTACCTCCTCATTTTGAACATTTATTCCAGTGTCAGGTGTATAGTTAAAAGAATCAGAGCAGGTAAGGGTTGTTTCTTTGAAAAGAACCTACCTGGTGCTATGGAAATAAATTTTTTTATTGATGTTTCACAGAGTCTTCAAGCCTGCACACAGGCAAGCTCATACATAGTCCAGTGCATAGTTTATATTTTTTATGTATTATAAGCCATGAATATTAATGTAATTTAAATTTGAACACACTTTCTTCCTCTAACTAAGCGTTTTTTCACATACTGAACTCTAAATCAGTTTTTAACTACCAGAGATTACTGGTAGTTAAGTTATGCACCTCATTAAATGTTTTCAAGATGGGACAGTCTTTTGGTTGGGAAATTCAAAAAGATTATTTACATATGTTTAGCAAATATGCCTAAATGGCATAGCATAGAGAACTGAATAAGATACTAGTATAGCTTTTACATGTAGCAACAGAGAGAATTCGTGCAGAAATATCTGCCCTCATCACATTCTGAGTCAAAAAAATGAGTACCGATTAAAAAAAAAAAAGATTTTGGAACATAGAATCAAAGTATCTGTAAAGTGCAGAGGTTCTTAAGAATTTTGAAAATAATTTAATTTCATACTTGTATGAATGGGATAATAAATTTAAAAAATACTAAGTTTGTAAAGTGTTGCTGATGTGTTAAAAACAGACACACAGATCTAGACTTTGTTTCTTCCTTTAGATTTCTTTTTCAATATTACAGGACTATGAATATGTGGAGAAGTATATGAGTATCTGCCATGCTATGGTAATCTGTAAACTGGAGTATAGGAAAGAAGTGGTGTTAGTAATCTTTTATTTTAAAAATAAACCAGTGGTCCCCCATAGGTGTAATAAGAGGAACACTTAACTAATAATCTAGCTCTATTATTGGATAGGCAAGAATTTTCTTACAGTGTTTCCTTGCTAGGAAAAAAAAAAAAAAAAGGAAAAAAAAAGTCACTTCATCTAGTGGCTTTAGTATCAGCTAGTGTAGCAGCTTCTCTTAATTTCTAACAGTTTGTAATACAGCTCTTTCTATGCTGCCAACCCACACTGGTAAGGTATATTGTTGAAGCACTGGAGTCCAGAGACTAAAGTTAGATTAATGTTTATTCTATGCATGTGCTTTAAAATGTTTTTTGGTTTGTTTGTTTACATACTTTGTTGTAAAACAGTGAACAGTCCTTAGCATATTTTAACTTGAACCCTTTTTGAAAACAATGATACCTTGTTAAACAAAAGATCTCTCAAATGCTCCCTGGTCTCTGCATGATAGGAATTAAGAATGTCCTTTGGGATATTCTGCCACCAGAGGAAGGAAGAAATATATTGTCCAGTACTAAAATTGGGGGACAATACATAATGTACTAAAAGCTTTTGGGATATCACTCTTGGTCACAAAATAAAACCACTCAGGAGCAACTACCTTGTACTCTGGGGCAACTACATTTTATCTATGGAGGAAGGCTGAAAAATTTATTTTCACTTTTTATTAGTGTTGCATACCAAATACTTACAATGGATGCCACCATGTTACAGAGCTATAGTTCAGGGTCAGTTGAACTGTCCATCTCATCAGTTATAGAGGTTATATTTGAAAACATTATCCTTCAAGATAATGGAAAGCTCTATCTGTGATGAAAAAGAAATATATATATTTTATATTATCCCTGAAAATATTTATCTTGAGACAAAAATCTCCAGTTTGTAACAGCACTTTGTACTAGTCCATTGACAACATTCACATATGTACATAAGCATACCACATGCACAGAAAACTACTCATAAAGAACCGAACGGCTAAAAGTTGCTTCGTGAAGGTATTCTCCTCATAATACACATCAACATTTACATTAGGACTTTTGAAAATAGAGATGCATTTTGTAACACATTTTACAAGAATTTCTAAATGTTCCTTTTTAATAAAATATTATAATATCTGCATGTATATGCTAGTTTAATAAACCATGAATCATTGTGAGAAGTGCACAGTGCTTTTTATAAAAAATAATGATTTCCTCAGATCACCAGAGAAATAACCTTTTGAATTTTAAATCTTAAGAATAATAGATACACATATCGTTCATTTATGTTCTATGAGGCAAGTCTGGTGGATATTCTGTAAGAACTTTGTCTAAGAGATAAATTAAAATTTCAAGACTTATCCTTTTTGTTAGTGACAGGTTTCCATTTCCATTTTCATAATCATACAGTCAGCTGCAGTTAAATGTACAAATCTACTCTCTGGATACGGGATTTTTCAAAGTAAGTGGGATTGTGACATTAAATTCAGAAAGAGTAGTGCATTCTTTCAGTCATACTATAAAAATTTTAGGTTTAAAAATTTATATATATATATTTAGACATATTCTATTCCACTTGAAAGTATGCAATTCCCTGCCTTCCTTCCCCTATTTCTCTCTTATTGCTCATTTCTCCATTTCTTATTTCTGATGGCATGATCTGAGATCTATTCCCTTGGAGATGCAAGTAAGTAGGCTGTTGACCCATTGACATTGTCATTTTTAATAAATTAAATCAGATATTAATGGAAAGTAGATGCAACAAGAAGATGTTTTTAAGCTTAAACTATTTTGGCAAATGCTTTTTCCCTCTATATTGTGGGAAGTAATCACTTTTTACATTCCAAAGTCCGTCAGTTGCCTAGCTTTCTGTCCAGGAGACTGACACTGTGCTCTCAGAGGCGGGCAGGGAGCCAGTCTTGTCTTGGCTGAAGAGAGCTGGCATTGTCTTTGGAGTCACAGACTCTGGCCACTTGGAGTATCCGTGTGCTCCTTTCATATGATAGCAGATGTGATTGTTTTATTTTCCTGGAAAATTCAAATGCCACTTCTGCAGATTTTCTATCTTCAACTCTATTTGGCAGCTCAGAGTAATCTTCCCATATATAATTATAAATCCAAAATTGATCAAAAAAGTGATACTCTGAAAAAAAATCAGTGGCATTACCCAAAAGGCAATTTGTTCCAGAGGTCTAGGGGCACATGAATTAAAACAAATCACATGAACGTTTCATTCTGTGGAAAACAAAGGCAGCAACCACAACTTTCCCTGGTTAGCAGGGCACTTCCTAAAGCCCCTGACCCAAGGAACAAGCAAGCAAATAAAATCTTAACATGAGTTGTGTTCTTGCAACTGGATTATTCATTTGCCTCTTACTTCTGCAAGATCAGATTTTGAAATGATAAGAGTAGTACACACGTCAGAAATATTTTTACCAGATATTTCAGATTCATGAGGAATTTTCACCTGTTGTGCTTGCTAATTGCATTTAATATTCTAAAACCTTTGATCTTTCATTTTGTTTCATATCTAGGTTCAGCAAAAGTAAGCCCCTCTATGGTTTCAAGTATTAAATGAGAAAACTTTTATATAGGTCTACCAAAAAGAATAAAAGACACAGTCAGGTTAGTAATTCTCACACACCAAATTTTGTACCAGTAAGGCCTTCCTAGACATACATAAATAGAACTGCTGATTTCATATATTTTCCTGTTTAATATTCCACTATGGACTGACTACAAACTTTTTACAGTACATGCATGGGATCAAAGATCTATGAAAAGCTATCATGAAATTTCAATATAAATAACAAACTAATTTCCAAATGGCTAACTGTGAGGTCACTAGACAGGAATCAGAAGAAGTAAGCAACCTGGGAAATAGTCTGGATAAACAACCACTCGGCCAGAATATCTGGATACCTTCTCATACTGGTCTTTTTTATTTTTTTAAGACAGGAATCCTTTTTTATGCATTTTAATTGGGCTTTTTTTTTTTCCTCAAGACCTTGAATGCATCCTGAAGTCAAGGACACTTGAAATACAATAATTGTATTGTAAGAAAGAGGTGTGTTCTCCTCTACATGGGCAGCCATTTTCAAGATAAGGTGAGGGGGAAGGAATATCTTCTAAACATTTTTTCTCCATCTATTTTCAACATTGGTGGTTACAATCCTAGTTTTACAGATATCGGGCATTCATTTCTTTGATCTCTGACGAAGTGTTAAAGTTAGCTTTGGAGAGAGATACAAAATACCTTATTTCATGTGTACCTCTAAGAAACATACTTGCACAACTCATCTTAAAAAAGTTTCCATTATAAATTGTAGCATTGTCATGATATTGCAGACATAGGTAACATCTCCAATTTTGCATGCACACACACACAAATAAAATAAATAAATAATAATAACAATAATAATAATAATAAAACAGATCTAAAACCATCTTTCACAGGTAATCCCTGGGAGATCCACAGGGAAACAAAAGACACAGACAAATAAAACAAATCTGAAATCTTGACATTTTTTTGTGTAACACTGACTATAGGCTGTTTACACTCTCTCCCTCTCCTTTCTCCTAGCTTGCAGGTATTCATGTTCATCTTTTCACATTTTTGTGGACGACTCGCTCTCTATCGCTTTGCCCCCAGTTCTCATGGCAAGTCCACCCTGAGATCATTACTTTGCCTGGAATCAGACTCCCCCCTAGTGAGCCAGAAAAGAGGTGTCAGCAAGTGATGCTCTCTTCTGACTTTCTCATAAAACTAGTATTGCAGTTCCCCTGGTGTCTTGGATGGAAATTGTGCATCTCTGCTTACTGGATGTGTTTGAAAAAAAAAAAAATGTGTAGGAAAAAAGAGACCCCTGCCCGGCCATGCCAAGTTTTCTGCTTTGCCAGAGGGAGGTTGGAGTTGCAGGGTATCTTCAGCTCCGGAGGAATAGACCGTGATGCTGGAGACTTGCAATATTTCTAACATCAAAGAAGCAGCCACGGCTGGAGCCTTCGTTTATTAAGACAAAGTCCTTACAGGGTCACATGTAGCATATTATTTATATATAAGCATGAGATCAGGGTTCAGACTGGGTTAGGATGTGACTGGGAGAAACCAAATGTGCAAGTGAGTGCTACACTACCTGGCATGAGAGCTAAGCTCAGAGCTGCCACTGCTGTTTCCATTACTGGCTTTTATTTTTATTAATTGCATAAACAAGTAATAGGTTTGAGCCTGTTTAACTCCATTTTAAAAGTAGTTTGTGTGGCTGAACTAAATATAGATGCTGCTTGAGAATCTGCTTTTATGTTTACTTTGTCAATGACAGAGTGATTTATTAGCCTGTTGCAGTTGCTTTTCTATTACAGACTTGCAGAAACAACTTTGGTTCTTAAGGGGCAGACCCAGGCTCAGTCAGCTAGCAGTAATGATGTTTAAGTCTACTTGTCAAAACTGGGGTGTATGCTGCAGCTGTGCTCACTCCTCTTTCGTACCATGCTAAACACCTTCTCTGCCAGGTCCATAGCTTCATAGGATTAGGCTCTGGAGCTGTCTTGACTTGTTTCATTTTGCTTAGAAGAAGAAACTGGGCTCGTCATTTGGCAATATAAGTACTGTTTGCCTTCCTAGTTTCCAGACCCATTAATTGAATCTTGTTTTTGATACAATTGAACTGTATTTTTTTAGATGTTTTTCTTCACTTTTTAACTTCCTTTTTAATTATTTTCTAATCTTACCTGAAATACCAACACAATTCCTTTATAAAGCTGCAAAATATTTAATAGATTTTACTCCTTTTTTGTTTGTTTGTTTATTTTTATATAGGCACAGTAAAATATGGGAAATGCAGATGGTTACTAGGTAGAGTTCCCTTCCTTTCATTGACTGCAGTGTGCAATAAACAGGACACAGTTCCTGTGTGTTTTTGTATATCCTCTGAAGTATGCAGACTGAGAGATGTGTTGTTGGTCATTGCAGATTATTTCTTTGTTGTTTTGTTTTTTCACATGAATACCAAACTATAACAAAGAATAAACCTCGATAATTATTAGCTGAAATATCAGCTTCCCAACCATGATCTGAGTGGCGCCAGAGAAGTACAGTATGAAAAGCTTCTTTGTAGTTTATACCTTTTTCCTTCTTCTATTTCCACAGATGATTTTTTTGGTTTCCTTTTCATCTGTGCCTTTTTGAAGCTACATTCAAACGTTTAATTTAACAGGTTTCCACTTGCTTCTCTGTCAGTCATGACCATTTTTTGAATGGATTAAGCTTTATATTGATGGCCAGTTATGATTTGCGGTTATGCTATTTTGTAACGACTTAGTTCAAAATAAGGAAAATAATCAAATACTGAAAATCGAAAGGAAATATTGTGAGTGGATCTTGTAATCTACATGACTGTGCCACATCCCCTTCACTTAAATTACAGACATGACTCATTAATACAACAGATATGTGCTTCTCAGTGTGTTTTTTTATTTCATCTCTCATAAGTTTCCAATCAAATACAGTTCTGTGTCTCTTAACTAGGGGATTTCCTTTCTTAACATATGTCTATCCCCTTAATATCAACCTAATGTTTAGATTAATCATGTAAATTAATATTTCATAACACAAATGTAAAAAGTGAGATTATACTGCCAAACTAGCAAGCTATGTATTTTCTTCCTGATATTACACAACCTTTTTTGGCACTGACCACTTGACATGCTAGATACTGCCACTGCAAGTATCTTGCAAGTGATCTAAAAACATAATCAAAATCTCGTCCTGAGTATTTAGGAGATGATAACAAGAGAAAGAAATCATGGGGATAATTTATGGATTTATTATAGTGGGTTTAAAAAAAAAGCATAAAAGAATGCTCTAAGGTAGTAAGTGTTGTGACATCCAGATATACAGAAAAATAGGAAATGTGGTTAACGTTATGTCTCGAGGCAAGAAAGTGGTTACAGATGCTGTATTAGCTAACAGTTCTCTAAACATTTAGGTAAGAAACTCTAGCTGGTGCTGCAGACAACTTATGGCTGTGCCCATCCCACCTGCATCTGGGTGGCCATGGGAGCACAGGTACGTTTACAATGCTGGCCTGAATACCATGTCAGAGCTGCTCAGCAGATCCTCTGTAACAAAACCCAGTGACACTTGAAACATCCCGTGGCCCATGGGGAGAGAGTGTGCTCTGTACGTTCTCTCATATACAGTGCCAGCCACAAGACAAAGCCTTAATGCAAAATTTCCCTCCTCTGTGCAAGAACAAGGACTGACTTGACCTACAAAAGAATTTCCTCACAAGGCATATGGGCTGTGTCAGTCCCATTGCATGGTGGTTGATGAAGATGCTGCTTTAGAACTGTGCTGAGATTTTGTCTTTCATTTTTGAGGGAAAGGGATATTAAAGTGTGGTTTTTCTGCAATCATCACCATTTGACCTACAGATCTAAGTGGTTAGATTAGAACAAATTAAAAGTATGATCATGCAATCCTTGCTTCATTTTATTTTTATTTTTATTTTTTCACTATGGGAAAAGCTACACACTCAGGAAATAATTTGTCAGACCAATTGCAAACAAAAATGCAAAAGGAAATTTAGGGCATAGGAAATGGTCATTTAGATTTGAACAACTGTTATGCATATCACTCCTGTAATCCCTGTCTCCCTTGTTACTCCCAAATGTTAAGAATTCAAGATTCTTTCAGGGGAAGATTTTGAAGAAACATTAGATGATGCTATTTCTGTTTGGAACAATGCACTGTTTGCAAAGCAGACCTAAAAATCTCCTAGTAAATACCACCTCTTTCCGTTGGCCTTTCTGACCTCTTCTGCCTCTTAACTCCTATTCTTTTTAATCCTTAAATTGCTAGTGTTATTATTGTTCAAAATATGTTGCAAATTTTGCTGGGTGGGAACCTTGTCTAAATTTGTATTTGTAAAGCACCATCCACACACTCTGCACCTGGGGTGCTGTCTGAGTAGTAAATGATCATGTATCTTCCTGGAGAACACCAGATATGTCTAAAATTCTTTTTCAGTGTATTCTTTTAAGAAAAAAAAAAAGAAAGAAAGAAAGAAAAAAAAACTATTTGAGACTCAAGTTCAAAATATAAATATTATTGATATTAAAGGAAATTAAATGTTATTTCTTTTATCAGTAAAAATGGAATCCAAATTTAATAACTGCAAGTAAAAATCACTGTAGCTTGTTTTGCAGAAGTATTTGTTTGTTAATTGTGTTACTGTTGGCCTGAAGTAAAGAGATATTGTCATAAAAATAGGTTATATTTTCAAACCATACTTCAAACTTCTGAAAGAATGGAAAATATTAAACTCAATTACTTTAATTTGGGTCTATAAATATAAATAAATATATATTATACACATGTAGTATATATGTGTGTGTGTGTGTGTATACATATATATATGTACCTACTCTTGTTGGATTTTTTAAAGTATAATTCGACAAAATTCACTGCAATTATTTTTGGCCTGCACTCTACGCTAAGAAAGAAGTATGCCATGTTTTTCCTCAAGAAGCCCCTGTTCCAGAGATTGCTTTAGGCTGTAAGATTTCACTAGGGAAGTGCCTCGTTCATGTTTGCGTGTCTGCGTCATCGGCCACTATCAGAGACACGGAACTGGGCTAGCTAGAGCTGTGGTCTGATTAGGTACCATTGCTTTTACAGCCTTAGGTGTATGTGGATGGCTTCAGTTCATCCTATAAAATGAAGACCAAACAAGTAAAATTAAGTTAATGCTACAATGTTTAGTAATCATTCCTGATATTTTTGCAAGAAGAGTTGTTTCCACATACAAAAGTCTGGAGATACTCTTTCAATCTTACTTAACTTTTTGGAGCAACGCTCATTCATTTATTATTGTAATCTCACTTATTTTGCAAATAGCAACAAACTTTTTACTGAAATGAATGGAATATCATGAAACCGGATCTTAAAATAGAATTGGACCAATAACACTGCTCTAGAGCATTGTATCTCTTTTGATGTCAAAGACTTATCTAGGGCCCAAATAATTTAGGATCTAACTGTAAAGATAAGGGAAACTGATTTATTACCTTCATGAGATTTTAACTTTAAATTACTCAGATTTTAGCTTCTTATACTTGTTTTCAATTCAAGTTTTAATGGAACATAATTAAAATTCTGTAAAGACATAATAAATCTGATTTAAAAAAAAAAAAAAAAAAAAAGTGGATGCAATATGCATACACAGAGGGAAAGCCACATTGTTCCAGTGCTGTAAAATCTTGATTTTATGGGATTTACTGCCTTATACAGAGCTTGCCATACTTGATGCAACTTTGGTGAGTATCAACTATAAGCTGTAATATGGTGACAATATGACTACCAGAGCTTCGTTTTCATCTTGTCCTAAGGGGTTTTGATGCTTGTACATGCCCCACCTACAAGTGTGCTAAACTAAAAGGCTAGCACTTACGAATGATGAATGACGTTCAGTCAGCATTTTCACATGATTAACTTGCCAATTAAAAATGGGCTTGGTACTGAGTTTAGAAGTTAACTTAGATACTCCTAGCTTGGGCAAAGAATTGCTTTGAGGCAGGGTGTGGTAAACTCTGACTTTGTAGGAGATGTCACACCTGTTTTGAGAAAGATGCTGTGACTCGCCAGGAACTGGCCAGAACTCATCTGAAGGACCCGCTCCGCTCTGCCTTCCTGCAGGATCATGGGCTGAGGCCAAAGACCCACTGCAAGATAGGAGGAGGACTTCTATCATTTGGTGAATTGTTGCATCTTCACCCACTACCTCATCTTGATTTACTATGGTTTCTCTTGTGTCCTCTGTAGTACTTCCTTTCTTTGGCATACCCTACCGTATATGATGGTTTCAAAATAATAATAATATATATACATATATGTATATATATATATAAACCCTTCATCAGTTTAAATTCTTTAAAATAATTACTTTGGGTATAGCCTAATTACATATTGTTTTCACTGAAAGAGGAAAATCATATGTACTCAGGATTTTGAAGACTGTAGGGCACAAGAAAGAAGATTTAAAATGTTCTAAGTATATTAATTAAACATTTATATTAAAAGAGAAGATAAAAGGCACTGTAAAGTTGACTTCTAATGTACAAGGTAATGTGCAAACAACAAAACAGCAGGTATTTGGAAATGTGCATCTTATGGTGTCTTTTGGACAATTAAATGCTTATCTTGGAGATCAAAAACATAAATTATCTGGAAAATAACAAATAGCTGAGATGTAAAGCTGTATGTGGAAAATTACATGTCAATGTGGAAACAAATTGGTTATTGAACATATCTACTTATGCATATGCGCGTGTCATTATTCAATTTGTGCAAATAATGTGTGGAAACAAATTGGTTATTGAATATATTTATGCATATGCATGTGTCATTCTTCAATTTGTGCAAATAATTGTGATAACTGTGAATACAAATTAGATGTTTGTCATTTACACATATTGTGTCTGATATTAGGCTTCTGCATTTGCACATTAGCATATGATATACAGTGACATACTGGGTTACCTCCTTGGCTTCCCCACATGATAATAAAAACTGCTTTTGGATAATCAGAACACATAGGTTGATTATTCAAAACAATTGCATCAATTACTCTTGGCCTGTACAAATATTCCAAATTAGTTTGAATAATAATGAGGAAAATAATATTTCCCTATCACTGCCCAAATCAAATAGGGATACTAGTTCTCCCAGTGGCACCAGTATAGATATCACTTGTCAACACCTCCTACTCCTTGATAGGTTTTAGAGCCTTATCTTTCATACAAGATGAAACTTGATGCATTTACATGTTCTTTTTTTCAAAACAACTAATTGTAAAATCCAGAAATCCTTTGGGATCTACATTTTTTCACATGCTTTCTGTCATTGTCATTCACATTCTTTTATTTAAACTTGAATATTAAAAAAAAATACATAATCACATATCATGGAATGAGTTTAGAAGAGATATTTGGAGATCATCTAGTCCAACCTACCTGCTCCAGCAGGGTCACCTAGAACACATTGCACACGAGATAGAGATCTCCCAGAGAGGGAGATATTCAGTGTTTCACTGGACACCAATGGAAAGAGTCTGGCCCCATCCTCTTGACACCCTCCTTTAAGGCATTTATACACACTGGTAAGATACCCTCTCATCCTTTTCTTCTGCAGGCCAAACAGGCCCAGCTTCTGAGCCTCTTCTCATAGGAGAGATGCTCCAGTGCGCTAATCATCTTTGTAGTCTAGGCTGGACTCTCTCCAGTAGCTCCATGTCCCTCTTGTACTGGGGAGCGCAGAACTAAACACAGTACTGTAGATGTGCCTCACCAAGGGCTTAATTTCTTACTTTACAAAGAAAGTACAACATATCCTGAAGGAACTCCCCAAACTTTGTTCTCTGACTATCTCAGTACTTTTGTCTTGTTTAGCACCACACTCCAGAATTTTTCAGCAGAGGGATGGTATTTTTCTTTTATAACATCTCACGCATTGCTGGCTCTCTGTAATACAAATAAATAATGAATAATGTTAATGGGAATCAAATATTAGCAGATATACTCTAAAAGATATTACAATCAATAATTTTATTACTTTTGCAGGATTTCTTTTTCCTTCCAAGGGTTGTGTCTTATTATTATAAATCAAACTATGCAAAAGGCAAATGGTTCATTGGACGGAGCCTTAAAATCCTTTTGTTCTAGAGGGGAATGATTGCTCTTTTGTTTAAACGTCATTTTCATTTTGCAAATTCCACTTAGAAGTTTTGCTATACTTGCCATTTGAAGATAATTAATTGAGAGAAACAGAGAGCTAATTGCGGCAAGAAAAATTCACTGTCAATTATTAGAGATTGGCTGATGTAGACAAATGGAAATAAAAAAGTACCTGCTATAGTGAAGTGGACTCCCTTTGATACCAAACTTCTCAGCTCTTACATGTATACTATGATTAAATTAAAAAAAAAAAAAAAAGTGCTGCTATAATTGTATCTGTGTTTAAGGTGAAATTCTGAAATCCTGAATTCGAAACCTATCCATTCATGCTATGGATTCTATTTGTCGGTATACTACAAAAGGCAAGTGTCACTTGTCAAATGCTAGTTCTTCTATTAACATAAGCCTCTGAGGTTCATGGTGCTGTCCCCAACATAGCATTGAAGTTATACTTATTCTCCTCTTGATGCCTGTTCCTGGAAAGTGTGTTATTTAGCATCTTATTTCAGATCCACAGATTTTAAATTTGGTTTTAGAGGCCTACTTTAACCCTTCATATATTACTTTGCTCTTTTCCCAACCAACTTTTGGGATGTCCTCACTCCATGAAAGGCATATTTGCTGACCAACACCAATCATGTTTGATTTGTGTACTGAATGTTGTCTATAGAAGCACTGATTTGAACATTTTATGAGTTTGCAAGATTACGTAGTTAAAGCTATCTCAGGAATATATCCAGAATATTTTATTACATTACTTACATTGCATCATGCTTCAAAGTTTTCCTTTTTGAAACATTTAAAAAAGAAGTCTCAGTACAAACCACCTTACAGGAGCTACAGATTATTATCTCACTAGGAAGGAGGGATTTTTTTATTATTATTATTTCCATGTATGTTAAATGCGGTTTTAAGACCATACAATCTTGACTTCTAACTTTTGTTTTGAAAAGGTATTAGTAGTCCCAGAGACGAAGAGTAATGTGGAAGAGCTCAAATCACAATGGAGTTGAGGTAACCTAGGGTAGCAGCTATATATATGTATATATTTTGGAACTTACTACTAAATAATCCAGTAAAACTATTGAAATCTTTTTGAAAGAGTAGAAGAGTACCAGGCACTAAGCACTCAGTATCTACTTGACATGCAAGAGAGAGATACATTCAAACAAATCACTGTCCTCATTGTCTCCAGTCTGACTAACTGTCTGACATCAATAAAATGTAAAATGTTCAGTTCAGGATTATCTTTCATAATATAAACCCTTGATAGGGTCACTAAGTCCAGCTTCTTATTGTTGTAAGCAAAAACATCAGAGATACCCTTCCACAAAGTCATCAAGTTCACATCTTGTAATTATATATCGCTCACTGTCCTTAAATTATAACCTCAGCCACATTGCAGAAAACTGATCCTTCCTTTGTTTGCATTGCTTTAATTCATTGAAAGGTAGCACACATTTGGGTGGACCTGCACATGTTCCTCTCTTTTCATTATTGTACTTACTTTAATAAGATGTAGTTAAAATGCATGTTACAAAGCTGTAAGAATTTGATTACAATTTGTGGCTACAACATGTTATCCACAGTTAAAACATTTACTGGAATAGGATTCTGGCTTATTGTAATAGGCCTTTGTAAAGAAATACAAGCAAGAAGACAAAAGAATGATTTTTTTTTTTTTCACACATTACTGGGTGGGTTGTTATGAGAAAAATCTAACAACAAACAAAACAAAAGATATATAGTACAGGACAACTGACCTTTCAGGTGAGAGGAAGAGGTTGCTCAGAGAATCTCTGCCACACATATAAACACAGCAATCCGTGAGAACTTTAGTACTCTATCGTCTATATCAGGGAAAAGTTAGATGCAGGATACATAACTCTCTTTTCTCGTCCATTTATTTTCCTCTAAAAATCCTCTAAAATGTTTTCTGAGTGGTAAGGTAGATACTAGATTGATTTTAAGAAATCTGAGACTCCTGAGGGAAAAAAAAAAGTTGGTTCTGTTTTCAATTAGACTGATCAGATAGGCGTATTATATGACAAGGACATAACTGTCTTGGAGTAGCAGACTTGCAGTCTTCTAAAATGTGATAGGGCATTAAGTATGACAACTGTGAGGTGCCTGAAGGTGATCAGAAGGAGTCAAAGATGTAACTTCTTACTTCCTCATTTCATCTAACATGATATAATGTTCTTGCAGGAGGTCTGTCTAAAATAGAAATTCTGGTTTGTCTCCCATTCAATATCACTTTGTTTTGTATTTTCCCCTTCATTTTCTACATATTCATTTCTAGCTCAATTTGAGGGGAGCAGGGGGTCTCTATTCCAGAATTTTTCTATGGACTCAGTCATGTTTTTTTCTTGTTTCAGACTTTTAGGCAGAATCCATCACCTACTTCCCACCTTTCCTCTTCCTGAATACTCCTTGCTGTTTTCCCTTCTCTTGAAACCTTCCTATAGTTCACTTTCCACACTCTATTAAACTTCAATTTCCTCCAGTGTCCACATAACTAACCACCCATTTGCATGCCTAGTGCCATTCCCTTCTTCATATATTTACTCCCCTTCACTTTAATTGCTTCTCTCCTAATTGACCCCTTCATCTCCTCTAGCTGTCTGTTCTTGAAATGCTCTCCCTTCTCCTTCACCAAACTTCTCTTTGGAGAGAGGAAAGCCTTCAAACTCCTCTTTCACCTTCTTTTTCCCCCTCCTCAGAAGTCACTAGTTGCTCATTTACTATTTTCACTGGTCTATCATCTTGTGAGTTTCTTAGAAAAATGAAACTTATTTCCTGTTTGAAAAACAAACAAACAAACAAAAAGTTTCACTGTTCTAACACTTGTGGAGATTTTTTTGGGGGGTGGCGGGGGCAGTGGGGAGATGACTGAAGACAAAATAGGGGATGCCATCCATCTGTTGAGGGGTTATTTAACGACAGCAGTATATTCTACTGGCCAAAATGAGGATAGTCAGTGGTTTAATTCCCTTGAATTTGGACGTGATGAAAGTCTACAGAAATGGTGAAATCATATGGCAAAAATAATTTTACTAGAAAATGTTGTTAATTAGATTTTTTTTTTCACAGACAGTGGTATATCCTCATCAAGTAGAACTGCCCACTAATTCACTAATTCACATGTACTTCAGAAATTCATTGCTATGTTTTCCTATTTTATTATGGCAATTTTAGATATACAAGCCTACATACAATTTGAACTTGCAACCTGTATCATAGTATCTTTAGAAGAGAGGTGCTCAGCACTTAGCTATGTCTTTTGGATTCCCTTTCATGTTAATTTATTTTATTCCATAATAAGCTGCATTTTGACTAATGCTTCCTTTACGGTTGTATCTTTTAAGCAACCTGCTAGAAAATAAAAGATATGATGGAGAAGTGCAGTTTCTCTGTGAGCTCCTATTTTTCCCCAGCTCCTCCCTGAACCTCTGATTCGCTGTCCCTTCCCACTTATTGGAGCAATCAGGAGTCTCCAATTAGTGCAGTCAGACTTTTGGGCTACTTCAGAGTGGATCACCTGGAGCCAAATGCTCTGTGGCCCAGTGGTATAATAAGTGACAGGAAAGAAACCTCCATTTGCTGTATAGCAAAGTACAGAAAAAGCATAGTCAACATCCTGTTTCAAGGATTATATTTGCATTGAATGAATTTGTTTGTATAAATCTGTATCTGTTTGCTGCTGTTGAGTTTTAGTTATTGTTACCAAGACAATATTTCCCACTTTCTCAAAGAAAATAGGCTCTGAGAAAGTCATAAGCTCTTTCAATTATGGAAGACCCTCACAACCACATCTTTGATATCTGCATGTTTTGATTCACACTTCTTTCTACAATCTCAGTCTTATTTAGTGTTGTAGTGAGCCCACACCAATAATCCACTTACATTTCCCAGAAAAATGTCCACATATTCTGTTTCTTTTTCATCCTAAATCTTCCAGAAATATCATCTCACCACAGAAATGAACTAAGAGTTAAAAACTACTAACAGTTTTGCAATCTAGAGAAAGCAGATCCACCAAGTATTTCCTCATAGAAGTTCTCATTGAGATCCATATAAAAATTAACAATCTACCTCTGTTGCAGGTCATATTCTTCAACCTATAATTGTCTTCCATCTCACTCATTATGCACCTTGTGTATTTCTTTTTTGTTTTAAATAGATACATTCATGGCTATAGCAGATAATCTTTTTTAAAAATGTATTTTAGCATGTAATATCATTCATAGTGAGATACTCCTGCAATATATTTCCATAGCAATATTAAAATCTCTTAATGCTTTACATTATAAAGGAAGATGTGCTAAAAACACTGGGGCATATTTTGTCTATAGATATTTGTATTAGTACCTTGTATTCCAGTTTGTTTTAAATGCAGATCACACTTTATCTATTCATTTTTTATTTATACTCTGTCATTTTTTTCTGCAATGTTCTTTGGGAAGGAATCTAGAAAGATGACTTTATAATCACTGAGAATATACTCAAAAAGCACAGATGTACTATATGCATTTAATGATAGGTAGTTAATGAACAGAGGATTCGAGAAGAGCTCTGCTGGACCAGACCAAGACAGTGGACAAATCTGCATAGCTATTAAAAAAATTATAAAAATAGGGCAATCAGATAGTGATACTTCTCTCAAGTATTATAAGGTTAATTAATTGCAATTTAGGGACTGCATGAGCAATGTGTATTCTGTGACCCTATGGATTTCTTCTTTAATGAAATTTTCCAGTTTCTCCCTCAACCTGTGTAAACCTTTACACTTCACAAAAAGAAAAAAAAAAAAAAAAGGACCGCCAACTTCTGCCAACTTTGGACAGTGTTTTCTAACCCTAATACAAACTGCAGGAAGAAGCACTTCATTTTGTTTGATTTGAGCTAACCGCCTGAAAATTTTTCTGATGTCATTCCTTCTTGTATTGAATGAAAGGATGAACAACTGATGCCTATTCACCCTTTCCATGCCACTCCCCATTTTTTGTGGCTTTATCATTGTCTGTTTTCCAAGATGAAGATTCCTAGCCCATGTAATTGTTTCTCTCCTGGAAGCTGTTCCATAGCTTTGATCATCTTCATTGCTCTGCTGTGAATCTGTTACAACTCTACTACATCACTTTTGAGGTGTGGGAGAGACAGGACTGCATAGAGTATTAATTATGCAGGGGCAAAGCAGAACTCCAGTAATCAGAATAAATATTTTTCAAATAAGGTTAGAATTAAAATTTAATAGAACTTTTAGTAATTTCCTATTTCCTGTTATAAGATAAGATTTAAAATTCAGGAGTGACCAGTGAATATTGCTTTGGCATAGCAAAGTCAAGTTTGTTTTTAAGTAAGTGAAATATACCTCAAGGCAAACTTATGTTTGCAGGTTTAGTTTGACTATGCTGAAACCAGACAACATAGCTCCAGTTCTACCTTTGAATATTTAGATAATAATGAGTCATGCTCATATAGGCTGTCTAGAACAGTTCATCTCCAGCTCACTAAAGAATTTATTATAAAGTACATTAAACAGGGACATAGACGCAAATGAGTCATAGATCTTAACAGACCAGAGTAGTCCAACTGCAAAAAGCAGTGTGAGTGAGTTGTGTCATGCTAAAGCAGACTGTGCTCCAGGGATGGCTCAGCTGGGCCACTTGGCTGGATGGGCTACAGGAGAGCAAGGTGTGCAACAAGAGCACATGCCCAGAAAAAAGCTGAATGTCCCTTCAACATATTTTCAGGCAGTTATGCAAAAACTTATTAGTGGAATTTCAGCCAAGATATCTGACAAATCAGTTGTGGATGTCTTTAGGAGAGAAATTGGCTTTAACTGGCTCATCATGAATGATGGGAGAATTTAACTCCATTTTTTAAAGCTTCCTATAATTCTATTAGAATTATAATAATCAGAGTTTTTCACAGTTTTGTCCCATAATTATAAGATAATTTTATTTCAATTTTTAGTAAAGGAACAGAGATTTCTGTTCAGAACTGCATTATTCTTTTTAAATTAAATATTTCATATGCTTGTCCTAACCATGACTGCTTTAGTTAGTTTAGTTCGGCCTGATCATAATATCACATAACCTTCTGAAGTATAAAGAGAATTTCCAACAAAGATTTGCACATCCTGCTTGAATAAAACCAAATGCTCCATACATTTTGGAAGTGTGTAAATTCAGACATTGTTCTGTTTACTTGGTTTATTGTTCCATAATATTGGATAATATGGATTGTTCCATAATATTAAATTTATGTCTTTTTGTATTTATATTTTTTACTATTTTTCCTTAGTTGTAGTCCAAGCAAGATTAAAAATTAACTCAGGTCATCAACAAGGAATATATATTTCAATCAGTGTTCATTAATTTCTATGCACTATTTGGGAATTGAAAACAAAGAGAAAAAAATCTATCAGTTTAGTACTTGAACAATACAAATTCTGAAGAATACAAAGCATAGAAGCTTTAAGTTTTCAATTCTTATCATATGAATTTCTATCTACCTGCACTATTTATGTCTTTTAGCACATTGTTATGTGTGAAACAACTCAATTTTTTCTTCTTAGCTGCATATTTAGCAGGGAAGCAATTAACTAAACAATACAAGAAAAGGTTGAATTTCCTTATTTGGATCAGTAAATTAATCTGACACACCAATCTCGGTATAAGACACTATATCCTGTCCTGACAGGATTTTAGTAAATCAACACACTTCTGAAACACCCAGTGCCAAACAAAAAATTTTCTCTAAATGAAAAACCTTAATGAAAACTTTTTGAAAATTTATTGAAATCAATCTACAGAATACGTTATCATTTATAGTTTTTAAATGTGGTAAGGGAGACATATACTTCTTTTATGTAGTAGACTCTTTCTTGTCAAACAGGTTTGAGCTACCATGAGTACTCCACCCATGTGTATATGAAAGATTAGCAATGAAAAAAATGTTGAAAACACAAGCTACAGATGATTTAGTAAGGATATGTCATTTAAGACAAGTTTGCTTTGCAGGTAGATAGACACAGAGAGAACAATTAAAAATATCTGCTTTGAGTCAGCAAAAAAGCCACAGAACTTCCCCATATGATGGATGGGGTTAACATTTTATGGAGTTTAATAGCCACATTACATTCCTCTCAGGTATGAATGGCCTTCCAAGAAAGACATAAAGTTGACTAAATGGAATCAGCATTGCATTTACTTCCCAACTCATGTGCAAGTTGTGTCTATTTAGAGAAAGACAAGTAACACTGTAGTAAGAGCAGCTATTGAATGTGTTGCAACAGGATTTTGCAAGATGCTGGAATCATGCTGGAAAAGCTTGTGATAAAGCAGGACTTGCATAGTGGGCTGTTCCCCGGGGAAATTGCTAATAACTCTTTTTGGCCACATGATGCAGTAGGTATGCTCCAAAATCAGAGGCAGTCTCCACGCAGGGACAGGCTGAAGTGGTGGCCAAACAGGTGAGTGAGCCTTTTACTCAGCATACGTGACTTGACAGGTCTGGACAGGCTATAGGTGAAATCACCTGAAACTTCCTTGCTGAGGAATGAACTGTAGGTATCACACCATAATCATATATCTTTTTCTTGTAATTACCTCACAGCAGTGTGGCTCAAGAAAGGGCTAAACCCACTGCAGTTTTACCTGTTGAATAACTAGACATCATCTCTTGAAGTCACTCAGACTTGTATAGTATGAGTGCCATGAAGATATCTACAAACAAATGGATATGCACAGCAGTAACACAATCTAGTGATATTATATGTAGGGCCCAATGCCATAGCTGTGTCTCTCACAGTCCGGTTATGTTTAACCGATAGCAGGTACGTGAGTAGTGCCAACATGATGACAGAAACACAATAGATCCACTAATGTGGGAAATAAAAGCTTCTCCAAGTTTCTGTGTCACAGCTTGAGTGACAGCAGTACTATGCCTGCTAGATTTAAGACAGAGATGTTCAGGCCTCTGAACTGCTCTACCTCATGGTGCTGGCCTCTGGGAAACTGGTTTTTTATTAAGAGCTAATGACTAAATGATGTTTTACAATTACAAAATTAAAGTGTGTCTCCATAAAATGTTTAATTTTATGTTGTCGTTCTTTTTTGTTGTTTTTCTCTATTTTTTACACTATGGATAACTTTGACTACCAGTCCTCCTCTGCTATTACATCCTCAAGAAGGGATTATTCTAGGTAACAGCAAAGATTTGTATAATAAACAATTAGAGCAAACTAAATAGAAGACCTTTCCTGCCTTCTGGTCGATGCAGATATAGCACACAATCTGTAATAAAGCTTTTAGCCAAATGAGACCTGACTAGCTGTCTTACTACAGAGGAACACTTGATGAGTAAGGTTCATTTACCTATTCTTTATGATTTGTATGGGCTAATCCCTATAGACTCTGTAGGCACTGAGCCTACACTGTTGTGCTCATTTATTCACAATGTCCATGGAAGTTCTTGCATCTCACGACATACCTGAGTGAGAAGTCAGGCAAAACTGGCTCTAGGACTCGACCTTGCACCAGTGCAGTCAGCTTCAGACCTGCCATGGACTTAGCAAAGTCAGCAACAGTTCCCAACCTCCAGAAACATAAAAAATATACTCATGTAACACAAATTACATAAAAGGTGTTTTCATTTTTAGCCATTTTATCAGCAATAGAACACATAGTCCTTTAATTCAATGCCTAAGCTTCCCATAGCATGAATGGAAGCATTAGAACTTAAGTGAGATCCTGAAGAACTAGCACTAGAACCAAGGGGCTGCCTAAAATGTCTGCTCAGTAACATTTAGGAGGGGTGCTTACAGATTAATCTATTACTCTAAAGAGAATTAAAAAGCCACCCATTTGCTACTTGAATCTCCTGTTGGAATCTGATGCCTAAACCAGTCCTTTCTCACAAAATTCATGAGTTTAACTGAGACATTAACTGGCTGTAGTACCTACTCTAGTCAGCGGGAATATTCATTTAAAGTATTCCTCTGGCTCATTTCTACACAGTATCATTATTAACTATCTGCAGAGAGAGTTCAAGGATGACTTTCCAAGAGGCTGTTGTTTTGCCCACTAGGGTGGGAGATGGGAGACTGAAATTTGAATCCCTGTTCCAAAGAATACAAAGTAAAAGATTTAAATGTTTAGTTTTAAATGGAGACTACCCATTCCTCTTCCAAATCTGTGCCAAGAAACCTCTTATGGAGCCATCAATTAGGACCTCACAGACCTGACTCAAAGTTTTCTCGGGGTTGGATCTTGTCCTAATAATTTGTCTTTCCGCATCCACTAGCTTTCATCAATCCCCTCTCATAATGATGGGGGTGCTAATAACTTTTCATCATAGGTATTGTTAGATTTGAAACACAGTAGATTGAATGCTTCAAACAAAAATGTTGATCTGTATTTGATGATTTGTTTTACTAAGTTAATTCAAGTCCACTTGTGCATATCAAGACTCTTGGACTGCTGCTGCGCAAAGGTCTGGATAAACACAATCCCTCAGGAGGAGCACATGATGTGTAAACTGAAGTGGGGCTAACTAGGTCAGGTAAAAGAAAATAATATTGCAGAAACATTGTTGCTGCACTTTGAGTTAGCCCGTTTGTTTTGAATTGAATGGAATAACTAAAAGAAGGGGAAATATGATAACAGAAGTATGTTCCTATTGTTGTTTTGGTAGCTATCACAGTTTAATATGTCCCACTAGTTATAAACAATCTCTGCTTTTTTTTTTTTTTTTTCTTTTGGTTTTGTCTTGATGGACGTGTAAGTCTGCCCCTAGATAAAAAGCCTGCATTGATTACAGTTCATACGAAACATATATATCAGTTGCAACACTGTCTTAAATTACTGTCTAAACTCTAGGGACCTTTCTCTGGAGAGAAGATTCTGCAAATATATCTCATCATAGCACCAGGAAAACTCAGGTGCAATTTAAGGAATTCATATAAATAGGATAAATAGGAAGTATGGAAGAACATAATTTGTTTGCTTTTTTTTTAATCTTTTATCCCTATGTAATGGATGTCACAAGAAGATTTATTTACATTGAAATTTAGAGTTAGTTCTGAAGCGCCAAGTAGCACGAACTTACCTTTCTTTAACTGTAACTCATCTCTTAGCAGTCTCATTTCTTTTTCTCAGCTTTACTCTTCATAGAAGATGGAAGCAGAAGTAAGTGCATATGTAGAAGGGAAGAGGAAGACTTGGAAAGAATGTGAAGAACTGTGGATGGCAGATTTTTTAGGTGCATGATTGAAACTATTTCCATGAGCTCTGCAGGTTACAAGTGACCAAGGAAGCTGACAACAACAGACTCTAAAATTCATTGGTGCTTCTAAACTCAAACTGGATGGTTAACAGAATGAGAAGGAAGAGAATGAACTAATGTTTTTTGGTTTTGTTTTGTTGCATTTATTTTCTGCTCCTCCTGTCTCTCAATCGATTATTTATCAAAATTGTAAATACTTATAAATATTTGGTGCTATTTACTATGTTTTTAAGGTTGGTTTTCATGCAGATAAATCTGGGATCTGTTCACTGGGCCTAAGCTCTTTCAGATTAAGAAAGTTATGTTTCAGTTACACTAACAAATTGCTTATAGCAACAACCACAGAGGGATGTAGGAAATAATTGATAGTGCATGTACATATGCAGAACGCTCAAGCTTTCCCTCACTTGCTGCATGTGCTGTTGGTAGCTACATTCCTCTGTCAATATTATCAGTAAAGAAAGTCTCACAGATACCCATAGACAGCAGGCCTGTCTATGACTTTGTCATACCTTTCCTTTCCTTTTTGTCATACCATCATCTGTCAAACTGGGAATTTGGATCCAGGGATGGCTTTAGGCTTAGGCAAAATAGGAAACTGTCTAGGTCAATAGTCTGCTAAGTAATCACACTGCTGGGAGGCACATTGCTGCCAGCAACTACTTTGTGCAGACTCCAGAGTAAGGAGATTGGCTTTTCCAGCAGCTGAAAAGCCTTGAGCAGCTGATCCCTGTTTTTCACTTGGAGCACCTTGTGTTGCTGCTCTGACTGAAGAATAGCTCAAAAAGCTCAGTTGTCTGTGTCTTCCCCAGCAGTCATTGAGTATCGGGCCCTCATTCCGGGATCCTTTTCTAGCTTCTCTGTTGGTAAGAGAGAAATAAAGCCACCATGAAGACCGCATCAAAGTATATATGAGAAATATAGAAAAATCTTACTAAGTATCAATTGTAAGATCAGTCAAGTAGAAGTTAAGAATAAGTCAGGAGATTGTGTGATATTTATGAAGGGTATGGGTCATGAGTGGAAGACCTTTAAATGAATAAGAACTGCAGAAGAAAGTCTAGAAGTAACTCACAGGACAAATAATATGCATGTGAAATCTAGGGAAGCACTTTCATTCTGTGGATCCTAAGTTGGTCAGAGTAATTTTTATGTTATCAGGCAAACAGGAAACCAAGAGTCTGGAAAACACAAAGTGATCTGGTAAAGATGGAGGAGATGATAGATAGAAATATTTGTTAATATATAAGGGACGACTAACAGTGCCTTGAGGATAAGATAAACATGGCAAAAGACACATCAGCTGGAAACAACTTATGTGTATTTCAAGTACATGGCATGCAGAGAGAAGACAGAAATAGTACAGAGGTCTAAGAGCTTTCAATTTGTTGAATATTATGTGTCTGTTATGGAAGGAGGTTTGTGTGGAGATAAGTCGGAAAGCAAGCAGTATGTCATTTTACAGAGCAAAGAATATGCTGCCAAAAACAACTTTGTTTTTAATTCCTCACAGATTTTAAAATAAGAAAAGTCAGGCTCCACAATCTTATTACTGAATGGTATACCCTATTTATATATTATATGTGGTTCATTTTCATTTTGCATGTATTGCATATAATGAAGAAAATAATAAGTTTCTACACATTTCAAGTAGTTACATATATTTGTCCTACCTATCATTTTCTTTTCTGTGCTCTAAAAAAAAATTTGCCTTAAAATATTGCTCTAAACGAATAAAAATATCTTATTATAGAATAAGCAACAGATTGGTCATTTTCAAAAATTAATCTTGACTAATACTACTGTGGGTTTTTGTTTGTTTGTTTTGTTTTGTTTTCCAAAAGTCATTGTTTTGTCATTACTGAGTAATTTTTCTAAGGAAAATATTTCTGAATAAATGTTCTCCTAATATAAAATATTTAGAACATATACTACAAAATAAACTGATTTGTCAGCATTTCCTCAGTAGTGAATGAAATCTAACTCTTAGAGGACTTCTAATTGAGCAGAGTTGTGGAAAACTTTACAATGAAACCGTTCAAGAAATTCACACTGCAAGCAGGAAAGTGGAAAAAGCAAGTACAATTTTATTAAGTATTAATATCAGGAAATATGTTTAAGAAATATTGTGTTATTAGAGAATGAGCTTGTATTTGTCTTTTATGCAGAAAGGGGGCATTCTTTTTTATAGTAGGATAGATTAAAGCAATACTTAAAAAGTCTGTTGTGTTATCTGACTGCCTATGTTAAAATAAGTATTTTCAAATATAAAAATGAAAAATTCAAATAAATTATTAAAATAAATAAAGTTAAAATGAATAGTTAAGATTAAAAAAAAAATCTATCACCAAATTGCAGTTAATAGTCCGTTTTACAGTTAGCTAGCCCTGTGCAAATCTACCTGGTAGTCAAAACTACATATTCCTGTGAATGCATTTATGAGAAAATAATGTGTATTTCTCAATATAATCACAGAATCACAGAACAGATGAGGTTGGAAGGGACCTCTAGAGGATCATCTATTCCAACTCTCCCTTAAATAGAACAATAGCAATTAGTCTCTTTCATTTGCCATTAGGCATATCCTGAAAAATTACATTCCAAATGGCTGCGTTTTTTTTTTTTTTTTTTTTTTTTTTTAAACATATTTTCTGTTCCATTTACTGTTGCTACATTCCTTGTAAAATTATTATGGAATGTTACCATGTGTTCATTAGTGCAAGTTTACTTCATCTGTTTCTTTACAGAGAGCACAGTTGCTGATTATTTTGCTGATGTCTTTCTGGTTAATAACTACTGATAATACAGCATCATTTCCTGTAAAATGTCTATTTTCGTGTAATTCCTTGTAGTGTCTCCATGATTATTTAGCCATATAAAGTTGCTAACTTTTCCTAGAAATCTTGTATGAGATCACACAGCTTTGAAGTATGAGTTCCTTTCTGAAGAGATGTAAACACTCAACACACTTCAGTGCTTAAGCTGCTTCCAGAGACCACTATGTTTGTGATTTCATGTTTTGGGAGGGTTTTGTTGTTGTTTTTAATATCAGCTAGTTACTTTTGACCTTGAGCAGGTTACTATTAAAGCATATGGGCAGATCAGAAAAGTTACAGCTATGTAGGTAATAACATATACACAGGAAGGGAAGACATAGATAAGCAAGCAAATCGATGAGCAGGTATAGTGAGATATGTATATAGCACAGCTGGTTTTGCTGGAAAATAAGCAGTGGACCAGGTGGTGATAACCATCAAGAAATGCTGCTTGTTTTCTTATTTTTATTGTTCCCACTTATTACTATGTTATTTTTATTTGTTTTTCTCACTTTTACATCCAGACAGAGAAAATGAAGAGGTCAATTGTTCTGAACAACAACAAAAGTTAAGAATGCTGAGTTAATGAATCTTCTTAAAATGTGAGTGAAAGTAGTCATAAAGACAATCATTGCTGGATCTTCCTCGTATAATCACATTGATAGCTGTGACTGTGATTCATGGACTTCTGTACTGAACTTGCTATAGGGTTACTTACTGTCTTGTGTCTTATTGTTCGTTACATAGCATCCTTCTCCTGAAACTTCATTGAAACAGAGGTACTCAGGTCTACAGGGACAGAAACCAAAGTACAAAGCTGTGAAGAGACTTTTCGAAGGAGGCAGACCATACTGGAAGGATCCAGGAAAAGAGTCAAGTCAGCTGGATCCTACTCCAGGCTTCAGTCCTCATCTTTCTTAAAATATTATATAAAGATATATTCAAGCCAAATAATTTCAGTGTAGTTTACATCTTGGTCTCTACAAGCAACCTTCTTTAGACAAAGTCTCATTTCTATATTTTACTTATTTATTCTACACATATTCAAAGACTATTTTCACATTTATTGAATGTGAATCTGCTTGATTTTTTATGTGACTGTATATGGAACCAGAAAATTTGTAAAAGAACCTAAATATTTTTGGTGCATTTCATTTAAGAGAGTTCTTACACAATGCAAGAGAACAGAAATCTGGACTAGTAATGACTCAGCCAGCACTGATAATTGTATCAGCAGCACATCGCATTCAGATTGATTAGCGGAAAAACAGGTATGTAGTTTCAAAAGCTTATCTAGCGTTTCTTCAAGTTGCTGCCATGTGCACATGAACACATGTACTAGCTCAGGTATCACTGCACATGTTGCATTGCATCATACATATGTGCTAGCAGGTAAATTTTCTAAATTTTAAACAAAACAATACAAAATACTTGTGCTGAATAGACTTGGTGCAACATTCTGATACATAAAACAAAGTATCAAATCTTCACATCCCTCAGGTTTGATTCAATATTCTTTATCTTAGATACATTTTAAATGAACAACATCAGTAATTTCTTCTGAGAGCAGGTGATGGGCATTTTTGATGTTCTATCTCCATTACTTAAGGAGAATGCAGAGAAGTGAGACAGTTCTTATGGAAGAACTGTGCAATTATTTTGTGGCTTATGAAGAAAGCAGTACTGATAATGAGACAGTAGACACTTATTGATGTCTTTGTGTAAATATGGAATGCATCCCAGTTTGGTGTTGTTTTCTTGCTGAATTTGTCAAAAAAAAAAAAATTTTTTTTTTTCTTGCATGCAAGCTCTTTGTTCAAAACAGTAAATCCTGCCCTTCCTCATTGCAACTTCATTTGGCAAGAGGGACATAAGGTATTTGGTTTGTTCTTGGAGAGGGTAGATGATGCATTCTTCCTAATATCCACCTCTAGTCTTGCAAGAAATTTGAGTCAAAGCTTGAATAGATGAAACACAGGAGAAAGTAATCTTTTCTTGATAAAGTTAACTAGCATAAGACTAGAGAAGGACTCTGCTTCTCATATAGGTAGTGTTGGGCATTAGAAACTTGTCTATTTCCCTCTTCTTAATTAGTCACACTTTTAATAACTCACATATTAATAACTAAAAAATAGTTCAAATAATTCCTTCATTATCTTCCCTGATGTAATGCTTGTCTTTTTTACACAAACCAGCCATGTATGTAGACTTATGTGCACAGTATGGTATGATCTACAACCTCCAGTGCAGGAATATCACCACTTTAAATATTGACTCAATTTTATTTTGTTATTCCTATAATATTAGGTCAGCAATGGTAGGAGCATCTAATAATTTTCCATTATAAAAGTCTCTATCTTCTTGCCTTACTTACCTCATAACATATTAAATTCAAGGTGGAGACTGTTATATAATACCTCTGGGTTTAGAGTGAGGGACCCACAGGTATAAAGTCATAATCCATAAAACATAAATAACAGTTATGTTTATCTTTTAGCTAAGTGGGAATAATAAGGCTGTGTATGAATATATATCATCCTTTTCCCCTTTGGAAATGTGACCTCTGATCTCTGTAACTACTCCCACATAAACATCACAGTGCAAACATGTCATGAAGAGTGGTGTAAAGTTTCTCCCTCCTAGTGCTTTGATGCCTATAAAGCCTCTTATTTGCCTGCAAAAATATTTTTTGCATGTTACAGGCATTTGTTCTGGAATGTGTTTTGCATATTTTCTGTAGCAATTTGGCTCCTGAACTTCATTAATTATACTTTAGTGAGAATATACACAGCTTGCTTAGGTCCTATCCAGAACATCAGCACAAGGAAAAGGAAATAAATAGCTTTTTGCTCCTCATGCTTTTCCAAACAGGGATTGCAGACTCTATATGATGAGCAAATAGGTAAGTGGGTAGCACAAGATGGACAAGGTTGAGAAATAGCTTCCATCATGACAGCAAGTGAAAACTGATATTGTTGTTGTTGTTTTTCCTTACTGTAGTGACACAAAAACAAGGCAGGGGATCACATCTCTAGCCATGGACCTAAGGTGTTCTGTGAGGCTTAATCCACTAAAACAGAGCTGCCAGGCAACAACAGAGTATGCGATCTGCACATATTAGTTAAAAATGTTGTCCATTGTCCACTAGACAGATTATTGCATATCAAATTAATTAGTCCTGTCCAGGGGTGACCGATAGAGGCATTAATGTAGCAAACAACTAATCTCAAAACTTTTTACACATGTCACTGTGTGGTCATGAGGTCCACAAGGTTCCTCAGCATCCACTTGACCGAGCAGATTTCAGGGCCTTATTGTAATTGCCTATCTAGCACAGACTCCTGATTAGTACAGATTCATGGATATGGGTGCTCCTATCCCAGCCAGGTTAATCTGAAACCAATTCCCAAATACTTACTTGTTCTTAGATCCTTAATCTCAAAGACTTTAAAGCTCCCCTTTGAAAGGGAAGGTTTGATTTGGAGAAAACAAGTAAAATTTTAATAAAGATTAAGAACTCCTCTATCTATATTTTATCAAACATTAGAGCAATAGACATATTCAGACAAAACAACAGCCACCTACATGTGCCTCTCTTAATTGCTGGGCAGCCACTGGGCTGGGGTCCAAGGTGATGTAAAGTTCTTTCCTCTCCCACTGCTATGACTTGTCTCCCAAATCACAGAGTCCTGCCTCATCGCAGCAACAGAAATTGTGCTCTCTCTCATTCTCAGTTGTCTGTGAGACACCATCAATAAAACCACCATCCACCCCCTTTATAATGACTCTCCTGTCTCAGATTTCTCAGAAACCCCCTCAAGGAAACCCGCAGTTTAGTTTCCTCCTCCTTGTTAGGGTTCAAGCTATATAAAGTTGTGTATGCCATAGAGGAGGCAAATCATTAAGGGCAAATAAAAACATTAGCAGAATGTAAAGAAAAATATATAATTTAGCCTCAAGAAAAGTATAGACAAAGGAGCCACACGTGAGCGTGGCAGCCAGATTATAACTTTGGAAGACAGTCAGATGTGTACACCATTGAAACAAGAGAAGATTAGAACTGTTTAAAAACTTGTCAGGCATATGGAATACAAACAGATATTTAATTTCAATCTAATTCATTTTTTTGCAGGTTCTGTTTTGGAGGTTTATTTTAGTTCCAGTGGAAAAAAAAAAAAGCATTATGTCAGTTTTATTAAGAAAGACACTCCCTAATTTATCATACCATAACCAAATTAACCTTGAGAACTACTAATCAGTAGGTGTCTATTATACAACAAAGCATTAGCCTTAGCATGTACAATGCCTTCGGCATTCAACAAGGCATATACTGGAAATAAGAATTCGTTTGTCATTTGGCCAGGAAAGCAATTATCTTCATAGTTCATGATTTGTATAATAATCAGGTAAAATGAGGTGTGTCATTTGCAGAAGCTCATGCAAAATTAACATTTGGTTTCTTATTTACCAGGTCTAACTTCTTATATACTTGCAAAGTTTGAAACCTGAAAACCTTAAGTTTGTATTTGTATATCCCACAGTTCCTTTTTCTGCCTTCTATCCCCTACCAAATACTTAAAAGAAAGCCAGAAATCATCTTTGGAGTCTTCAGTGTTCAAAATCCTTCCCTGATTTTTTTTTTCTGGCTATAATGTCATGTGTGCACAAGTGAGTTATACATGTGAGTTACACATTACATCAGTGGCTCCTTCTTAGCATTTCCATACTAGTTTGACAAACATTTCAGGTCAGATCTCTGAGCCATGTCTGGCCAGTGAAATGCAGCTCACATGAAGGCACTCTCAGGAAGAGAGCTCTCTGTTGCCTCTTTCTCTGCCTCCTTTACCTTCTCCTAGAGGAAAAAGTGATGTATGTGCTGTGGACATACAGGACCACCAGGAGTAAAATGTGTCATACTGTTATGCTGTTTTACATGTAATTTATTTAGACTTATTTACATTAAACAATGTACATGCTATTACAAACATTTATTTAGTGTTCGATTAATCCTCAGCCATTTCAGTGAAGTTACCAGGACATAATTTAGAATATTTCACATATGTGAGCCCAGGGTCAGGTAGTTTCTGTGCAACTTTCTTACTTTCTTACATGCACTACAAATTAGTCAAGTTTTAGGTGACTTAATAATGATAATAAAGTCTTCACTGATTATATGACACCAAGTGACAGCAACACCTTATATACAGCTTTCAAATAAGTAGGTTTTACTGAATTAAAAACTACTATTAATACAAAATAACTAATAGTCTGTAAACAAATTTCACATCACCATTTGTATGACTTCTTCACGATACTTTATATTTTAATCACTGAGGATTGCAGATGTTCATCAAAGTGCATAGTAACAACCTACATTATTGCCGTGAGACCTTCTGACAGCAGTGATTATATGTCTTGAGCATCCACCATGCACAATTCTCACCTCACTCACAAGAAGCAATTGGTTAAAAACAAGTTAATGATATCACAATCATGTATTCAAAATTCTTGTTTAAAATAATGTTATTTATCTAACCATAGACTGTGTTTGATAGGAGGAAACCTGACCTGATGAACCAAGTTAGTCTCATCTATCTTTTCTTAAAATCTTAGGCAACTTCATTGACTTTTTTGTCCAAGCTGCTGTCACTAAAATAAAAATTAATTTTTTAAAAAAATTGACCAAACCATGTTTTCCAGAGGACTTCAACAAAAACAGGACTCTTGCCAAAAAACTAGCTGCATCCAGATGAAGTGAGTGTGTGCATAAATATACGTGTAAAAACAGGAGGTAGATTTAGGATTCTTCTATATGACATTGAAATTAAAAAAAAAAAAGACACATTGGTCTTCTCAGAAAACACCAAAAACACCATCCAAAGTAACATGATATTTTTGCAATTATAAAATGAACAGATATCTAACTTTGGTAACTTGGGAAGAAATGAATTCAACAGTAGGTAGGAAGGGATCTTTGTGGTCTGAAAAAGAGAAAATCAAAGTCTAAATCTGAATGTGCTAAAAAATTGTAAGTTTATTACATTATTTTTACTCTATTAAAAATCATACAAAGCTTTCTCAATGTCAGAAGTCTTACATGCATTGATATTTGAATACAGTTCTGTCTTCTCAAAGGCTGAATTTTCTGAAGATGTATAACACAGAAATGGTTTCCATTTTCCTATTCATAGGTGTTATAACCACCTAATAAAATTAAGTGACTAAAATACTGATTTTGTAGAGGAAGAGAGATACTTGCCTGGCTGCCTTAGAGAGGTAGACAGGCTTTGGTGGCCTGTGGCCATACAAGAGCATCCTGTCCAGTGACCCAGTCAATCTGTCTCCATGCAGGGTAGCCCTTAATAAATTGATGTGCAGTATTATGGCAGGTGTACTTAGTGGATTGAACACAGCATTAAAATCCCAGCCTTCCTGGTCCCAGTAAGAGTTCGTACAATCGCTCATATATACTTCTCTTTCCTCTAATAAATATCTGCATCCTGAAACAAGCGTAATGACACCTTTCCCACAAGGGTGTTTAATTAATTGAAGTTTGTAATTTTATTTGAAGATGAAAAGTTCTTCAGATGTCCTCTTGTCTGAAATTACTACTCATTTCTGAGTCAGATGGAAACTATATTATCTTCCAGCAGAATTTTTACTGAGTAAGAATCTCATCTCTAACTGTTAAATTCAAATATCCATGCAAACCGAGTGCTAATTTTTCTCTTTAAAACTCTGTGTGACAGATGATAGTACTTTTTAACATTATCAAGACTTTTCTAAGAGCTAGATATAGAAGGTCCTGTGCAGTGAGGAAGAAGAATTCAATGTTTCACTTGAGCAGAGGTGGGCAAAACCAGTATCCCCACAATCTCTACTGCTAGGAAAAAAAAATCTATTTAAATAAACTGCTGGAAACTACTTTAACAAATGGCTGTCACTATTGAAGAAAGATAAGGACAGTGTTATATATAGAATTCTTGCTCAAATAGTCGAGCAAAGCTCCTGAATGGTCAAAGTATAAAACCTGGAACAAAACACTAAACAGTTTCAGAGCACTACAATGGGAAGCAGGATTGTCCTTTCTACTTCTTTAGCCTTATGATGCCCATGACACAGAGTTTTTCTCTCTATAAAAGTGCCATTGTTTTCCTTGCTAATCCTTCTTTTAGCTATGACAAAGATAGATGATGGCAATAAATTCCCTTTTTTATTATTTATTTATTTATTTAATGAGACACACTGGAGTGTCTTGATCACAGTTGATGAGTCATAAACAAATAAAGATATAGCCTCTCCTTAAAAATGGTGCCTAAAAGACACCTTTTTAAACTATAACGAGAGCTGTTGCATTCCCCTGTTCACAGAAATTAGTTTTATTAAGAGTTCAGTGTGAGCTCATGTTCATGGAAACATCTATCTGCTTCTGTGAAAGAAAACTATGTTCATGTGCAATCTGCAGTTGTTCAAATATCTCATAAAACCTGTGAAAATGTTTAGGATGCTGTAGCGTGTCATACAAAATAGCTGAGCTTAGGTAGTGTCTTCTGTAAAATGTGTACAAGCCACAAGGCAAACCCGTTAGACAACTTTCTAAGGTGGGGACTTTTTTGTGAATAATTAGCCTTCAGCAATGAAACTCCAGAGCCACACCTGGGTTGAATCTTTGATCTGTCTTTTTACAGCTTGAACCACGTTATAGACTTCATACGTTATCCTGATGTTGCAGATGATAAAATCATTACGATTGCATACATACTAGCAAATATATGTGTGTGTGTGTATAATATATATATATGTTAACAGTATTTGTTAAAGGTCACTATTTAGTTATGTTGAAAATGTAATGTTTCCTTATTGTTGATTTTAGTGTGGTTTAATCACTTGTTTGATTTGTTATTTTTTCCATGACCCTTCTAAAAGATGAAACTCAGTGACACATTCTTTCTTGATAGCATCAGTTATAAGAACAATATGTACAATAATAAGTGTGCTGACAATGCAAAGTCTTTAGTTGAACTAGTTTGACCTAGTTAGTAGGTACACATTTATCAAAGACTGTAAAACATAATAGAAGTTGATTCACCATTTACAATATTTGTGTATCATTGTGATTTTTGCACATCATACATTTTTAGGTAGGTCTTACTAAATAAGTGAATAAGGGTCTTATGTTTTTAATGTAGCTACATATGGTCTTCTCTGAACAGTCTACAGGAAGCGTGAACTGAATGATAATCAGTTTCTCCTGTGTTTTCATTCTTGATGCATTTCCACCTCTATCTATGACCTTGGGCAAATCCCCAAACTTCTCTGTCTACCCTATACCTACAGGAAGAATTATAATCATACAGAATTAATTATTTACATATTTGTCATTTTGAAGGTTATTAGCTTGATTCTTCTCTTGTTTACACCACTGTAGTACCTCAATTGAATAAATCTCTGGCTATGTAATTTATGGAAAATCAAGCCCAGTTCCTCCTAACTTATTTCCACCATCATATTTCTGTGGAAACACCATCTCTACTGCTAAAGTTTTACTGTCTACAGTTATTCAGTAACATCAATGTCACATGAAGCAGTTTCTTGTGGCTTGTTGAACCTGCTTCAATCATATATCTCAAATGAACATTCAGATTTACTATATTGATGGAGTCGATATCAATAAGTCACCATGTCATTAGCGGTTAAACAGTAGACAGATGTCTGCAAACTGCAATTCTTCCATATCTTCTTGAGTGTTGAAGGAGGCAGATTTACATGTATACCTAAATAGAAATTCAAGAGGAGGACACATCTATCTCAATTTGCTTTTAATGTTGGCGTATTCAAAGAACAAGACTTTTTACACATTCTGGCACATTTGTGGAATTAAGTTATTCATTATTTGAAAAATAAAGTGTATAAGAGTTAGAATATTTTAGCATAGAAAATACCACCATCCTTGCTTGTTATTCAGAAGCTTTAGCCAAATAAATGCTTTATAAGCAGATAGAAACAGCTTTTTAGCTACACTTAAAGAGAATTTGATAAAAACCATATTATAATGCATTTGATAAAAACACCAAACAAGGATAATTAAATAGTTATGTGTATGAGAATAAGCTCTATTTATGTGTGTATCTTCACTTCAGGTTCATGGAACCATATCAGAAACACAGCTTGGGTTATTCTCTGAGATCAGCTATAGGAAATTCCTTTTTTAGCCCGGGGTAACTGTCTAGAAAGGAATCAAGAGATAATCATCCTTTAGCTTGTTAAATCTCACCATTATTTAACAGATCATTTTTAATTGAACTCAATTGTTTTGTCCATATGTATCTCAGAAAAAGAAAACAGATTCTACAGATGAAACTCATCTTCTGATCTCATGAATGCAGACAGGTCCTGAACTTCAAGTCTTTCTCTGTTTTCAAAACACAAAAAATAATGATTTTTTTTTTCTCATTGCAGCCCTCCTGAAGCAAAGACACTTCTGGTTTAGGGACAATCCCATCTTCCTATGCCTGAAGGCCAAGCTGCCTCCTTTTTAGCCTGTGGTTAATCACAGATGCCCTATACGCTGCTACTGAGAAATCAGTAACTTCCCTATGTATCCTGCTAACTGTTGAAGTCCTCAAGCTCAGATCAGAGTGGTTTCAGGTCGTGATGCTACCCAGTGAGCTACAGTCTAATTTTTTTATTCATCTTTTCCAGCAGGTGGAAGATGAAAGTGTGAGAGGAACAACATCACCATGTGAGACAGACTTGAACACTTGAGCTGCACAGTATTAAGGCTCCAACACTCTGGTACTTTTAGTCTCTCATTACCAGGACTTGTGGGGTTTTTTATGATCAAACTAATAGCTGTTCTCCGAGAAAGTCTGCTGAATCTCACTCCTGAGTGGCGCTTTTTTCAGAACTTCATACAGCACTTTTCACCAACAGTGCTTGCAGTGCTGTGGTATCCACTAAAGACTGAAAAAATAAATGCTTAATGGGCAATAAATCTCTCAGGAATCTTGAAAAGTAGGGAAAGGTGGTTTGTGCCTGGCTACATGCTGTCTTTCACCATGAGATACCAAATAACAAACTCAGTATATGTTATTATACACAAAATACTTTTGGTAAGCTTATAGAGTGCTAAAATCCACTTCAGTTAGCCTTTTACTTTGGGACTGATGTGTTCAAGCACTCTAAAATTTTTCTAACTGAGTTGGTGCCAACAGAATTGGAGGCCTGACTAATATGGTCAATGTATGGCTTAGAGCTATTGTGCTACTTAGTCTCCTAATTGCCCTTATTTCCACTCAAATTGTAATTTCTTTTTTTAATTCTTTTCATCATTCTGTGGGTACATAAATACAGTGGCCTTTCCTGTACGTCACCTCTGTTTTTAAAAACTTATGGGTTTTTGATTAATTTTCACTTGCATGCTCATGAATCGCAACAACTTTTTCCTTTGTTCCTCTTCTGCTCTGCTCTGCTAAACCTCCAGACTGTGAAAAAATGCTTTAGGATGACAATGCACTCTGATATGAACCCTGAACAAAACACAATTAAAAGTCCTTTACTGGTCTGAGGATTAGGACGGCTGCCAGGAAAAAAAAAAAGGGAGAAAAAGAAATTTCTCTTATCTGCATACAGGAACAATTCAATAGACCACATAAGAATTTCTTCCTGCTCACATTTCCCATAGAGTCAGCAAATTAGGGCCAGCATTCAGCTACTGCAATTCCTAGCTGAGTGCATTATCTTAAACCAACAACGATTTTGGTTTAAGTTAATATGCTGGGTTGAGAAACTGGTTACCATTCCCTCATGTGGCCTGGCTGTGTGGAGGCAACTGCTAGCAAAAGGTGTGGCAGACCTCTCTAATGCTATCTTTCTAAAATGTCTTGTCATTTATTTTAGCATTAGATTCATGTAATTATAAAACCAACAAACATTAGAAAGCACAAGAAGATTGAGGAAAAAAAAAACAGGACAATACATAAGCTTTCACATTTCAATATATGCCTTACTTTTCATTCCAAATAGAACTAGTTAAACTGTCTCTTTGTCCCAGCTGGTTTGTCTGTCCATAACACTTGAAATAAGATTCACTTTAGAAAACTGTGATTGCTCATAATATGCTGTGGTTAACCAGGGAATTTCATAGTTCTTTTCTTTTTCCTTTGCTCAATGTTAAGATCATTTTCTTTAAGCAGGTACACACAGGCTGCGCTCAAGACGCAGGCTTCTTACCATTCACTCAAATTACACCTGTGTAGTATTAAAAGCAGATCAAGCATGCCTGGGATGAAAGATTTTACGTTCATGCAATGTTTTCGTTCCTTATGTGATGTAACTTTCAGACGACAGCATGCACTGTTCATCTAAGTAAGCTGAAATAAGAAATACCTTTTGACTCATTTGAAAATGCATCTCTTGTATATTTTTATTTTCTATGCATATGCACAGCATGCATGCAATATATGTTTGTAAAAATACAATAACAATTATTATAATCTTAAGGAGTATTGCACTAGTAATTATGTGGCCCTCATAAAAATACTGCTTTTATTACTGAGCAAGAATCAATTATTCGGGAAGTATTTCTATGTTAGGCAAATTAAAGGTCTTTGCTATTAATATTATTTTAACACAGTAAGAAGAATACCTATTAATGCTCCTCCCACATCATTATCCAGTGTAGACACAATCTTTATGTTTTCAATAAGGACATACATGGCATTCACATCCGGCTTCTGGCAACACTGGACTTGTCCTAAGCCAACAGAGGACTGGACAGCAAGGTTCAGAGCATTTTTACTGCTCTGTGACCTAATGGTTTTATTAGTCCTATGACAACTAAAACTCTGGGATAGGTATTCTGGAGCAACAGCTAGAAAAAAGGAAAAAAAAACACTCAGCAAAAATTAGTTCTCAGGAATAATAAAGCATTTAACTGTTTTTGAAGACTAAGTATTTTGTATAGGAATATAATGATAGTCATTTAGGCAGCATATGAAATGTGTTGTTACAAATCAGAGCTGAGAGTACTGTGACTGTGGAGTTTTACATCAGGTATGCCATTTATAAAAGGCCACATTACAAATAGCTAATAACATGCAAAAACCTTTAAAATACTGAATTGAGCCTACATTTACTGCGGGAACACTTTAAGGCTCTTTAAGTCTAATATTTGATTCCTGGCAGATTTTTAAAAGATAAGGTATGTTTGTCTAAATCTGACGTTAGTGTTTGTCTGGTTACCACTCAACATTATTTAGTGCTTATCTATTTATTTATTTTTTCATCTGTCTTTCATTACAGCTGTTTCTCAGGGCAGTCTCATGGAACAGTTTTGATACTCAGGATAGATCTCTTTTAGTTTCAATCATACTTATAAACAAAACATTAAGTATCTCTTTTAGTTTCAGTCATACTTATAAACAAAACATTATTCTCCAACTGTCACAGCACTTTGTTTTTTATAAATGGAACCCAAAAACGGCTGATAGCAAGGCATGGCTTATTTTAGGAAATTATAAATTGTCAAAAGGGTTTTAATATATATATAACACTTCATTTAACTCTGTTTATGGTCAAAGAAGATATTATTATTATTATTATTATTATTATTATTATTATTATTATTATTATTATTACCTTTTTTAATTTAAAAATTACTCCCAGGAAAGGGTAAATTACATATGAAACGTCAATAACACATTCCGCATAAGAAATATTAGCTATTTTTGTCCTAGTAGAGTTGACTGGCTTAGTGCCTATCAAAAAACCTCGAGGCAGCCAGGAGAACTACTGTTCATATCTACTTTATAAGTGCAATCATTATTGTTTGTCATTGTCATTATAGTCTTTCAGACAGGAAATGCTTTAAAGAGTGAAAAGGAAAATGCCTTCAAAACAATTTAACTACAAAAATATTTTGATAGACAGCCAAATGCTACACTTCTTACTCAGTCAAATTGCCCTTTTAAATTGAGAACTCAGGCTTACATTTTTCCCTGTAGAAAGTGTGTAGAAAATAAGTACAATTGTACTTGTAATATGAAATATATAATAGTTATTTCTCACTTTATAAATGTCTGTGCAAGGGAAGATGTAGCAGAGAATTACTACTTATTGACACTATCTGTGAGAAACTGTGAACATAGTGGGCTTATTTCCTAATCATTGCACCATTTTACATGTGCATAAAACTGTTGATTTTATTGAAACAGATCATGACAGCATTGATTGTAATGAAGTGAAATGAGAAACAATCCTACCAACTATTCCTCAAAAACATTAATATGCATGATGAAACATACTGAATTGCATTCCAGATAAATAGAAAGTAACTTGTCAGGACTATTTTCTGGTATTTTCTTGGACTACTTTATTCACTCAGATCTAAGGAACAGGCAGTATCTTGTTCTCCATTAAAAGGCAGTAGACCACATGGATATATACAGCCTCTGAAGTTCTCTAGTACTCACTGATTCATTTCCCCATATTTTATTGTATTTACACTTTTAAAACCACATCAAACCTGAAGAAGACAGCTTGCCCTTTTTCAATGATTATATTTTCCTGGTGCGTTTATCAGCTTTCTGATAATCAGTCTCTCAAAGTTCATGTAAAACGAGACTCAGATCTGAAACATACTGATGTCCTTTGTGTAGGACTGAAATCCAGGAGAATGATTTAGCAAACGAAAACTATATTCAGACAGTTTTGACCACACCTACTTACCTGTATTTTTGTGAAAAGTCAAATGAAAATGATATTCTGTGAAAGAATCATATTAAACAGCAAATGCATTTTGTTTTCGGAGAACTGCAAAAAGTAAGAGCTTTCTTACTGGTTCAGTCTTTCATTCTTTCTTCTTCATTTTTAGAGGCATCTAAGTGTGTTGTTCTCTTAAACAAGGCTAATAGTTACTGGAAAGACTGAGGAATATGCTGATGCCTATTAGTGGCATGGTATGAAACCCAGGCTGTGACATGCATCGTGATATACAAAAGTTGAAAGTGATTTATCAGCATGGTTTCCACATAGTCAAGTAATCTAGCCAACCCACATTAATACATGAAAACATAAAATGCAGATTATTTTTTATTTCTAGAAAACTTGTATCTAGGGGTAGAGAGAACAAATTCTACTGAATCTAGCAATGGTAGGTTGAGCTAAATATTTTCCAGTATTTTGCACAGTATTTATAATTTAAAGGAGCAAGTAAGGAGCAAGGTAGAAACCTGGGGCAATTATTATGTAAAAATATTCCGCTTCTAGAAAAAAATATTTAGCTTCATAAATAGGAAATGAAGAATGTCTGACTCAGTGTCAAATCTGCCATTAGGGTCTAATAAGTCTTGAGGGGCATAAACTGATTTGCACCCAATGTTGCCAACTACTGCAGTATAACCAATAGGAACAACAAAATAACGAATAGGAACAACAAAAAATATAATTGTGCTGATAATCCTGACAGAAGCTCTGTCTCTTCAGACTACAATCCAGTTTTCTGACATCCTAATCTCTGATAAGACTTCATTCTATGTGAGTCATTTGCACAATGTCTATAGGAGAGCTACAACAATGGTCAAAGACTTTGGAACGTTAGTATCACTTAGCCTAAAGTTTAGAGTAAAACAGAGAAGGCTAAGAGAAGACTCCATTACTGTGTTCAAAGCTGCTGCAAGAAAACAGAAGAGATATAGGGGGGAAGGCAGTTTAAGGTAAATGAAAGGATCTTTGGGAAGATGGTGGTATAAAAGGTAAGATGCCACTAGGCTGAACAGAGGAAGACCTCTTCTGTGCCATTTAAGAACATCCCATGGCCTATCAAAGAGGGCAGTATGCCTGCCTATCTTTCTTCACCATCCTTGACTACTTCTCCCATCACTTTGCTTCCAGAGTGGCAGATCTCTTGGAAAGTGCTCTGACCCCTTGCAGGACCCTCGCTGTGCTAGGCCTTCTACCCCAGGGACAACCATGCCCTTGTGGTTCTCCTCACAGACAGCCCCTTTCCCTGTCCCTGCTCCTGCACCCAGTGCAGCCACCACTGTGGTGCTGCGTTTTGCATATGTTTCCAAAAAGCTCTACATTAGTGCTCTGTGGAAGCCCTCAATGCCTTCATGAATATTAAAAAAAAAAAAAAAGTGTTTTTTGAAATAGGAGGCTTGCAAGTAACTTGCAAGTATGTTTTATGGGGAAGTCTAAAGTATTACAGAAACGTTAACTACTTCAGCAATCACAGCAGCTTTATGAATAAAGTTATACGGTCCGTTCATTTTTGGAAGGAAAAACAAATACTGTGAGTGGTCTGTCTTGCCACACTCTTAGAAGTATTTGATCACAGAGGTATTTGATGTCAATGGAGAAAATCAATCATCGGCACTCCTGGGTCTTGGTCTTCAGTTGTGGCCTCTGAGCAAATGACAGGAAATTCATATAAAAAACATTTGTCTGTATTTTTTTCCTTACTTGGTAGTTTTACACTTTGTACACTTTTATAAATCTGAAAGCAGATATGAAATTCATATTTAAAAAGATATTTATTTAAAGCACTCTTATCTTTGGACTGATTTTGGCGTTAATTGTTTTCACTGTTTTCTATCTTTTTCTATCTGTCTTTTTTTGGAATAAGCAAAAACAGGCCTTATGTTTCCCTTCTTTAAGATGCTTATTGAACTGCAGTTCATCCACACATGCTCTAAAATTCATAAACTTAATGCATCATCTTGTCCTGTTATTTGACATTGCCTTACCTAGCAAGGCCTACTTCCTAAACTACAGAATTTGACTGAATTTTTCAGTTTGTAATTTAAATACATTTTATTAGCTTTCTAATAGAAATACTGTGTCTTGAAAGAAAAAGTGTGCATTTTTTTTCTGGTGGATTAAAGAATGAGTATTACTCACATTTTAAATGCAGCACTCAGTTATGACTACAAATAACTAAACTTTAAACTTCAAGTGCCATGCCAAAAGAAACCTCCTTTAACAACATTATTTCTCATTCTAATGTTCTTATCTACAGAGAAAGTGATTGCTTCTGTGCTT
>NW_010576767.1:58965-87178 GCF_000705375.1 Tinamus guttatus
CCTATTGTAGGGCAGGCCTTTGGTTGCAAGTTTCTGGAAAAAAAACCTCCATGCCAGTATTTTATACCTTGGACTTGTTCTGCTTTCAGGATGGCTTCCCTGCACCTCTGCCTGCATTCTGCTTTCTCAGAGGTACCTCACAAGTGGCCAGCTCCATAAAACACATACTATTTAATAAGAAAAAAAAAAAAAAAAAAAGAGAGAGAGAGAGAGAGAGAGAAAGTATTTTACAATGTTGGAATAGCATTCATGATACTTAGCTTGCCTGCTTGATACACATTTTCTGCATTGGAATGCTTTAGAAGTTTTGCTCTGTCTTGCTCAGTTTTACATCTGTCAGTGGTCAGGCAGGTAAAATGCCTTTTTTCTCATGTGAGAACTAAGATTCTCTGCATTTTGAAATCCTCCGTCTTCTACAGCTTCCTAAACCTGCCCAAACCCGTCTAAGCTAGTTCCACAGGGCAATACTTCAAGAGGATTTTTTTCTGTTTAATTTTAGTATTAGGGTTTACCCTCATTGTTTTTAGTTCCTACAGCAAACATTCATTGGTTTCCCTGATAAGCCAGGAAGACTTTAGCTAATGACTCTGTAAAAATGTGTAGATAGACTCAATGAAGTTGGGACAGTTGTTTTTGAAGATTTTGCACTCCTACAATATCTACAAAAGATAGCAAAGATAAAATAACACTAATGCTGACAGTGTCTTTTTGTTGTTGTTGTTTTATTTTGTTTTGTTTTGTTTGGGGGGGGAGTGAATCCCTGATGTATGTTTTTTTTAGGATTTCACTCCAAAAATATTTTTATCAGTTGGCTCTGAAAAAAAACACGTCAGAAGTCTACTCTATTGCCTCTGACGCTGCTGCCCAAAGCAGAATTAGCTCATCATTGGTGTGGTTGCACTCTAGGCAGTATTATAACTGTGGCTTCACCCAGGCCACTTGCACTGCAGACTTGCTTGTAGACTGAAATTGAGAGAATAAATAAATGATAATAATTACAGCAAGATTACAAAATATATAAAATATAAATATATAACAAAGGACGGAAGTTTGTGAATGGAAATGAGGCCTGTGACTCTCTGTTATTTCTGAAATAAACTTAGTCTTTTAGAAGAGTCTTGAGTATAAAAGGCTGTATAAACAGAATCATGTCCACATAAGGCAAGCTCACATAGAGACATTTATCTTAAGGGATATTCTTCCTATACATCCTTCTTACAAGGGCAGCCTTTACATCTCTTTCCTATCTATGTGTCCACTCATCTCCAGTGACAAAGAAGTCAAGAATCCCAGCTCCTTCCACTCCTTTTTTTTTTTCTTTAAAGCTTAAGATTTTCAGAAATCTTTTTGCCCAGTTCCTGCCTCTCACTATAAGACAGACTGCAACTGTATAACCAGAATAACTTTGCAGAACATTCAGATATAAATGAATGATAAGAAAGGGCAATCTCACTTCCTCTTGCACTAAGTTTTCTTTGATGACTGATTTCAAAACTAATGTTTCAAAAGTAATCTAAAGTCTTGCCTTTTCATACATGTCAGATGAACGCATACCATATATTTTGTTAATTGGAAATGAATCTGTAATTGAAATAAAAAAAAAAAAAAGCCAGTGTAATTACATGTTGAGAGCCTTGGAAGTTAAAGAGTATTTGATAAAAATTTAGACAGAAATTTGCAAAATCTTTTAGTTAAGTAGTTAAGAATAAAAAGTTTTACCATTACAGCTGGTTGCCATATTTCCAGAAAATTTTCACAGTATTGTTCTGACAACATGAAAGTGCCTGAAATTCATCATAGGGATTTTCTGTAGAATTATAAACAACACCTGATGTGCAAAGACATTGGAAGTACAGTGCATAGCAACATGTCGAAAATCTCTTTCAACTACAACATGTCTGTGCTTGATGATGTAATGCAGGTAAATAGATAATTTCAATTTGTAAATATTTAATTTTATTATCATAGAAAGATCAATGTGTGTCCTGTAGAATTTAGTATGTTCTGCAGCATGTTGGTGTTTCTG
This sequence comes from Tinamus guttatus, assembly GCF_000705375.1. The sequence goes on from NW_010576767.1 coordinate 60,992, forward strand.
TTTTTATGGATTTCTCTCAGAGAAATCCTCTAGAGAGTTCATTTCAATTGTATCTCAATCTCAGATTAGCAAACAGATATTGGGATTTCATGGGAACCAAGGGCTTCAGAAAATGGTTTTTAAATCAGAGTGACTTGGCATGGGAGTTTACTTTGGCTTCTGTTCAAGCAGAAAAATCCAAAAGAGCAAATTACACCTCCACGCCCAGTTAGAAAGTCTGCAGGTATTAAGTTGTTTGTTAAGTAGAGTCACTGCGTTAGTAATTTTAGCCGTATTTGTTCTCTGTGGAAGGCAACAGGCTCTTCCAGATAGTTTCAAAATATGGCAGGGCAAAACTTGATCTTACTAGAACTAAGTTTCTACTTGAACTCTTGTTTTTTACTTCTCAGGTTTTCTCTATTTTTTTCAGCCAAAATGATTGTTAGTATATATTTCTCTGCCAAACATTTTTTTCAAATATTTATTTCAAAAATTATATTATTATTAATTATTAATAATTATTAACTAATTATATATTAATTATATTAATAGCATTTGCTTTAGGGAAAACAAGTAAAATCAAATGTTCACAGCAAACTCTTTTGACTCATTACCCAATGAGACTGTTGGGGGTTATTTTTTATTTCTTTCAGTTAGAAAAAGAATGTACCTCTCTTTCAGATGTACCTCCCTTTTCACTTGCATGTAGACCATGTATCTCGTAAATGTTTTGCAAGCTTCCTTAGACTTTTGAATACAAAATTTCAGGATTATTTAAAGCTATTTCTTAGTTTTATCATTTATCCACTCTGTCAGAAATGCTTATCTTTGGGGGCAGATTTGGCTTCAGAAGGCAAAAATGACCAAATTATTATAGTAATGATCATATATCTTATTTTGTTATTTCCTGACATATTAGGAAAATCCTCTTGAAATTTCAAAATTCAGGAAAAGATCCTGAGCAAACACCTTGCCTCTGCAGGAGCAATGAAACATTCCAATAGTTCAACTAGTTTCACTAAAGCTGATCACTTGTTCCAGTGCACCATCAAGACTCTCCATGGTGGAGTTTAGCCCAGAGACAATACCCATATAGCCTACAAGGCCAGCTAGTTCATCTAACATAGGAATACTGCTCATATGAGGAAGATATCAACAGTTGGTTTTGCAGAGGGAATCTTGCTTAATCCTTGCTGTAATAAACCAGAATGCAACCCAGAGGAAGTCTGTTATGCAGGTGCCTACAGTACCTAGAACTCCAGTGCAATGCGATACCCTCAGTCTCTCATATGTAAGGGTTTTTGCAGACAAGTTGCATAACTTTATAAGAGGTGTAGCTGTGGCAATGGGACATGTGGAGTTGCAGGCACATCTCTCAAGAGGTTCCTCTGCCTTGCTTACCACTGCAAATTGCTGTGCAGCCTGGTGATTCTGACTGCTCTCTCAGGAGCTCAGCTGTCCCTCTGGCACTGTGACTGCTGCCAAAGCTGGCTAGTGCAATCTGAATTATGCCAGCTCTCAGAGATGACTCCTCTTCTCATGCCCATGTTTCCAAGCATGCTCAAAGTCAGCATATTTTAACTCACATATATTTTCTAGCCTAAAAAATGTCCAAATACCCTGTGGATTGTATGATTTTTTTTTCAAGTTTGAGAGGCATGTATGCTTCTTTGTTGGCTGAATTTGTAATCTGTACATGATAGGATACATTTTCTTTTGTCTTCTCATACCTCTATGGAATTTCTCATCAACTCACTTGCAGCATAGACACTACATCTTGTTTCACAAGCTATGCAGAAATGGACTGGTAACATATTCAAATACAGCATAAGCCTTGAGGCTTATTTTCCAGCCATCTGGTAAAGCTTTGAAACTATCATATGTTTAAGACGCCAAAAAGACTGAAGAGCATAAATCTGGTGGAATGTGTGGCATTTCTTTATCTGGAGGTTTACATGTGCTTCTCAACATATCAGCATTACAAAATGTGGTCCTGGACTCCTGTAAAGAGATAAAAGAGACTGAACAGCAGTAAGAGACTTCCCAGTATTGCAAGCTGTTTGGATTCTTGAGTTCACTAAGCAGAACTTTGGTCTTTCATTGAACCTCCTGTCAGGGACAAACAATTTACCTTGTTCATTACCAGACTGCATCCTAATGGTGTTTGGAGTTGTTTAAAATAATCGCTGTAGGAAAGGAGAGCATTTTCCCTTTAGTGAATAGGTTGAGCACTGAAGCAGAAATTTGATTAGATGACTGACCCTGTGTCACAGAGGAGGTATGACAGGAAAGCACTGAGTCACATGTACAACCTAAACATAGATTTATTTTTCTCTCTTTTTAGGAGTCTGCTTTAGTTTTGTATTAAGTGTTTGTGTAGAGAAGATAGGAATGATCAACCTGCGATTATTACTCTGTGAAAATGACTTTTATCACAAAGAATTTAAGAGTTCAGAGATAGTTGCTTATCTGTTTTCTTTCAATTTGTCCAAAATCATAGTATGGTATTTTTATCTGTATGTATACCTGTAGCTACTTGCCTCTTCAAGGGCTATTGGAGAATTTATTTAAAAACCCTAAAGACAAAATTTACAGCTGGACCTGCCATGCAGGTTGCCTAAGATGCTCTGTTTAGTATTATTTCTATAGTTAGATTCTGTGGAATAATGTTTACAGTTAGGTTCCATAGCTAAGGAGAACAATGAAAAAAAAAAAAAAAGAAAGAGAGAGAGAGAGAACAATAAAAGAACTAGAAAAGCCACACAGGATAGAAAACCAACTAAATTCAGGGATGACAGTCCACATTGATGAGAGTTGCCATGCTGTCTTCCTCTTGAGAAGACATAAAGGGATCACTTGCTCTCCAGGGATCGGTTCAGATCTTGGGCTCTTTGATTCACCTGCTGCCAGTCAATTCCTCTCTATTGACTGTACAGAGGCCTAGGGAGCCTAGGGAGGCTGTACTCCTGTTTTATTTACATGAGCTGGGTACCTAAAGTTACACAAGCTGAAGATCCTTTCAGATTAGCCACAAGATTTCTAGCATTTTTTTCTTTCTTTTTGTTTTGTCTTTTGTCCTGGAAAGTTGTATAACATTTGTCTTTAAAATATCTATATTCCCTTCTGCATATGAGAAAGGCAGATACAGGGATAATATCCTTTTTCTCATATAAATAAGTTTTTTTACTATTATTATTATTCTTATGAAATGCATCAAGTCTTCATCCCACCTGGGATGGTTTTGTGCCACTTGAGTCCTTGTCTCACTGGCATAATCTCAGTGCATCTACAATTAGAATTTCTGGCCATACAGATGGATCAAACAAGATGATGAAGAGTGTGAAAGCCTTCCTTATCAGAAATGCTTGTTGCCTTTTTGGCTACATTCTTCTGAGATAACAAGTAATCCCAGTACTTCTAAATGTTTTACTTTTTCCTGGCTAAAGATTTCATGAGGAAAATTGAATTAGTGCATATGAGGAAGCATGGAGGTTAGAGAGGAAATGCTCTTGCAACTGGGTACATCCTCTTCCAGAAGAAAAAGATAGCTATAATTGATGAGGAGCTGCTGGTGCTGCCATGGTGATAGGGAACAGAGAGATCCATAGATACTTTACATGTGCTATAATTACGTATACAGAGGAAGACTTTTATGTATAAGGCTCTTTAACTTCAGCTTAACTTCAGTAAACAAAGGCACAATGAGACTCAGCATCTGGAAATTGTAATCTAGAGGAACACAAGTTTTAAATACCGTGCAAATTTTTCATGAGGAAGTAAATAAATTTTAAACAAATCATTAGGTGTTGTGATGTGAACTGCAACACACAAAGGCTTTAAAAAACAAAACAAAATAAGTTTCTGAATTATGTACTCTGTACTTTTTAATGGATGGCAAATATAATTATTATAATGGTCCCCTCTAGCCTTAAAATCTATGAATCACTTGCTCTTACACAGCAGGCTGAGAGGAGAGGATTTTATTGCACCATCTGGCACTGCTGTACATAAAACCACACCCCAAAGGAAAGGTTGTTGAGAGGAAATTGGTGCACTAGGTTAATGAATGTCAGCAGTGACCAATGCAAGCAAAGGATTCAACTATGCTGCCATCTGTACTACTACCACAGTGGCCAGAGGACAAGGAGAAGCATCTGGGCACCGACAGCTGATGATGAAATGCACGTCCTAGGGATGCTCTGCCACTGATGCTGATGATCCAACTCTTTATTCTTTTTGATAGGTCTGTAGAGAGGCATATGCCCTTGTACAACCATTCTTGCAGAGTCCAGAAAAACATCAGACGAAAAAAAAGAATCTTGCAGGTGCAAACTGAGCTCACCACAGCCACCACAAATTGATTATTTGCAGATTCCTCAAACCTTTCCAGATAGTCTCCTGCTATACAAAAACAGGTTGAACCTGCAATGCACATGTTTCTGAGGTAAATAATAAAATTTAAAACCAATCAGAAGAATATGAAGATTTTGATGATTTTTCATCTAATCATTCCAGTTCCAATTTTAAGGTTTTAAAATGTCAGTATTTCTTTCCTGCTAAGCAGAAATCCCAAAGTTATGCCAACAGGCATGAATGCATGACATTTTGTTTTCTAGATGTTTCTAGTAATCAGCAACTAAGTATACCAGAAATAAGACTTATTGTGAAAGCTGGACTTTTTTTTTAAAAAAAAAAAAGATTGACTTTTTATTCATGATAAATCAAGACTGAATTTTAATAAGCTTCTTAAAAATATTCATATTATTCAATATTCAACTATTTCAGCTCCTGACCTATGAATTTGCTATAAGCTGAAAGAACTATGTTCAGTGGAGAGACTGGCTGCCTGCTTTTTGCTTTCTTAGCAATGTGTGTCATTGTCATTCTCAGCATTTTCTTATAACCAGCTGTACCAGTAGACTAAGATTGATTTATTAGCCTTACTTCAGCTTTTTATTTTGACAGATGTTAATAGAAAGGATATTAGCTTACTTTAAAAGGTCTGTGTATTTTGCAATCAAAGAACTAATAAAATTAATCACATCCACAACAGTCCTATAAGGTTAATTGAGATACCTAAAACCATGATCCATAATCTTCAGACCTCTTTATTTTAAAATATTATTTCTTTTTTATTTCATATACATTCTTTAGATTTCTCATTTTGTCTGTTGTTCCTTTCAATTTTGAAATGATTGAGCAATCACTAAGAGCAAAAAAATGAAAGATTAACATTCTAATGAAGTCTCTGTGGCACATCTTTACAAAAGTTCCCTTATTTTCACTGATGTTATTACTATTATTAATACCATTACTAGTAATAAAAAACATTTATATAACACTGTAATTTTTCTAAGCATGACTAAAACCAAATTCTTTCCCAGGAGGCTAACTATTAATTAACAAAAATATAAGCACAATTAAATTCAAACCAAGGTCCAAAGGAGAGAGGGCAGAGGAAATATGTTAACAAAGTGCCATTGTCTTGCATAAGGGATATGCAGTGTGCCTTCCTGGAGTTGCACTCTTCCCTTTGACCTGAAATCAGTGTATCACTCGAGTTTACTTATGGTTCATATATCTCTCTAAAGTGAGTTTGGCAGATTTGCATTTCTCAGGTGCACATCTGAAAGAGTAGAAGGAACACTGTGTTTTGCTTGGAGCTCTGCTTTATCACCTTGGATGCAAGGTACAGAAACTGTATCAGTTTCTTGGTGACTGGTTGTTTTCTTAAGTGTGTGTCTATGCTCAGCGTGCTGTAAAGTCACACCTCTCCGTTCTCACCACTCTTATTCTCTGTGAAATTATATGTGCACCATCATATTCTTGAGAAACCAAGGTGAGAGCTTACTAATTCCATGGCAACTTTTTTGTTGTCGTTGTCATTTGTTGGCCACAACATTACTTATGATGACATTCGTGTTTCTAGTCTTCTTCTGACAGCAACCCTTATTCATCAGGGTCCCAAGTCCATAAACTGTCAATAATGTTTTTTTTTTTTTTTTTTCAGAACAAATTGTTAATTTGGAACATAATACTTGTAATATTGTCCTTGCTTTTAATATGTGTTCTTTCTTTCATCAGCTTCACATTTTTACTTTTTTGTCTTTGGACTTCTAAAATGCTTTTAAACTAGTTAGCTTTTTTTATTTTGTATACAAGGATGGAAATCTGTGGGTCAATGATGCTTTTTTTATTTGCCTAAAAAAGGCAGTTTTCTCTCAAGGACCAAGTCCAGTATATTTCTATATAAAGGAGATATGTGCACACTCAGTGGCAAAGAAATAACTTCATGTGAATTCAGTCAAATTGTAGACAATTGAATATTGTCTGAAGTTACACAAAAAGGGTGTAAATGAGGTGCTTAAACATACAGGTTGTATTCATTAATTCATTAAGGTACATTCACATATTCTCTCATACATATTTCATGCATGCATTGGGAATACAAAATGATTGGGACTAGTGACTGAAAATAACTCATGTATCTTTTATAGATGTGAGGGAGCTGTCATCAGAGAGGACCCTAGAAGTATGTCCCAGGGCTGTGGATATTTGAGGTGTGAAAATCCCCTAGTGTGTGTTCTAGGAAAGGACCAACCATGATGACAAAGTCTCTACACTACAGGGTTCAGCACTGGTCCCAGCAAGTTCGTATCGCCACTGCAGGTGCATGGCAGAGCAAACACTAATAAAAAAGGTCATTTTTTTTAGATTTTTTCTCAAATCTGAACTATTTTGACTGTGATTTCTTGCAAAAAAATATAATTATATGTATATATATATATACTGATTTAAAAGTTTTTTCTAGGAGTATTTTTCTCCATAAAAACCTCCAGAAAGGGGAAAATAACAACAAAAAACAGGCATTCTTGTAGATATACTAAATACCGCTAATGAATATTGAAGTAGCAAGAAGTAAGCATGTCTTTAAAATGTAATTTGCCCTTTAAATAACATCCACACATTGAATCATCATAAGTTTTTGTAGTCCCTGTAAATTTTTGTGAATACCTCATTAGAGCTATCCTATTCTACTGTTATAATTCTTCATACAGTATTAAGAGCAATAGTGTGTTGATAGGGATGATTCTTTCCTATCTCTGTCTTCTATGAGCTTGTAATTCAGAATTACATGAAAAGATGCATTTATTTCTTCATAATAGAATGTTATTTACAAATTCATGTTTATATTTTTCCACTGTAATATATTGTATATTGCATAGATTATGTTGAGGGAAAATCATGGTTTCTATTAGGTGAACGAAAAACTATTTAAAAGTGTAAAAATGCATTGTGCTTGGAAAATAAAATTAAAATACAGCAGATAGATAGAATTTATCTATTGCACAAATTATTAGACAACTGGAATGAATAGAGTTGTGAAATTCAGAAGAACATGTGGGAAAATAATTACCATTCATGGCTCAAAGCATTAGGGAACTCAGGCAGGCTCTGCTGACTTTGCCCATGCTGGGGACCAGAGCACAGCTCTGGGGCTCCAGGCTGGGTGAGCATTGCAGAGGAATTCCCTGAGGTGCTATGAAAGGGGACAATTATCTCGTCACCTCCAGCTGTTTCATGCTGTGAATCTCTAAGAGAAGAGAAAGTTTTGATGATCCAGAGTGATTGAGGATGGCTTCCAAATCAATAGAAACATGCAGCGGCCTTACTCATCACTCTGACGATCCAGAATCTGAGTCCAGGAAGGGGGAGTGCTTTCAGTTCCCCTCTCAGGCTTGTGAGCAAAGGAAACGAAGCAAGAAAAACATCTCATGTGTAACTTACTGTCACTGAGAGCACTGGAAGCATGTGGCTGTTGTGATTGGTGGTATTTGGGAAAACTGACAATATATAACAAAAAACAATGATTTTTAAAGAGGTATAGTAAAAGATGCATTAATTAAACTGTAGATCAGTAAAAACAGAAACTTTGGTGACTTATGGCAACCAAAATTAGAAAATTATTAGACTTGAGCTTCAAGTATGAAGAAATAAAAAGGTATGATTTTTGAAATGCAAGAAATATCCAGATATATCACAGAAACTTATGGCAAACTTAAATTTCTGCACTATGTATGCAGTTAATGGAAATTAATAGGCAAATGTGTATGTAAGAAGTATTTTGAAAGGGAAGCTTCAATAAATGCCAAAGTGGCTACTTGCTTGCATGGTATCACACTTGTACATGTAATCCCAGCAATTGCTTCCTTCTAATTAGACTTGTAATAGGTACCCAACCCGTCTAGGTGTTCTTCAGCAACTTCTCTTAGATGTCGATGGGTCATATTGCAAAAGAAGCTGACACAGGAACAATGAAGCAACACACAGTAAGCTTGGCCGTAATTAAATGACCCACACAGGGGCCTGCCGCATTTTCAGTTCATGCTCAGTTTGGAATTCGGGCCGAGACTAACCCCACCTGCCTAACTAGGCACCCACCCAAACAAGGCATAAGTTAGTCTCACAGTCTCAGCAACTTCTAAAGAGTTAGAAAGAGCCATCCCTAGAGACTCATCTTTGAGTTGTCTTCAGCTGGTGACACTCTACCAAATAAAATATATATGTATGTGATGATAAAACTGAGCAAATGAAACAAACCTGGACTTTTCGGGGATGGAAAGCTGGTTCACAGAGTAGGTCTGGTAGACTACACAAAACAGAGTGCATCATGCCCAAAGCAGGCAGGCAAACCAAATTACTTGGTCTGTGGTGATTCAGGTCAGGCCCTGTGGGAGTTTATTTCTTGAATTTATGGTTGTGAGACATCTCCATCATTTATTTTTTTCAACAGAGTATTTTCAAGGCCTAGCATGGCTGACTATTTCTGGTTTTCTGCTACACTGTTCAAGTGCGCATGAGGCTTGGTGCACAGGAGTGCACCAAGAAGAATAAATTAAAAACATAATTCACATAGTTTGTGACTCAGTCTTCATGGATCTGTATTCAGGGCTCCAGGAGATGCCATTCTTGCTGTCTTTCATTAGATATATTAGGGAAATCTATTTCATTTACAAAGCAGATTTCCTCTCATGAAACTTTTTCCAAAGTTCAGCTCACTCAAAGCATACTTTTCTGTGAGTGCAATATTCTCTGTGTTTGCAGAGATGAAAGAGAGAACCCAGAATAACTAAGGAGATAAAAACAGGCAGTCTTTATTTCCAGCAACTCACCGTATTTATCCTTAATAGCACATAATGTCACTGCCATTTACCGAGAAGGACGAATCTTGATTAAAAGAGGTATTTAGTAGTCATTCTTAGAATGTATGCACTTTATTTTGTTGTGTAAGTAAGTCCCTATCATTCAGTAGGGCACCAGGGAACGGCCTCGAGAAGATGACTAAGGGCTAATGAATGATTACCTGGTGTTTCTTATAACAGAGTGCATTCAGTGATATAACCAGTCTTCATGTTTAAAAAAACAGAAGGAAGAGTTTTTTCACATTGCGCATAACTAAATCTGTCAAACTCATTGCCAGAGGATGTTTTGGTGGTAAGAAAGTGTTAAAACAAATTAATGGAAGAAAGGCTGATCAAATAAGATTAGGCATGGCAATATGCATGCAACTTCCACCTTACAAAGTTCCTAACGACTAGTGACCCTTTTTGGGGAGCTCCTTTCTAGACTTTATTATACAAAGTAGCTGCTCTTGGCCACTAGGCAAGCTATTAGTTAGACTAGAGGAAACTTTGGTCTGATGACTGTGGGAAGTTCTGTGATATATTCTTATGTCGTTATCTTCACTTAATATTTTTATTAAGATATTCCCACAAATTTAGTGTAGAAGCATATAACGTGCCAAGACATTTGACCAGAGCCTTTACAGGCCTTGTCTGAGACATAAGAACACTTTACATGTCTACATTACTAATGCTTATATAAAAAAAAAAAGAAAATAATGATGGCCCTGCATTAAGATGGTGATATGTGATACGTTAACTAAATAAAATATAAAATATATTATATTATGGAAAACACTCATATATATATATGTATACATATATATATATATGTAAGGACCAGCCTGGGCATTGCCTTTTTTTCCCCAATAGATTAGCTAAAAAATAGCCAATATTTTAAAATTCTTTCTGGCAGGTGATGTGGAAATTCATAGTAATTCATAGTTATTGAAATGGAGAGGATAGGGGTCCCTACTTAGAAATTCAGTATTTACCACTGGTCATAGATTATTGAAACACCACTGTTACGCCCTCTTCAAAAGAAAATAAATTTAGTTTTATCTCAGTCATTTCAGCATATAATTACAAATTTTAAATTAAGAATTGTATTAGAGAGATGCTTTTGACTTTACAAGTTACTGCTGCCAATGGTGATATTTTGATGATTGCTTCCATTTCCCCACTACCTCAATATTTAGATGCAAACTAAACTACAAAGATCTACTTAGAAAAAAATTAATGGGTATCCATCTGTGCCTAAAGGATTTGACGGAGCAGGGCCTCAAGTCATTCTCACTGGAATAATGACTAAAAGAGAAAAAAAAAAGAGCAAACAGCCAGAGCTAGAAGGACACAGCTCACGGTCGAATATGGTTAGATTTAAAATGCCTTTGTGCCATTAGTCATATAATTCACGCAATGATCACTGGCTGAGCAGTAAATTAGACAAGAATAGACTAGAAAAACTAGCATGTTTTGCTAGTTGCTCACATACCTGCTCTGCAGAAACAAATCAAAAGAAGGAATCTCATTCCTAATAGTTAATAGTTAATTTGTTAGTGATATGACAGTGTAAATGCCACTCTAGACTCAGCAAAAGATTGTGGGTGAAGACCACTGACCTTTCCCTGCAGCAGTGTGTAGATATCATAGAATCATATAATTATTATGGTTGGAAAATATCTTCAAGATCATCAAGTCGAACCGTAAGCCCCTCAACACCAGGCCTGTTAAATCATGTGCCTAAGTGCCTCATCTACCCATTTCTTGAACATTGCCAGGGACGGTGACTCCACCACTGCCCTGGGCAGTCTATTCCAAAGCTTTACTACTGTTTCCATGTAGAAATTCTTCCTAATATCTAACCTGAACCTCCCTTTGCACAATTTAAGGCCATTTTCTCTTACCCCATCAGTATTTATTCTGGAGAAGAGATTGACCCCGGCCTCACTACAACCTCCTTTCAGTTAGTCATATAGAGTGATAAGGTCTCCCACGGGCCTCCTCTTCTCCAGACTAAATAACCACACCTCCCTCAGCTTCTCCTTGTAAGGTCTGTGCTCCAGCCCCTTCATCAGCTTCATCGCCCATCTTTGGACACCCTCCAGCACCTCAATGTCTTTGTTGTAGGGAGGGGTCCAGAACTGTACACAGTATTTGAGGTGTGGCTCACCAGTGCCAAGTACAGGGGGATGAGCACTTCCCTGGTCCTGCTGGCTACACTGCTCCTGATACAAGCCAGGATGCCATTGGCCTTCTTGGCTACCTGGGCACACTGCTGACCCATGTTCAGCCAACTGTCGACCAGCACTCTCAGATCTTTTTCTGCCACACAGCGCTCCAGCCACTCTGCCCCAAGCCTGTAATGCTGCAAGGGGTTGTTGTGACTGAAGTGCAGGACCCGGCTAGTCATTGATACTCAAAACCTGTATTAGGATAATCACATCCATCAGTCACCCATTGCACTCCATTAATTAGAGTACAGGCTCTAATGACCAGAAGGAAACTAGTATGTTTCCTTTCTCTCATCCACCCTTCCTTTCTCCTTCCAAAGCAGGTGGATTAGCTTTCCTCCCACCATGTATAAAGGCATTATGAGTAGCATATACCTAATGAAACTTCCTGCTCTCTCTCCTTCAGTTCCACTGTGACGGGAGCTGGCAGGATAGAGCCTCTCTCTCTCTCCATGAACATCTAGCTGACTTCTGGAGACAGATGGTCAGCCTGGTGGAAAGGCTGGAAGCAGAAGATATTCTTAAATGATGCTAAAAACAGAGTCAGGACAAGGGAATTGTTGTTCCAGACTGCCTAACTAGGAGTTTCATTGCTAATCAAAATCATAACAGGTCAGAGTGCGTGCACAAAGTGCTAAGTTTAACAAGCAATCTCTTCTAAGATACATCTGATGCCAGGCAATAGGTATATTGGAAGAGAACAAGCTGGTCAAAATGCCATGCGTTTTAAAAATCTACACGTGGAAATCCTTGAGATGTCTCCTCTAAAGTGTTATCCCATGTTAACTGTCCTGTGGGGCAAAGCATGGCTGTGCTATTGTAGATGTCTGACTTTTAGTGGCTCTCCCACCAGAGAGCTCTCTTCAATTCATTGTTTTCATCAGTTCCTGCAGTTCATCAGCACCCTGTTTTCTACTCACCCTCTGTAGCAGCTTTTGGGGGGAAGGATCTCAATGCAAAAGTTCTACAGTGTGTGAGATAGCATAGTCATCAAAAATGTAGAATTTTGCATAAGTCAAGATGGAAATGTTACTTTAAACCACATATTCTCTGTGGAAAAAAAAGTTAAGGGTAAAACTAGAATAGCAACGCTATGCTCTAATAGTTTATCTGCCCTTGAAAGCCCTTGAAAGACTGGATAGCAATATAATCCAGCTCAATGTTTAGACAGTAGGGATGTTTTAGTACAATGTATGTACTTAGATTGAGATAGTAAGATAGCTTGTGTTAGTTTAAACATATATTCCGGGCCCATTTAACACTAGTTATGGGCTTGAGAATGTATATATGTGTATGTGTATATGTATATGTATATATATGTATATGTATATGCATTCATACATATTTATACATATTGTATATATGTGAATAAAACCGAAACTATCCTCATTGTTCAGCTTTCCAAGCTTATTCACAGACCTTAGCTTTGCTGTTTACTTCACTAATTCTTTAAAGATATCTGTCCTTGCACACTTTCCACCTGTGAAAGCAGAACTTCAGCAGGGTGTTTGAGGTCACATTGCCATCCAGAAAACAACTCAGTTTGAGTAACATAGGAATTCAGATACCTTATATGAAGTCAAAGCTGTTGAGACTGGGACTTAACTTTGTAGCGTATGAAGTATGTAAAGTCATGTAAATGTAGGGGATCCTGCTTTTAGCTTGCCAGACCAAGTTTTTTAGTTTAGTTCTGTTTTTTTTTAAGTGGCTGCTAAGGTTAGACTCTTAAAATCATCCAAATCTTTTGAAGAACTGCTCTTAAACAACTCATTTTTATAATTAGCATGTCTGATTTTTAACAACACTGTTCTGGTGCAGCTTGACATGCTTGAAAGTAATGTTGCTTACCCATATGGTTGGACATGGTTTTACTATACAAGCATTTGGCAAAGGATCTTAGAAATATTGCTCTAAATTGAAGCTTCACTTGTCACAGAATCAGTCTTTGGTAGTTTGTTGCTGGAACTTCAGGAGAGTTTTGGCTTTTTTTTTCCTCTCTTAAGGGTATGATTATAGTTGTTTTTTCCCAAGCATGGAAGTTCTACTTATCTGTAAGCTGCATAGCTCACGAGACTCATCAACCAAAACATAGGGTAAGAACAGATTTTCTAAATGTTTCACTCTTAGGCTGTGAAAGGCCTAATCTAAAGTGCAAAGTGTAGGACATATTTTAAAAATTAGTACTGAGTTTTGTTTATCTATACTGACTTATATAGCCCTATTATTCCTCAAACCTAGTTTTAACTTCCACCACACACTTATCCCTCTTTTTTGGCATCTGTGTATATACTGTAAGCCTTTGACATTATTTAAATTCTAGCAATGGATCTAATTATCACTAATTATCTTTCACATAACACCAATGATTCAAAATCTGAAACAAATAACTGAAGAACTAATAAAGTTAAAAGTATTTTCAATTTGATATAAGTAGTGGATTTCTTCCCTTTTTTTATATATTTTTTTGATTTCATAAGATGAAGGGCTGCAAGATGTCCGAGGCCAAATGTGTATACAATCTTCATTTTAGAGATAAGACCAATGCCTTTTTATACCATTGGAAAACACTTCACGGCCTCTGATAACAGAGGAGAAAACAAAAGGACTATATTCCTGAAATGCCATTCCCTCACAGCATTATTTTTTGCTTACTTCTTATGTACATACTATCTCCATGGGACATATCAGTGCTTAAAAACTTAGACATGATTTACAGCACCTGCATGGCTGAGTAATTCAGAAACTATGGTATCATAATGACCCTTATAAATAATTTTAAGTGCATCCACAGTTCAGAGAACAGAGAAGAAAGCAGGATTAGAAATGATGGTCTTTTACGGATCTTCAGTTGCTTTAAAATATTGACTTTAGATTGAAAACACCTTTCTAAAACTGTAATTACCTGTTATCAGTTTGATTTTGATACTCAGTGTAGCACTGTAATTTAATAAAAGGCACATTCCATGACTTTTTATTGGTATTTTGTCTAAAATTATAGTCCCTTTAAATCTCATCCCCAAGAAGTATCTAGTTGCCTAAACTTATGCCACAGGCACTGCAAACACTTCCTGATAAACTTTGGTAAAGAAATATCTTCTAAGATAGTTTCAGAAGCACCTGTTTTTCCTATGCTATTTCATGTATTTAAAAAATAATCTCCTTTTTACTCTTCTGGATATTTTAAGGTAACCTCCAGTGCTTCAGAAATCAGGCACTTGAGTGTTCCCTTTACTGCTGAATCCATTCATCGGTATTGTTAGTTTTTTGCTTCCAGTTCTTTATCAATATAGAAACTTGGGCTGGATTATGTACATAAACTTTGAACTGCTGATGAGTCATTGCCATAGTGCAGGAAGGTACATCAACTTCACTCATGCCCAAGGCAAGACAGACAAGTTATCAACTGAAATAGATTTTAAAATTGAGCAGTCGTCAGTTAAAACAGTTAAGCCAGTATATTACATTAAAAAACAAATTAATTATACATTGCAGATTTTGTTTACAGTCATCATGAATATTAAAGTACAAGAATACCAAGCACTCATTTTGCACTCACATAACTTTTGCAAACTGTCTGAATTGAACAGGTCTTCTTTCTCCTATTTTATCAGAACATCAGAACTCTTTATCAGTTAGTTTTCTTGATATAGTAAAATTAGACAAAAACAGGCCACTGTACAAGTAGCTTTGTTCTTCCCATGTAGCCACTTCAATAATAACAACATGTGGTAAAACAGACACAACGTGTTCCATTGACCAGTTCAACCTCCTTTTACTAAGACCCCTCTCTTCTTCCACTTATCAATTGATAACGCCATTCTGTTGCACTCAGTGCTCCTGTAACCAGGCTGCTTGTCTTCATAGATCATACTTGCATGTATTTCATAGAGATTTCATATGTCTGTTAAGCAGCATCTCCAAAATCAGCGTCAAGCTGATAATAGTCAGTGTGAAGCTACTAAAGATTCATGGGACTTTGTGACATCCCACCTGAAATTCGAGATACCCACCTTTCATTAATATGAAACATAAGTCACCAACCTTATTATTTTCTAGGGTACTTAAATAAAACCTATGCTGAAGTTTGTGAGCATCTGTCTGCTTCTCTTTCGTGCTAAGGTAAAAGTTAGGCTAAGTTTGGTTCAGGATGAATGAATTTAGAAATATTCTCTTGTCAGGAGAACATTACCAGTCTCATTACCAGTTCTAAGACTCCTGACCCCTGGTCAGGATGGATGAATTTAGGCCTCTTGGTCGCTCTCTCTGGTGGAAGCAGGAGGAAGAAGCCCTGCAAACAAATACTCTTGAACCAGAAACAAAAACAAAATCTAACATGAACAGTCTCACAAAGATCTTCTATGTAGCTGCAGCTGCTGCATTTGGAGACTGAAGTTCCTACAAGGCCAAGGTTAAATGCTGTTGGTTCTTACAGGCAGAAGTGGAAGACGCTGCATTGGGAACTTTCTGAACATCTGTCAGGAAAAGCATCAATTGTCAGCAAAACTCAGAAAAGGAAATAAGGGCAGCTGTCACCTCCATCTTTAGAGGAATGATCTTAATATGCTAATGCATACTAACTTTGCCACCCTAGCAAAGATCTATGATCTTTCTTGCTCCTGACTTACTGCAGTTAGCTTTCTATAACTCATTTGATATTTATGACACCATTTTCACTCTTCTTTAGACACCAAAGGCAATAAAAGTAAACTTAGTGTGATAAAATAGTCCAATACTCCTTTTCTCCAAGAGGTACAATGGCAGAAAATGAGGAAGCTTATGATGGTTCAACAGTAAGCAAGTCTAAATGCATATCCACAGATAGCGTATGCAAGCTCTCCACAAGTCTTCCAAGCTTACCCACATTGACCAACAAGATTCTCTTGGGGCTCTGAGGGACGGATTAATTCTGCGTCTTAAATTAATGCTTCCTCAGGAGATAATAGGAGATAACTTCTGGATCTAGGAGAGAGAGGAATAGAGTCTATTTGCTTCTAAGACTTTATTGATCACACACTTGTTACTTGAATAAGTAAGTCTGGAGAATTGTATTGGCCAGCACCTGATATGCTTTCTGATCTCACTTCTTATCTACTCACACCATTGGGATTTTCCAGTGAATTTTCTGTCTTATGCCAGAAATATGTGCTTTTAGTCTTCAGACCTGGAGACTGCCTGACACAGAAAAAAGAAAGGAGGGGCACAGTTGTACATGGATCTCTGAGTGTGTCTACGGTGTATAGCTGGGCCCAGGAGATGAGACGTGTTGAGATGTTCGTTACAGTAGACAGACAGCAAGAGCATTACCACTAACTTCAATAGCAAAACTTGTCATCTGGAGTCACGGGGGGAACTCATGCTGGTTGTGTAACTTGCCTTTAAGCCTAGGCCCACTGAACTCTTTATGGTCAGTGAATATGGCTTCACCAGGAGATAACATTGCGGAATTGTATATTATAGATAAAAGGAAAATTGTATCTCAGAGAGGGAAAATAAGAAAGCACCAGGAGATGTTAATCAGTTGCAAAAGTAGCAGGTCTCTGTTTCCTGGGACAAATTCCTATGAATTTGAGCGCTTTTGCATGGCTTTTCACTTCAAAGGTTTGGCAGGATCAGCACAGAGAAAAAAACCCTGGCTCTAACCATTCTCATTTCTACACACCTCATTATTCTTCCCCACCTCCTACTCCCTGTGTCATGCTTAATTTTTCAGTTTTTGGTGCAAGGTTGTCTTCTATGTTATATTCTTAGATCTGCTCCGTACATATTCAAAAAATCACATTTCATTAATGTTTTCAATGGTTATTAAGGATATCAGTAAGCTGAAATGAAATAGGCTGCAAACATCTTCTATGATGAAGAAGTTCAAAAATGGCCTCTGACATGACCCTGCCTAATTCAGATTTTAACATCCAATTTCATACCTAAGCAGATGGATATAGATATGAATAAATCAATAATTTAATGCATGGTGTTGTTAAACAGGTATGATCAGAGATTTCCTTATCCCAAGTAAATATTTTTTGTTAGGGAGAACTTATTTTGGACTGAAATGGATGTTTAGCAATGTGAAATAATTTTGACAGGATAAATCTCTGCTCTAGAAAAATTTTATTAGCAACCACAGTGATCCTGCTGACATACTAATGAGATTCTCAGAACATATCAAAACATATACAATGAACCACTGTATATCATAAGCATTGCAAAGTATATCTGTATGCCTTGTCTGTCAAGAAATTCCCAAGAGCTCCAGCTCCAAACATGTAAAATAAGACATATCAGAGGCAAGTACCGTGGCATATGCCATTTGTCATGTGCCTTAAAATACAGCAAGTAAGAGAAAATACTGCCCCTGGTTTGCTGAGTTATTTCAGACAAGTTGCTTCAACTCCCTGTGTCTCAGGTTCCTTATGTTAAAATAGGGATAATGATGCTGACTTCCTTGTATGCTGCTTTGAGAGAGCTAATGATATTTCTCATTTGCCTTGTGTTGCGCATACATTGCTATTAGGAAAACTTTTCTTTAACTTTCTATGGAGGTCTGAATATAGCAGTAATAAAATGATTTAAATTTATGTTCCCGGTTGCTTCTTAGAAAACAGTTTAGGAAAGTCTTTGACTAGCTAGTTCTTTCAGAATTTATTGATTTTGGAAAGATAGATTGATTGAAAACTTCTGGAGAAGCATGCTTCCTTTAATCAAGAAGGTTAAGATACAGGGGGAAAAAAAAGTTTATTTCTTTAAGTGTTTTTATTTCCTATATGGGAGAATTTCATGCAAGACTAAGACTAAGACTAAGTCTGAGGAACAACATCAAAAAGCAATATTAGGGTATGTTTTCATGGTTCCCTCCTGAAGCTTCAAGTCCATGTTCCAACCCAAACAGGTCCAGGCCTGTCCTACCCACCCTTTGCTTCTGATTTATCTCCCTCAGCTTTTCCTTCCTACCATCATCTGTAATGGACTCTCAGTACTGTTTAAAAAATGAAACTCTCTAAAGAAACAAAAAAGAAAGTAATAAATAAATACATACATAAAGGAAAAGTTAAAAAAAAAAATTCCAAGAGTCAAGTTGAAAAATAGTGATAAAAAAGAAAAACTTTATGTAAATGGGATAAATAAAAAATGACAGTTACAGTTAAAGAAATGCAAACTTTTTTACATTAGAAAAACAGATAAGGCATGTACATGAGTCTGCTCTGCAACACTCTAGAATAATCAACATGAATTTATGACTAAGACAGTTCAGGGTTGTCATCCCAGACTTGACCACACTTCCTTTTAAAGAAGCACTTAGCTACTTTCATGTTCACCTTATATTAGCCCTTTGGGTTAAGGTTATAAGCTTTTGGCCTAAAAATACAGAAAGAGGAGTGCTACACATCTGTGAAAACACCTACGGCATGTATCTGAGTGAGACTCAGAAGTGTCTCACCATATCTGAAGATAAACAGAATTAAATATGTTGTGATTTCTGTGAATAATTGTCTTAATTAAATGCCCTACAACAAGAAAACACTACCATATGCAGCCTCTTGGTAGCCTCAACCGTCTGCCCAAAGGAAAGGAGCCCCTGGACCTGGTGGTCACCTCTCCTTGAGCAACGCTTTTCTGTGCTTGCCAGCCTCCAAACCAGGGAAAATGATGGCACTGGAGCTGTGTCAGCAGCCATTTCTCGTGTGCAATTCAAGTCTCTCTTCGTCATCAGTGATTACTTCCTTCTTCATCTGTACACTATGACACAAACAAGAAAAAGGAAAAAAAAATCTTATTACCTCTTTTTTTATAGTCATATCACATTGCAGGGTAATATTGCTCTTTAGCACATCTATAGGGAGAACAGGCTTACAGATAACCATAGCAGGAGCCTAAATTAATATTGATTTAATCTTTGTGCATTTTACAAATTACAAATATTATTTGATCAGTCTTGTTCAACAAAGAGCACTAGTTTAGAGATTAGTCATCGTATAGTACTGCCAGAATTTTGTATCAAGAGAAAATTTTCATCACATTTTGCCATCTGTATGAGGCACAGAGTTGTACTTAGCCACCCTAAAATTAAGAAAGATATTGCTGAAAATAAATGCAGAGGTGAAGAGTAGCATCTTATTCTTACTATTTTTACAGCTGTTGTATGTATCTTATGCCCTTTTATTTTGTTTTTAGTATCTCTCTCTCATTGAACATCTAACAGATTCTGATTAAAAATCAATTTAGATCTGCAAAGCTGAATATATTTTCTATTATTTCATCGTGCCATCATATGCTATTTCTTGTTCTTTTTTCTACTAGGTCCTGTGAAGCTCTGTTTTGCTATCACATATTGTGCACCACATAAAAAAATGCTTCCCTATGTCTTTAAATAATAACATATATTATATTTATGGATAGGAAGCAAAGTAGCTATTCTGAGTGCGGATTTATTTGTCTTGAAATTTGAAAAGATGCTATGTGTGCTAAGCAAGTGCACGGAGTGGCTGACATGCAGGGATCCTCTCAGAGCAGCCCCATCACAGAGGCAGGCGGCCCACAGCCATAGCAGGGACTGTGCCAAGAGGGTGCAGGACCAAACTTCTTCCGCTCTTGAGAGCAGACGACATCAAATCATGTCCATTTCAAATAGACGTAAAGCAGCTTTGAATCGTGTTGCAGGCCTAGCGCCAATGATGCAGTCTTAGCAATTTAAGAGCTTCAGGACAATTTTCAAAAAAGGCTCAGGAACAGGCTTTCAAAAGTACAGGGCCCAATACAATGTCCAAAGGATCCTTGTTGGCGATTTTCTAAGGCACACAGATTGGTTTCCTCTGTCAAACAACAACGAATAGGAACTGGACCTTGAACTGGTTTTGCAATATTGCTAACTGATGGAATAAATTTTAGACATCAAAATATGTTTGGAAACCTTTCCATGATGATAATTTCTTTTTAATTTACTGCATCATATGTCAATTATATTTCAAATTACACAGCTCAGGTTACAGAGTTACCTAAGTCCCTTTGCTCTGATATTTTATAGCAACGAAAAAGGATAAGATAAAAAACATAAAATCTTCATGCAAAACGAAAGACAAAACAACAAACTGCAACTGAGTGGATGCTACTAATTTTGCCAAATTTACCATAGCATTCCCAAAGGTCAGTGGATTAAGATTTCTTCTTCAAACTGGCTCAAACTTTTTTTTGGCATAGAATATTTATTTTAATAATGATGTGCAAATTATATTTTGGCAAGTTTTAAAAATTGTTTTGAAATCCAAATTTCAAATTGCATATGAGAAGTTTTCCTATTGATAACACTTTGGTCTGTAAAAGAGTATGTACATATACAGCTTTAACATAAAGGGATTTCGGGATGGAGTAAATAAAATCATTCTTCTTTCAAGAATATTCCAAAAACTGCCTACTGAAAGTACACAGTACACAGAAAGTACACAACCAACTCTGAAATGCCAAGAAACTGGCCCCCTTCAATCCCTGGCTAGTGTATTAGCAATACAAATCGTTTTATGTTTTACTTCAATATTGAGAATATCAACATGCTATGAAATGTTAAAAACAATACACAAAAAGAAAAGTTTAAAAATCCACAAAAGGAACAAGAACCCCAAACAATGGCACAGAAATCTGCACGCAAAATCCAAATAATAAAAATGTTTTAAACCAGCAGCTTTTGGAAGACTTTTGCTTCAGTGGCAGGTCTGAAAATACCTGTCTCTACTTTGATGTCTCTCCAAAAGCAAATTTCACATTGACCCGGGTTCCTGGGGCATGGAGAAGCCCTGATGCACTTAGCAGTGTCCATGTTACAGCCCCCCGTGCTTGCTCGGCTGCAGGAGCCTGAGCGCCCTCATGTCCCCATCCCGCTGTGCCCGCGCAGAGCGTCGGGGAGGCACTCAGCGACGCTGCTTACCCAGCAGGAGCGCGGAGCCCTGACCCGTGAGGCGCGCTGAGTAATCCCGTCGGTGCTGAGCACTCCTACTTTTCTTGCAGTCAGCCGTGGGAGATGCCTGGCACCAGGGTGGGCTCCCTGCAAGAGCGCGGTGGCCGCGTGGCACTTCGTGGGGTGAGCAGCACGCTGTGCTCGCAGGCTCAGAGGCACGGCGCGCACTCCCCATCCTTGCCTCGCTCGCGGCTTGTGCATCCCAAGGATGCAGGGAGGTGCAGCGCTTCTGCTGCAGGACGGAGGGGCTGGGTGCTGAGCAGAGCCGCGAGCATACTCCAACTCTTCCGTCTCTCCCACACTTGTGCTTGTGCAGTCGAAAATTAGGCCAAAAGTGAGCTGTGCGGCTCTTCATGCTGCTACCTGCAGCTCTGAGCAGCCCAGCGGGGTTTCTGTGGCCCCAGGTATGTGCTGCACACAACTCCCTCTCCGACGGGTCGCAAACGGAAAGAGATGGGAAGGAGAAAGTAACGCCACTAGCAGACTTCATGTTTGATGAAAGCAAAAAGCCACCTTCCTCTGCCTCTGATATTCACGTGGCCTAATGAATAAAATGCTGCCTTTCTCCCAAGTTAAAATGCTACCTTTTCAATGGCAATGTGCTCTGGTCTGAGGACGATAGCTCTGCGAACAATGTGCATAGACTTGACTTCTTGCCTGAAAGCAAACAAATGGACGTGTATTTCCATTTCAACTAATAATGTCTTAAAGACCATATTCTTTACAACAATATTCATTAGGCGCTTCTATTATACTTGGTGTAAGGAGAAAACTGGCAATTGAATTCCAAGCAATGATAAGTTACCGTTTTAATGATTCCTTATGTTGTGAGTAATTTATAACGCACTCGGGATCTTCCCAGCAAAGCTTGCCTTCTGTTTTTAAAATCTCCTCTTTCGTATCCCACAAAGGGTTTCAGTGCAATAAGCATTAAGGTGTGTCTCTCAGCTTTTACCTGCGAGCAATAATGATGTTGCCAAGCGCTTCAGGTGAGACCAGCCCAGGATTTTTGGGTGGGGAAAGACACTCTGTTATACAGCATCTCCCTCATCTCTCAGAGGGAGACAGAGACACCTTGAAAGGCTGAGTATAAGGACATCTACTGAGAGTTCTTTTAAATCAACACCCGTGCTGGGGGGTGGGGGGAGGGCCGAGGAACAGACTGTAATCGGAACTTAGTTGGACCTGTATCTAAGAAATCAGATGCAATGGATTGGCTCCCTCACCGAACAACTGCTGTTCTGTTCCTTTTATCGGTAAGTCCAATTTTAATGCTGATTTCTACTGAGTTTATGTCAGTTGAATCCTTCTCAGAAGACCACCATATTTTAGTGTAAACCAGCCCTGCCCAAATCCCTGTGAAAATATGCATAAGTACAGCTGTGCTTACATTCAATTACATTTCTGAAGATTCCGTACAAATAACTTAGGTTTTCATTGAATGATGGCAATTGTTTCTTTCAATTACAATATTCCGAACTCTTTTGATGTTTGATATATGGCTTTATAGGTTTAAGACGTGGCTGTTTAATATTTGGCTTTCAGGGAAATATTGTCTGTGTGTTTTACTTAATGAGTCATTTTAGTAATAGTAATGTTATCATTTATAAAAACCTAAAAATGACTGGATATAACTTGATTCTATGTTTTTATTATTTTGTTCAATATAAGGAAGATGAAATATATTTTTCTAAAAAGTTTTTTGTAAGAGTGTCTCTAGGTTGACCAAATATTTTTGACTGGGCTTAAGAGAAAAACATGAAATTTAGTGAAGATTTCACCCGAGTAAAAACTGGGAC
This sequence comes from Tinamus guttatus, assembly GCF_000705375.1. The sequence goes on from NW_010576767.1 coordinate 84,129, forward strand.
TTGCCACATTGCTTCCTATTATAAAGGATTCTCATCTCATTGTGCATTAGTGTCTGAGCTGCCATATATTAAGGAAGTAAAATTTCAAATGTTGAAATGAAAGTGTCATTCTTTGAGTCTGTTTTATTCACTCTAAAAAAGGAAGTTGTCTATGGTCAAGCAGGATAGTTGTGCAATGTGTTCACCCATGCTGGGGAATTACCAGAAGGGACATAAAAGAACTAGGAAGGCCCTTTTACGATTGCATTCTGTTTCATGCGTGAATTATTTTTACTGATCTGTGCTGCTCCTCTCAAATTATGTGGAGATTTAAGGCTATGAAGACTGAAAGTAGAATTTATATTATAGCTTTTGATTTACACAGAATATTAGTAGGTATAAATGTTTGTTAACTTCTTGTCTCTATCAGTGTTTGTAGTCAGGGAAGAAGGGTTTGTTGTCATAGCATGTGAAATCCGGAGATTTATTTTCAAATAATAATGCAAGAATTTAGGTCACAGTTTAGCTGCCAGTAAAGCAGAACTAAGCAACATAGGGCGTCTGCCAGACAAATAATGATAAAACCTGGCGAAAGCAAAGTATAGTTTGGATAAGTTTCTGCTTGTTTAATGCAACGCTTTGGGTTCCGCCGAGATTGGCATGTTGTGTGTCACGCTAACAGTACTGGATTTTTATATAACATTATTGGCTATTAGTTTTATTCAGTTACCTGGTGGTGCATGCTCCTGATGTTTTGAAAGTCAGAATAAATCTGCTTGTATTGTATTTAAGATCTGTCCGTTCAAAGGGAATTTAAGAGCTTAATCTTCTCTTGTCAATACTGGAGCAATTCTTATTCAGTTTATTATTGTTACAATTGTGAGTGATTCAGAAGGCATGTTTGGTCAGGAAAAAAAAAAAGAGAAGTATTGAAAACTGCAATTATATCTTGATGAATATCTCCTTTTTTATCTTTTACTAGATAAAAGAATCAATTGTTTTTCTTCTAAAGTTTTCTTTTTTTCTGCATAACTGTGTTCATGGTGGCTTGTACAGTCTCATAATATGTTTTAGTGCTTTATAAAAAGGTGATAACAAAGCATTAAATACATTATAAATTATGTTGCATTTTGCAGAACAGTCTTAATTTTAGGCTTACCTGTTCCTTCATAAAAATCATCTGCCTGCTGTGTCTTCTTAGTATTTTGCCAATAAACTGTTCGAAGCAAAATTGCTGTGAAATTATGTATTTTAGTACACTTTCCAAAAATGAAGTCTTAATCTACCAGATTGCACTTCAAAACTATTAATTTTCTATGTGTATTTCACCATTGGTGAAACCGATTCTGCAACCCTCACCCACGTGCATTCAAAGGTGTTATTCTCATGAGTAAGAGAGTTCTGTTTGTGGTACTTGCACAGACACGTTTTATAGAAATAACCTGTTTGTTCAGGTATGACTCTTCTCCTGCCAACTATCATGTGACAGTTAATAATTTTAAATTCACCACATCTCTTATATACATTTTGTCTGGCTACTTTTTCCCATGTGTTATCTACACTTTTTTTTTTTTTCCCCCTTGCTAGGCTATGGTTACACCTCCTACTCATAGTTTTGTTGTGCATAAAAATAAAAATCCTCTCCTTGCATATGCATGCGAATCCTCTGCCAGCATGTAGCCAGGAAACTATATGGTCTTCTGCAAAGGGAGAGTTTAACTTTAGGAACAGAAATTAAGGCAATTCATTATCACCTCAAATCAAGTTAAGTTTGTAGTTATATCTCTGGATAAAAAATGGCCTAAACAAATGTTGCAGCAAGAGCATTCTAAGACATGCTACCTTATTATTATTATTATTGCTATTATTATTATTATTATTAATTTAGAGGGCATAGCATGTCCTCAAGTTAGCATGACTGACTTGACACAGTCCTTTTTGGGTGACAATGATTTACATATTAAAATTACTTTCCTGTTCATTTTTCTATTGGTTAAGCTCTATTACTACGTTGAAATTCATTATAGCTGTGTAAAGCATCCTGTATTATTTAGATCAGCAGAGCAGAAACAATTGCAGAGAAAGCTTTTCCCAAAGTGGTCAGTTATTTTAATAAACATATTTTAAAATAGATAAAACTGGAATTTGGAATTTATTCTTCTGACCAGCATGAGCATCATATCTTTCATTTCAAACAGCAATAGGTTCTCCATCTTGGGTACAATACAAAATATTGACTCCTGTTGCTAATATGAGAAGCCAGAAACACCTAACTTTTGCAGAGATAGTAAATAAATAGCCAGCAAAATCATTCTGTATAATTTTGCCTTAGAATTGGAAAAAACTCTTTGGTTAATGGAATACAAGAAAATGAAAAGCATAGGTAAAATATATATTGTTATTTCAATTTAAAAGTTACAAAATGGCTTCTTTTTAAAATATGAGCTTGTTTCTTGTGTTTCAGCCCTGCTTCTCATTATTTCACATGCACTAATTTATCATTTTTAATGAGGTGCAGAATACAAAAAGGGAAGGGCTCATTATTTCAACTCTTTACTAGTAAGAGTTTTGGCTGAGTAAGACATGTAGGTCCCAAACTGCTGACACAACCAAAGCTACCAGGATGACTAATATAATATGTGCGAGTTCTCAGCCCTCCTCCCATCGAGGTCAATAACAATGCTGCTGTTGACTTCAAAGAAAAAGAATCATGCAATATGAATAATGCTGGGAAGATATTAAAGGCGTGTTCAGTCATTTAGATATGAGTAGGTGGAGGAGGGAGGATTCCATAATTGCATATAATACTGCTTGGCAGTCAATTAATGATTAGTTAATTCTTGCTTGCAAATTGCTTTGAAGATGCAAAGAACCATACACATCTTATGGGCCTAATTCAGTTACCACTTACATCAGAACAAATCCAGTGTGACGTCAAGATCTTGTGTCATCCATAGGATTCAGAATCTGCGTCATTACAAAAATATACAAGCTTTCAGGTAGACTACTGTGAGAATGACAGTCATGACAAATGTTTTCTGTCTGTACCTCTCCCAAACGCTACCAGAAAG
>NW_010576767.1:87258-114779 GCF_000705375.1 Tinamus guttatus
CGCACTCCTTTTTTTTTTTTTTTTTTTTTTTGGAACAGCAAGAACAGCTAGTCTCGATGCCTTCCTAACCAACCCAGGATCCTCAGGGCACATCCAGCACTTTCAGCTGCTTTGTTTTAATTATGTTTAATCACTGATTCTATGGAGAATACTAGCTCAGGCACTAGTTTAGAAAGGAAATTTGTACATTATCTTCGAATGTGCCAGAATTAGCTGCTAGATTGATGCTAAAATGTTCTTCTCCACTGGAATTGCCACTAGAAATACAAGGTTTGCAGGGTAGTAAAATATTTGAAATTGACAGCTGGAAGGAGAGGAGAAGACTGTTTTCTGCTGATGCTAGAGAAGAATTGGAAAGAGTTAGTTGGGATGGTAAAGGAAACTATATCCCTGGCCATGTTAGACTAATGTCTCTTCATTGTACTTAAGGTATAGCTAACGAACTCAGTGGCCTCTTCTTGTGTTTGTCTGCCTTAGTTTCTATAATATAACAGTAACTGAGATAGACCTACTGACTACTGACATGACTGCAATCATGAAAATCATCAGATGGACTTTGTCCACTACTATCATAAATAGCACTGAGAACAAACCGTCAGAATTTCTTTAAAGATCTTCCATCGGCAGCAGGTAGCAGGAGGGTTTTTCCTTAGCTGGTACAGGACAAGGGTGTAAATACTTGGCCTTAATTTATGATTCCCAGCAACACTGCAGAACAAATGCCTAACATTTCCATTACTGGTGTCAATACAGAATTAATATCTTTCGTTGTTTGAAAGCAGAGTTCCCAATTGGTCATCAGTAAATCAAGCTCTTTAATGAATATTCCTGTCATAAGTCAAGAATTCTTTATGGGCGTAATTGGTATTTCACAGGAGTATTACTATATCCCCAACACAGTATAGTATTTCTGCTCTGCATGTTAACTCTAAGAGTGACATGTCAGGAAGTGAGCTATTAGTTTCACTGTTAAATATTAGAAAGGGATGTAAGATGCAGACAGTATGTAAGATTCACTAACATTGCATGAAGAGGTGTATACCATTCTTTTCTGGGTCAACACAATTGCTTGCATGCCCAAAGGGCTATAAGGGTGGAGAGGATTTCATTGTACTTGCCCAAGGAGGTTCTGCTACTGGGATCAATTGATAAGAGATGCTGAATCAATGCAGTTTTTGGTTGGCTTCATCACTTAACCTTCCTCACAAGAGAGTAATCTGCACATTTTACTCTCCTGTGTTTCTCCTCTCTCCAAGGTGGATCATAAAGGAGAGGCCTGAAGTCCCACTGAGGTGAAACAACACCCCAGTTGACATGGACTCTGATATAGCAGAGATCACAACTGCACATGAGTTTAAACCTCATTCTACAGCTGAAGATTTACATAGTCACCAACACATACACTCAGATTAAAAGCCAAAATGATGCTTTTAGCATAACCTGAACATATCTGTTCTCTGTCTAAGACTTAAGTCTTCGAGTTGATAATGATTTTCCTGAGGAATACTCTTCTTAATGATTTATGTCTTTATGTCAGTAACTTTCTCAAAGAAACAAACAAACAAAAAAAGAAGTTATTGGATGAATAGTCCTATACCTTTCACTACCTACAGTCAAGATACTAGATCCACAGTCTAAACTCCCTCATTCACTAGTTAATTAGAGCAGAATTTACTGATTGGGAGTTCAGTGAATTTTGGGGGGTGAAAGAACAGATCAGTGGTTTTGTAAATGGCAGACAGTGGACATCTTATGACAAGCAATTTAATGGGGGAAAGGCGTTAAGAGAAAAGGAGAGTTGAAGCTGTCGTTCCTTAATCTGTTGTATGGAAAGAGATCATTTTAACCTGAAATAGAAGATATAAGAAATTGATATAAGAATTTCATAATAAAATTTGAAGTGAGGAAGGTCTGATAACTTGTCACAGAAAATATACTGTCAAAAAAATTTATCCATATAGGACATTTGATGTAAAATCTATCAGATAAAATGCGTCAGACAAATCATCAGTGTGAGTCACTGAGCAGTACTGGGAAACAGGGATGACAGGGTTGTGGAAAACTGATAACTAAAGTTGTTAGCCACCATGAGTGAGAAAGGAAATACTCTGCAAGGCTTTCTGAGTCATCTAAACATTTTGTTTCTTTCAGTGATGAATGAAGCAAATGTTGAGTCCCGCAAATCCCATATTTTTCACCCTTTATTGTCTGAAGTGGATAAAGGCAGATCATATATCCAAAAGTGATGTTATGAAGTTATGATACATTCACCAAGTGAATTCATCTTCACACCTTATTTAGAAATAAGGTTAACAAAACTGTACTTTCTTTTAAATTACAGTGGTCAAGAAATTCATGATTTTCCATTATTTTAATTTTAAGGTCATTACACACTGCATCTGATCCTGCAACATTTATTTCATCTGAGCTTTTTTTTGTACAGCTAGATCTCAAAACAAAGACCACTAAACTTCAAGAACTTCAAGAAAAGATGTCTACTGGCTACAGTTGGCTTTCCATCACACATTTAACTTCTTTAACCTCAGTGGGAAGTTACAGGACAAAGAATGATTTATTCCTTTTGCTTAGAGTATCTATTGAAGTATTTTGAAATACTCTGGTTTTACTGTAACTTTCTACACAAATGCCTAAAAAATAAAGCAATACTTTTTGCTTAGTTTCCTGGACATGCCTTTCTTTTAACAAAACCTGCAGTCACTTCTCTCTGCTACTGAAACAGATGAGATTCTAGAACCTAAAAATTTGTGTAAAGACATATTTTGTGCAGATATAACATGAAGTTTGCACAGGCTCTCAAAATCAAGGTGCCTTGAAAGACAGAATTAATTTTGAAGGAACTAACTTTCAGGGAATTAAGCTGTGATGGACATAGGGAAAAAATAGCACAACATTATTTATGGAAGTCCTTAAACTACAGACTAGTTAGTCCGTTGCAATGAACTTGAGGAAAAAAATGCTACTCCCGTCTTCCAATATAGCAGTGTGTGGCAGCTAGGTTTAACTCAATGCATTCTGTCTTGCATTTTTGTATACCATTATCTTATTTTTCTTTCAGGTACTTTTGGATTTCAGCACGGGATTTCATGTACAGGTAATAAAATATTTGGAAACTGATTTTCTGGTAAAATGAAATGTAATCATATAGGTATGAACTGGAAAATAGTGGTCAAAGATATTTTTTAACTTGATGATTGAAAACATGTTTAAATATTAAACACTTGCAGGTAATAATCTGCTCATCCTCTCAATAAACATTCTGGAGAACTTTTACAACAAATATCTAAAGATATCTCAACAAATATCTTATGCTTAGGAATAATTTAAAAGTATATATGTATCATCTTGGGCTTGGGACGGAGACTCATATAAAAACAAATAAACAAACAAAAATGGTCTATAAAAATTTCTTCTATTTCTTACTGTTGGAAAATCTAAATGTATATATTTAAAATATATTGAGATTACTAGCTATAGTGACACTGGCGTTCTGTGTCAAAGGTAAAAGAATGGGATGAAAATGGAGCTGCAAGATGGAAAACCTTCAGAAGACAAAAACGTGAATGGATCAAATTTGCTGCAGCTTGCAGAGAAGGAGAAGATAATTCTAAGAGGAATCCAATTGCCAGAGTAAGTAGAAAGCAAAGTAGAACTGTTGCTTGCCAACAAGGAGGCATTTTGTAAAGATAGGCTGATAAAACCAGAGAAATTTCAGAGTATATTTGCTTAGAGTAGTCAAATAAGGAATGTAGAAGGTTAAAATAAAAGGTACCGTATTTCCAGTCCCCCTGAGACACTGATGAACATGTGCAGTGGCTGAGGAGTGACCAAAGGCTCCCTAAACTCTTCAGATCTGGGAACATGCAACACTTACTCTGGTTATGTGCGGACATGTGGGGAGATGGCACACACAGGGTGTTCTCCTACCCTTTCTCTTGATCCTTACAAAGGCCCTGTCACAGTGTAAGATTCTTACAAGTTTCTCTTCCACAACAGCTCCGCTTCATTGACAGAAGACTTGAGAGAAATATTCAGAGGGGATATTGCAATAAATCTATGGTTTGTGGCACTGCCTTCGGTTGGTTCTGCTGATAACCTTGTGATAAACAGTTGGAAGAGAAACTGAAAATTATGTAGAATTCCTTAAGGGCAGTAAGAATAAGAAAAAAAAAGAGAGAGAGAGAAAAAAAAATGCAGATGTTCCAAGTGACCTGGCATAAAATATTGTTATCTATTTTTGTAGATCCGGTCAGACTGTGAAGAAAATAATCCAATCACATATAGCATTTCTGGAGTTGGAATAGATCAAGCGCCATATGGAATATTTGTTGTTAACCCAAGAACAGGAGAAATTAATATAACATCTATAGTGGACAGGGAAGTGACCCCAGTATTTGTCGTAAGTATTATATATATTTTTTTTTCCTTTATAATTATGACTGCAAGAAGCAGGGCAGGGCATGGGAGCAGAATTAGACAAATGCTCTAATTCATTTGCTTCAAACTGTTGCCTTGTTTCCTTCATTTTTTTTTTGGTTTTAAAATGAGTAAATTTCTTTATCCAGATACGTTGCTTTGCTAAGCACTCAGTGACGGGTTTAGATTTGGAACCACCTCTTGAACTTCGAGTCAGAGTTCTCGATATAAATGATAACCCTCCTATATTTTCACAATCTGTATTTACTGGATCTATTGAAGAATGTAGTATGGACAGTAAGTAATTATTTTATGCCTTTTAGAGTGTAGTATGGTAAGCAGGGTTGCCAGAACAGTTAGTATAAACCTGGGGTGTTTCTTCTACTTCCTCTTAGACAAGGACATATGTTTCCCAGAGCCACTGCAGGAGGAAAGAGATGATTCTCAGTGCCATTGGAGCAGGCTTGCCATCTAAAATTAGGTGGTGATACATTTTCACCTTTTCTCCCACAAATGAATGTTTGCATCATCATGCAAATTCTTTTAAATGTGAGAAAATAAATTGGTTCATGTCTTCTACTTAAAAAAACTTCTTTTTTTCCTGTGATGATATATAAAATATGCTTTTCCCCATTTTTCTTAATTTAAATATTTGCATTTGCAACCTGAAAGCTGTGGTTGCAGTAGATTATTACTAAATAAACTCTTACTTAAACCACTAAAATGGTTCTTACCAGCAGAAGCGTTGCAATCTGCACTAGGTGTGTAACACTGAGGTCTGTTAGAAGATGGGAGGTTTCTATTTATGTCCCGAATGGAAAGACAGGGAACTGCTCTGACGTACTGCTGCAAACTCATCCTGCCATGTACACACACAAAAACAGGTGGTCCCCCTATACCCCTGCCTTGCCAAAATCCCCATCTAGTACTGCAAACATTTATGTGAGTAGCTACAGATGCAGAACATAATGTTCTGTATAGCCCTATCGTGACTTAAAAAGGGTCAGGAAAAATCCTCATTACTACACCTGAGCTTGATTGTAATGCATTTTGAAGTCATTAAAGTTCAGTCATAATAATCATTACGAACATAAACTGTTTTTTTTTTTTCTTGCAATTACTGAAAAGATAGAACCCTGTTGTTTTCATGTGCCAGGAATTTATTGTTTTCTTGGTGAGTCGTTTACAGGAACAAAAAAAATTTCTGATTTTCTTTTGCTATTATTATTCTTAGACACATTGGTGATGAAAATAATTGCAACAGATGCAGACGAACCTAATCACTTGAATTCTAAAATTGCCTTCAAGATAGAGAGTCAGGAACCTTCAAGTCCACCGATGTTCATTATGAATAAATATAGTGGAGAACTTCATCTAGCAAATTATCTTGACAGAGAGGTAAAATTTCCTTTTTTTAAAATAAAATAACATTTTTTGGACAAAAATAAAATAGAAAGAAGGGAGTATTTCTCTTTTTTCTCTTTTTTTTTTTAAAGTGGGTTTTTTTAAATGAATTAATTTGTAAATAACAGTAAGATATAACTATTAACAATTTCTAAGACATATAGATCACTGTAGGACACTAATTTCTCTTTCTGTGTTAGCAACATGGTAGCTACACTCTTGTTGTGAAGGCATCAGACCGGGATGGAGCTGCAGATGGAATTTCATCTCTTTGTAGCTGTAATGTTAAAGTTATTGATGTCAACGACAACTTCCCAACTCTTGCTCAAAGCTCTGTAAGTATTTAATTTTAAAATGGACATCACTGTTTTAAAACCCTGCCCAAAAATCCAGTAAATAACAAAGTCCTTACTAACCTAGTACAATAAATTCTCATTTAAATGTTCCACTGAATTAAAGGGATTGTTTCCTTGAAATGTGCTCAGAATCATATCTATAGTTTGCGCACACAATTTTGATTAAAAAAAAACTCCAATTATTTTTACATTCAGAGAACTCAAATAGTGTTATTCATGTATCCTCAAAGCCCATCATCTTTATTCATTTTTTTCTTACTAAAAACCCAAATAATTCCTCTAAGCTGTGTCAACAAATACATGAGGTAAAACAGCTCTTCAAATCTACAACCAGAACCACAATTTTCACAGAGTAGAGTTATTCTTAAATTGGTATTGGCTGTGAAGAGGATGCCATTCAAAAGAGTCCTTGCATTCAACTATGTTTTCTTATCTTTTATATTCTACTACTCACTAAGATGTATTCTTCTGTCATTTCAGTTTTCAGCAAGTATTTCAGAAAATTCACTTAGTTCAGAACTACTGCGAATACAAGCTCTGGATGCTGATGAAGAGTTTACAGATAACTGGCTAGCAGAGTTTTTCTTTATATCTGGTAATGAAGATAACTGCTTTGAAATTGTTACAGATCCAACCACAAATCAAGGAATCCTTAGAGTAATTAAGGTATGAATAAATATTGTTATTCAGCCATTTAATTAATCAGCTTAAAATAATTTAAATAATTAAAAACAATTTTTAAATGGGTCAACAGAAGTATCAAGGCTCAACCATTTAACAAATCATATTTAATAAAATTTAAGTCCAGTAGCTTTATTTAGTATTTTTTATTTGTCTGTGTTTAATCTTTCAGGAACTGAATTATGAACACATCCAAAGTCACACACTGAGTATTGGCGTCAGAAACCGAGCTCCCTTTCACCATTCTATTGCACCTCAGTACCAAGTTGTAGGAACACCTCTCATAGTAGAAGTAAAAAATGTGATGGAACCAATAAGATTTAATCCATCTACAATCAGTTTTCTTTTATCAGAAAGTGCAAGAGAGAGTCATGTTGTCGGAACATACACAGCCTTTGATGAGGACACTGGGACTATGGCATCAAATGTCATGTAAGGCTTTAATGTAATGTTTTCTCTACTTAACTCCCCAGATGTAATAATTTTTATAACTGAGATTTCAGTCAGAAGAGAAGGCACTCTCTATTCCAGCCAAGGAAGCAGAATATGAGTTTATGGAGGATACATTAAAAAAAGAAAAAAAAATTGCTAATAAATAAGCAATAGAAAATAGTCTTCTGTATAATTTTATGCCATGATAATGGCATAAAATGATTACTTGTCTTACCATATTTTTCTTAGGATTAGGCACATGATAAGTAAATCAGAACAAAATATTTCTCATGTTTTTTCACAAAATTTGATTTTTTTTTTTACAAGTGAACTTATTAGCAACTTAAAAGAAGCAAACAGAAAACCCCCATAGTGGGCAATTTTGTGTAATACACATAGATAAAATCACTACCACCTCAATCTGTACTTAATAAAAATGATTTGGCAATTATTTTTGTATTTTACATATGCATTTTTTATTTTATATAAGAACAATTATTTTTTATATACAAAACAAATAAAAAAGTGTCAGGCCTATGTTACTTTTACACTATGATATCACTTGTAAAATATTGTTCTATACAGCTGCTTTTTAAATTGTTATTCTGATGTACATCTTCTGAAGTCTCCAGGAATTTTGTTTGAATAAGAAAAATGCAATGGAACTTAGTGCAGAGTAAGAAAAATGTTCCAAAATAACAATTATTACTTACAAAATTAGTAGGTAGTAGAACACTATAGCATATAATGTCAATGTTAACTGGACTAATTTATTCCATCCAAATAACTGAGTCTGTATGATTTCAGCTGTTTCATATTAATAATTCTGAACATTTTTTCACCAAATACAGATATAGTATAGGACGTGATCCAGGTGCGTGGTTCAGGATCAATCCAAACACTGGTGAAATCACACTGAACAAAGTTATTGATCGGGAATCCTCCTATGTAGTCAATGGAGAATACAGAGCAGAAGTCTGGGCTGTTAGCAAAGGTAAGAAAGTTATTTCTTAGGTAAAAGGTAAGAAAAGTACCAACTTTTTCCAGAACAAAGCTCTCTTATTTCATACTTCTCTATTTTTTCCTTTTTCTTTTTTTTTTTCAATTTTCCCACCTAAGTAGCATTGTTTATATTATGTTTTTGCCTCCTGATTACAAGAACCTTCTTTTTACAGGTTTTCCTCGACACACTGCTACTGGTACCATTGTGCTTTCAGTACAAGATGTCAATGATAATTGTCCGACTACTAATACAGAAATAAAGAAAGTATGTATGCATTCTCCATCAGTGGTTATCACTGCCAAGGATATGGATAGTGAGCAGTATGGCCCTCCCTTTACATTCAGCATACATGGTGAACCTCAAACTACATGGATTATCAGATCAATAAACGGTAAATTAAACTAAGTTTTATAATAGAGTAAATCACAGAAACGAACTGTTATCTAAGATAAGCAATTAAGGATTATCTAAAATAATAATACAAATATCAAAAAAAGCAGTTACTAGGATCTAAACTAACCTTACTTAAATATGATTTTGCACTCATAAGTATCTAAGGAATAAAATGGAATTGTTTTGGATTTATACTTATATATTAATCATACTAAAATCATTAAATGTATTTGTTCTAGTTCTTATTTTTTAAGGAAAATGAAAATAGCTGGTAAAGATAGAGCAGCAAAGATTTTACTAGAGTATAACTCTAATAAGCCTTGGTCTAAAGCTAATGAGGTAATTCAAAAGGAGTAATTAGATTTTTGTTTTCTTTCTGTATTATATACTAAAAAAATCAGAGCATGTGAGAAGATACTCTGATCTATTAATTAGAGTAAAAATGTCATCAATTCCTAGTCTGAAGAGCTTCCTTTTAAGAAAGAAGAATATAAAAATGTCAAATAAAGATTACAGTATTTCTAATTTATGTATTTGCTTGTAATTATAAGAAAAAAAAAAGGTTTAGCCTTTGTCTAGTGGAGCTTTTCTCATTCATTTTGATAAGACTTAATTAACTGAATGAAATAATCAAATCTCATATGTTACTAAGTGTCAGAAGTTGCATAACTTACTGTATGCACAGTAGACAATTACATGTTAAATATTTCAATTTTAATCACTTTTGCAAGTCCCATCTTTTCTAAGCAGATGTAAATATATAACTTTAAATATTTTTACACTATAAAAAAAACTTTTGAAAAAAGTCATATGCATGTAATCATATAGCAAACATAGCTATCATGTAACCTCCCTGTGAGAGAAAAAGAAATGTAAGGAAATAACATGCAATATCTATGTACTCCTCTGTGGAAATATAAATCAGGATATGTTGTAACAGATTAAAAAAGGTGCATTTGCCCCTTTATATTTCTCAGGTATAAAACATGATGACTAAAAAGATGGCTAAACTTATCTGGCTCAAGCTTTCTAAAACAAAGAAACAAACAGGAAAACAAGAAAGCACCACAGACAGTAGATTTCAGCTTTATAGTTGAAAATTCTATTTAGTAATTGAAGATCTTGAAATGAGAAAACTTACTCGTCATTCTACACTATGACCATTATCCACAAAAACTATAGACTTGTACAGTATTTAAAGTTAGCACCTTAACCTAAATCATTCTTTTCTGTTTTCTCCCAAAGCTTCCTCTGCAGAACTAGTGGGTCAGAACATTGACTTTTTCTTCTATAAGATCTATGTCAATATTAGAGATAACCAAGGCCGAAGCTGCCCACGACCACATATAATTCCTCTGCAAGCTTGTCGGTGTGATAGTCGCAATTACTGCACCAGTGGGGCCACAAAAATAATTATCATTGGTGGCGGTGGTGGTGCTGGCGGTGCTGGCGGTGGCGGTGCTGGCGGTGGCGGTGCTGGAGGTGCTGGCGGTGGCGGTGCTGGTGGTGGCGGTGCTGGCGGTGGTGGTGTTAGTGGAGGAAGCCAGGGAGGTCAAACAGATCAAGGAACAGGCCAACAGGGCAATGCTGGTGAGAGTGGTGATGAAGGAGGTTACGTTGGGGGTGGTGGAAGTGAAGATGGGGACAATTACAATGGTGGATACAGCGAAACTTATGAAGAAGGATATAATGGAGGGACTGGTCAAGGTTATGAAGGAGGCTATGGCAGAGACGCTCAATCCTCTACCACACTTAGCGGTACTGCTATTGGCCTGATGTTCCTCGGTGGATTAATATTTGTTTGTAAGTATAAAATTAGGAAAACTATTTTAACAAAATTCTAAAATATTAATATGTATTTTATTCTTTTAAAATAAATATACCTGTTGGGTTGTTAAACTGGGACTCTCAGGGGCACTTTGCAGAGTGGGAATTTTTTTTTAATGATTTTTTTTCTGTATTTTAAAAGAATATACATACATATTTGTATAGTATATATTTTTTACTTGCGTATCTGTATTAAAATATACCCACATACAAAACATATATAGCATTATATATATATAACATATATTATATGTATGTAATGTGTGTGATATTACACACACTTCATTCAGAAACAATTATTTCCTTCCTAAGATTTAGAGTTTTTCCTAAAGCTTTATCCAGTTCTCATAAGAATCAATACTAATTCATTCAGGGTAGAAAGTTTAATAAAAGACTCAGAAGAGACTGAGCAAGAGTTGTCACTATTGATGGTAGAACCTACATGTAGCAGTTTGCTGTACTTCTGTTACATTGCTACAAGCTTTAAGTTGGGTACAAAAGAAACAAAAAGAGCAAGATTACTTTGAAGACAAAGCCAAATTTCTGGTGTACAAAAATAAAGCTTTTTAGATTTTAAATCTTTTAGAACCTTCTGTCAACCCTGACTTCAATTAAATATAAGTAGAGCTTGTGATAACAGGATCAGAACAGATCATTCATTCTCTTGTCCTATTATTTATCAAGAAATAATAATTTCAGAGAAAAGAATATCTGCCCAATACAGGAATACTGACCACAACAACCAGAGGAATGTGTGTTCTCTACTAACTTTGTTTTGTTTGATTTTGTTTTATTTGGTCTTTGATTTATGCGGAACAGCAAAGATAAGATTTTGAAGCTGCAGTAAAAAAAAAAATGAAGCTGCAAATTTTCAAGCTGTTTTGTTTCTTCTTCTCAGTTCAGTGAATGTTACAAATCATCTTTTGGACTTTGGAAGTCTCTTCTCCCAACAGTAGCTTCTAGAGTAAATATGTTCTTAGTTTCCCAGTGTGAGGAAGCACTTTGTAGACTTTATAGCTTCCTCTTTCCTCTGCAGTCCACTATGCTCTGGTGGTACTATCTTACAGGCTCTTGTAGGCAACTGTCTTTCCACAATCTGCAATAATAGCAGGCTACTAAATTAGCTGTCTAGGCTGTATAAAGCCTGCCAGAATTAATATCTCAGTTTCTTCCTAAAATGAATTTGATATCATTTGAATTTGATGAATTTTAAGTATATTTGATGTACTTAAAGTACTCAGCAATTCCAAGCACTAATATTACTGAGAGAACTAAGCATAATATAGCACATTAGGAAACCTAACTTATTTTATTTAATCATTTGTTAAAACTGTGGTTTAGTATCTGGCACTGTTGTTTTTCACATTGACTATATGTGATGTGAAAAATGCATGGAGCCTAAGCAAAAAATCACCTTAGTCAAATGAAAATCTTTCCTTCCATTCTCATAAGTTTACTATCATTAAAATGCATTTTACAGTAAGAAAAGAAAAAAAAATCATGCTGATATATCAAGAAAAAATATTACTGGATGCTGTATATAGCAGGACTGGTTCTGTTTGTTTCATTTGCATATATCTGCAACTTAAATTCATCCAGCTGAGATAGATCAAAGTCTGTTCCCAGGTGTATAGGCATACATTTATAGTAACAGATCTTCTCCACCCCACTTCTGCTCTACTGTAACTAAGGGCAGAAAATATTCCAATTATCCAAATATTTTTATATATATAAATATATAAATATATGTATTTTTTTTTCAAAAGCAACCAATGATTCTGAAAACAAGACTTCTAGGCTACTTGTTTTGAAACATTTTAAGACATATTTTTAAAAATTCTTAAGTGCCTACTCTCTGCAAAAAAAGAGCTATTCCTGTGAAGAAGAGATGGCCTAAATACCTGCTTCCTGTTTCTTTCCTACTAAGTGATTCCAATTTTGATGTCAATGAGCGACTGTTGTGGCTGTGGACCTGGAGCTGCAGGTGGAGTTGGGACTGGATTTGAACCTGTACCTGAATGCACAGAAGGGGCAATTCATCCATGGGGAATAGAAGGTGCACAGCCTGAAGACAGGGTCAGTACATCTCATGTTTCTAAAGCCCACGATCATTTATATTTACAGTATAGAATGCATCTGGACTAGAAGCAAGATGATTGTAACACGGTGCCATTTCTAAAAGAAGCCTGGCATTGTCTAGCATTGCCAAGAAGGTATGAAAGGTGATTCTTAATTAACATTTGAAGATATGTTTTGAGTTGCTATGCTCAGTTTGGCCCAACACTTTGGCATTTACTGCTCCCTGAGCTGAGACACAGTAACTAGCAAACTTTTTCAATGCAAGATATGACAAGATAATGCAAACCATCCTCACTGATCACTTGACAATGAAACAGACTTGGATGGAGTCTCCTTACAGAGGTGGTCATCAACAACTGCCCAGAGCAGTAGTTAGTGATTTAGTGGTAATTCCTTAACAGTTTTTGGTTTTCATATGAGAATTTCAAAGTTCATTATTCAAGGAGTCAAACTATTGTTTTCCAGGATGTCTCACACATTCTTGCTCCAACAACGGCTGCTGGAGGTGAATTTGGTGAACCCTCTGGTAAGCAGATCCTAAGATTTTGTTTGTTCACTATAACAAAGCTATCTTTCAGCACTTAATGATCTGGCTCATAAAGTATTTCAGTTTCCAAGCTAGAATGCATCCCTTCCAATATTACTTGTGTAGATAGTCAAACTCATTTTAGCTGGGCTTCCCAGTATGTGTCTGAGGTTTGAACCTGGAATATGGACAGATTCATCTCTGCAAACTGCATTTATTTTGAAATATTTGCCAGGGCTTTCAAATCTCAGGCAATTTTACTTGACAGTTCCAGACAGTGAATTTAGGTTCTTCCAACACATCAGTTTAAGCAGAAATCAATCTCAAGGCCAGGAGAACAAAACTTTTCTTTCATAACTCAGTAATGAAAGTTTCAGTTCTTCCCAGTTTCCAAGTTCTGCTTAACTCAAAGGAGAACAGGGAGCCAGGCAATTACTCCCTGCACCACCCTAGACAGAGAGTTGACATACACTGCAATAAATTTATGCTCCGGATATAAGGTCCCAGAAATTCAATGCCATAGAAATGGTGACGGTACCGCTTTCTCTTTTCCTCATATATTACACCACAACAGGAATCCATTCTCACTGGAGACTAAGTCTCCAGTTGACTCAGAATCCATTCTCACCGAGTTCACATGAAGAAATGGTGGATGGCAAGACAATTTCTCCAATGAATTTTGTATTGGCACAAATATCTTTATCCTTAAAATGAAACAAAGATAACAAAACACTTGAGGCATAAATGTGAATTAAGAATATTTGTTGCCAGGGAAGTTATGCAAGCATGGCAAACTGCAAAGTTTATGACTGATATTTGTAATTCACTCTATTATTTACTTTATTTCCATTTTTATCTCTACTGCTACAACAAGAGCCTCTGGTTAAAATTAGATTAGCTGATACTAGTAAGGTTAAATGAGAAAAGATGATAGAATGTGGCCAATAGTTCTTAATACAATCATTTTCAAAACTACTGAATTCAATTAATTTAATATATTATACATTGATATTTAAGACAACTTATTCTTTATTATCAAATATGAAAAATTCTGCATAAGATAAAATCCTGTGATATGATTTCATATTTTTGTAAAGAATAATTTCATTTGGTATTATAAACACTGGCAGCTATTGTGATCAGCTGCTGTTCCCACAAATCCCCTGGCTTTATAACAACTGGGAAATGTGAAAGTGACTACAAGGCTGTTTCTTTTACTGAAAAGTTTAGGCAACTCTTTTAACCCCAGTGTGATCATAAACGTGAATTTCTATGTTTTCATAAGTATCGATAAGCTTTTACTGCTGTTCTAATACAAATCTCATGACAGCATACAACCAGATAGAGGAATTTCTCCAGCCAATTACACAAGTGAATTGTTGATTTTCTAAAGGATATGTGCAAATGCATGCCTCACCTCATGCGTAAAATAAATGAACTCCCCTATAAGTATGCACCTCACTTGTTGTGGTTTCAACTTTTAACACATGTGTGTGAATCTGTCGTGAAAATTACTCTAAAATACCTTCAGAAGCTTAGTGGGATCATTACATTATTGATAAAAACAACTAGAAAATTCTTTGTAACAATCACAGAATATAGGAAGGATGACTTTTTTTTCATTTTCAGAAATATATACAAACACATATGGGGGAGGAGGAGTAGTAGCATCTGGTGTTGAAGACACTACAGCAGTTGGTTATGGTACTGGTACTGGCTATGGAACAGCTGGAGGAATTTCTGGAACAGGGGAAGCAAAAGGATCATGTGGAGGAACAATAAAAGAGTATCGAGAAGGAGGGGTGAATATGGCCTTCCTAGACAACTACTTCTCTGAGGTAACTAGCCTAATTTCTTTGTGCTCTTGAGTCTACTGGTAGATTCTCCTTTCCAGGTTACAAAATTCAAAATAACTCCTCTGAAATGGGTATGAGAGACAGACAGACTGTACTAATCTGAAAAAAAATATTAATAGTAATATTGAATGTATTCATAAAATACTGCTTTTCAGATGTTGGCATAATATATTTGATAAGCAAAATTAGTAGCAAGTTATTAAATTATCCCAGCTTAATAAATGACCATCAAAATTATCACCTTTTGCACTGTATAAATGGATAATAACATTGAAAATATTCCTTACTTGAAGCTGTTTGCAAATTGAACTGCCTAGAGATTACTTAAAGAGGGACTTTAACTTTCAAGGAATTGTGAATATATGTGCCCTTTCTTCTGTTTTATTCATTGCTCTTTCTGTCTAGAAAAATAGATGAAAACTGCAAATGACACAGCTATTCAGTTCTGTAATTTTCAGACTTTTACTTGTAAGACAGAAAAGGTGCTCTGGTATTTGCATGATTAACGGATAAGTTTTCTTGCTTAGCAAGAACCATAAGGCATAAATATAATAATTTCATATGTCATCAAAATATCAATTAATATTTAAGGACTACTATATTTCAAAATATGAAAATAAAAAAAAAAGGTGTAGTGGTGGAGGGAGTAGAGCAGTCCTGAAATAGATTTCTTCCAGATTGGGATCTCTCTGCCTGGGCTGGGAATACTATGTGATCACCTGCAAAAATCCACCAATCGCAAATGAATGATCCTTTTGGCTTTGCCAAACATGCCCTACTGTACCCAACCCTTAGACCCATCTTTACCATGCAGGGCCCCCAGCAGTTCCCTCACCTCCCTGCTTTGCTCCTCTTCCTATCTCTATGTCCGGGTACTGTTGCCCAAGGATTGCATTCGCTCTTCAACCCATAGCCTACTGTTGACAGCCAGGTACTGTGCTATTCCTTGGCTGCCTTGGATGGCTGTGCTCATGATGCCCCCAGGTTCTCTCTCCAAGATCCTGCTCTGATGACAATTTCTGTACCTGAAAAAAGGTTTCATTTTATCATTTAGAGAGGTTGAAGGCAGAAAAGTAGGACATTTCTATGAAAATTACTGCCCAAATGTTAAGCAAAACCCCAAGTTTTTTGTAGTGCTTCTTTTAAACAAAATTTCAGCTGCTAAGTGTTTGCAAAAGAAAAAATAAAAGATCAGAAATAGGACTTACTTCAAGGTCACTGTTGCTATTTTTTAATCCTATTGGTTGGTCTTGCTTCTCAAGTCTATTTCAAGATCCCAATCTCACTAGGGATAAAGCTGAAAATCTAAAGAAAAGTAATTCTCTTCTATTTTTTGTTTGTTTGCTTTTCCAAACTACAGAAAGCATTTGTGTATGCAGATGAAGATGAAGGTCGTCCAGCTAATGACTGTCTACTGATATACGATCATGAAGGAGTAGGCACTCCTGTTGGCTCTGTGGGTTGCTGCAGTTTTATTGGAGAAGATACAGATGAAACGTATTTGGATACATTAGGACCAAAATTTAAAACCCTGGCAGAGATCTGTCTGGGCAAAGAAATTGAAACTTTTTCCGAAGTTAACCTGCCATGGCCACCTGGTAATGCTACCTTTCCCAACCCTGAAAGTGAAATAAACCTTCCGCCACCTGGAACCACCATCATTGTCAACGGAGGTGCTCCAATGCCTCCCCCAGTTGGTACTACAACAATTGTTACTGAAAACACCTACACCGGGTCCACCTTGCAGCCCTCCAGGCCAATGTCCGATCCTTTGCTCCATGGCAATGTGATGGTGACTGAGACCTACACCTCTGGCCCACCCTCCCTTAGTGTCGATCCTCTACGTGCATCAAACGTCGTCGTCACTGAAAGGGTGGTGGGGCCAGCCTCTGCCTCCGATCTGCGTGGCATGCTAGATATCCCTGACCTCGCCGAGGGGTCCAACGTCATCGTCACAGAAAGAGTGATCGCACCTAACTCCCGACTTCCGACCTCCTTGAGCATCCCTGACCTTGTCGATGGGTCCAACGTGGTGGTGACGGAAAGGGTGATCAGGCCGGCGTCTGGGATGCCTGGCAGCTTGATCAACATCCCTGCCGAGCTGTCCAACGCCCACAATGTGGTGGTCACGGAGAGAGTGATGTCGGGGGCTGCGATGGGTGGTATGGGTGGAGCTGGTATGGCTGGGGCCAGCATGGGCATGACCAGCATGAGTGGAACCAGCATGGGTGGTATGAGGGAAGCATCCCAGATGTTGAACGCTGCTGAGTGCCACCTGGGTCAGCCCCTGGGCACAGCCTCCCCTGGTACCTCGCGGCGCCGGGTAACCAAGTACAGCACCGTGCAGTACTCCAGCCAGTGAGCCAGCCCCTATAGGGCTGCCAGTCCTCACTGACTGCCACTCTGGGCAGTGTTGTTAAGTAAAATTTGATAAACAACAGCTACAGTTTTGGGGAGTCTTCTTTGAGGAGGATTCTCATGAGGGTACCTGGTTTCAAAGGCAAATGCGGAACTTGGCCAGGGAGGGTAAAGTTCAGGTTAGTTTAAAATATCTTTTTTTTTTTTTTCCGCTCTCTTTATCTCTCTCTCTTCTGGTAACAGTTAAAAATGTGCAAACTGATAATTGTGTTTTTTTGGTGAAAGCACTGATTATCGGACCAAGCAGGGAGAGGGGACCAATGGGCACATGTCTGGGTTGGCCTGAGCCAACACTGCATGAAACAGTGTTAAAATGCTGCACTGGTGAGTGATCTTCCAAGAGAATCTGATTTCCTGACAACACAGGAAAGGAGTATGGTTAATAATTAGTTAACACATGATTAATTAAGCACTTTCTGATGCATCCTTTTCCATTGAATGTAATTAAAAGTGCTTTACAAAATCTTACTTTAGATGATTCCTGCTACTACCAGCAATAGTTATAAATAGCAATCAGAAATGTGATACATTTTCATAGTTTTCTCAGCAAAATGTTCTCAGTAAAACAAGTATATCAGAACTGTCATGTTGTTGCCACCACAGTGAAGTTTAACTAGTAATTCACTGCAGGTGGTGCTGCAAAATTGACCCTGTTACCTGTGAGGCTGTTTGCTTCATCCTTTCTCCATTACTGTTACTACCATAACTAAATCTAAAAGGACTGCAGTGAAAAACAGGGTTTTTTTTTTCTTTGATTATTTCTTATTTTTTTGTCGAACTATGATTATTGTTCAAGTCTAAAATGTGTGAGTATATTATAAGGAGTATAATATACCATATTGATTTTATTCTCTAGTAGTGGCAAGATGATAATGCCTTAGAAGCTTTGTGCTGTGGAGAGGCAATAGCAAATACAATAGTGATACAGGTAGCTGCAAGCCTTCATGAAAAGAAAAAAAGTACTTGGCAATGATACAATAAAAAATTACTCATACACAGTGCAAGGGAATTATTATTTCACATGCCAATGTATTTTGCATTGATATTCTGAATAATTATTTTAATGTGTAAATTGAAAAAGTCATTATGATTCTATAATCTTAATTAAATCTGGTGTTAATTATCCCACAAACAACAGCTCTGCTGGACTCTGTTATTCTTGTAATACTTTAACATGCTTTAGAATACTACCTGAAGGAACAAAATACTGAAATATAGTATATGTCGCCTTTTATTTCTGTACTATATGTATAATATACAAACAATGCTGCAGTGTAAATAAAATAGAAGTATACAGAGGGATTGCCTTATTTTGCTAGATCACAAAATCAGTACTACTTTTCCATCACAATGCAAGTTGTTTGTGAACTTGCCACCTGACAAAAATGGAGAAGAAACTTCTAGCTCTATATCCAGACTAACTCATTTCAGAAGAACAGGATGTCAAGTTTTGAAGTCCAATGCCAGGAAAGAACTGCTTTTTTTTTCTTAAGGAAAAAAAAAAAAAAAGGCTTCCATAAATGTCACTAGATTTGCTGTCAAAGACAATCCTTGGTGCCTTTTGAGTCAATATTATAGCCATTGACACCAGTGCTCCCTAAAAGTCATTATGAAATCCAAGGTTACCTCAAGAAAGGGTCCTTTTTTTCTGCTTCATCCTGTAGCCTTGATTATCTTAAGTATCACTTAAATTTCATTTATTTCAGTGGAATTATGTTCTATATGCTGTATTCAACTGTAAGTATGCTTTCTGGAAACATTCTTTCAAGGAGGAATATGGGTACTAATATACAAAGGTAAATTCTTTTAAGTCAGGGTAATTGGGCTGGAATTTGGTAAAATGCTGACAAGCTCCTTTTTATTTCACTAACTACCTATCTACACAAAAAAAGTTAATATCTGAAATATTTATAGTTTACTGTACATTTAGAAAGCCTCTGAAATATAGCCAAGGCACTTAGAGGTGGTCCTTAATGTAAAAAAAATAAAATAAAATGAGGTTTTATGTAAATATATACATAATCATCTTTTGCAGATCTGGAATATTTTTCCTTATTGTGCTCCTAGGTTATAAAAGTAGGCTTCAGGGGCACATGACGAATTTGCTGTTACCCTGTTGAACAAGAATGTTATGTGGTGCATGAGTGTTCGAATTAACTCTGTTTCCTTGCATGTCTAGAAATAGAAAGGGGAATAAATAAATAAAAATAGAACTACTTTCGAACTACTTTTGCTATGCAGGGTTATTGCTTTTTTTAAGACTTTTACTAACTCTTTTTAAATAACAATTGCTTGTTATTTAATAAAATATCTTGAAAGATTTCTAAATTTTTTTAATATTGGTTTCTCACTTGTCAAACAGGAATCACAATATTATCTCCCAATGCCTTTCCAG
Organism: Tinamus guttatus; assembly: GCF_000705375.1. The sequence goes on from NW_010576767.1 coordinate 107,063, forward strand.
TGCATTTGTGAATAATAATTTCAATTGTTTTGTAACGGATATAAAGCTTCTTAAAAGTATTTTGTTAGTGAGATAAGTACATTTTTATGTTACTACAAATTGCAGAACAAAAACGTTTTGAAGATGTGAACAAATAGTTCATTACAAATTCTGTGCAAATTCTTTTTCTAGTTTTATTATCAAAAAGTAGCATATAGTTTAATTGTAACTAACTGATACTAGTTTAGTTTCTATTTCTTCATTTGTTATTTAGAAGACTATTTGCTGTCTAGCTTAAATTATGTTGTTGAATAATGAAGTGATATCATATAGGAATATATGAATAGTGATATCAATTTCGCCATAACCATTCAAGCAAAAAATTCATATTAGAGTGTGGACAGCTTGCAACATCAAGTCTATGGATTTCTTGTTTTATCTGGGTTTTGTAGAGCAGGATCCTACAGTTCTACACAGGCTTATCAAGATCTTTGTGGCATAAGCAGTATATTGCCAATGAAGCAATAAGTGCCACAGATTGAGGATCTCTTATTATCTTGGGAACAGCATCTAATTTGGACTGCAGTCTTTTATTCTTTTATTCTGCTTTGACTCTGTGGTAATAAACATGTAATAAATAGAGTTTTAACTATTGTGAGAAGGACCTACTACCTGCAATATGAATAGACCCCACAATTTAAGCAAAAATCCAGAAGAATCTATGGTTTTGCTTGAATTTACATAGCTGCACAATTTGAATGGTCCTCTCTACCGAGGAAAAAATTAATCATTTTTGTTATATTTAAAACATAATTAATACTACAGTTTTACATGAGTTTTCCTAAATAGAGATATTTGCGTTTCAGTTGTAATAATTCCTGAATAGTATTGAAACAATACAATAAATGACAATTTGGATCATCATGTTATGAGTAGAATGGCTCAGTGTTTTTGTTTGTTTGTTTGTTTTCATCAGTGGAAATGTAGTTTCCTTAAAATTAAGATCTCAGTTTTGTTTCTGTTATTTGGGTGGGAGAAAAATAAATTGAAATAAAATGTGTTGATTTAAAAAGTCAAGGCATCCCAGGCTGAAATTACTTCATGTGTCAGATACATAGCTGCATACTCAGTTACATAGCTGCAGCTTAACATAGCAATAATATATGTCAGATCTTGTGAGAGTTATAATACCATTTCTTCAATTTATCATTCTTCTCTGTATTGTTCTCCCTCACTAGACTGACCTTTCTATGAAGGACTTCTGTCCTTATACTGTGAAATAGCGGTAGTTTAGCCCAGGAGCAGAATCCAAAGAGACAGTTGAATAACAATCTGGGCAGTGTTAAAATCCCAAGTACATGCAGTGCACTGTTGAGTTGATTCAAGGAAATGTACTTTATTTCTAAAAATAAAAGAAGTATAATTTGACATCTCCAAATCTGAATTATTTTTTTACCTAAGTTCCCAGGCCCCTATTCATGATATAGTGAATTTTATACAGAGATTTTTCAAAAGGATTTATTTGAACTCAATATAATACTGTTCTTAGTTTTGCTTGTTTAAGTTTCATTTTAAGTCTATTTTATCATTTTATTTGGACTTAATATTTTGACAACCTTTCCACCCATTGTCCATCATTGTCCATCTTCCAATGTATAGCAATGCTGTCATCAGTCTACTAATATAACCAATATTTTGCATTATGATGAAGTTGATAAACCATCACATATTTCTTGTGTATTCTGAAGATTCTTAATGTAGAATTAAACCAAAAGTCTGTTAAATAATACTATTTATTATGCCCAAGCAATTTGTATTGAAATCTATAGGCATTGCACATACAAGTAAAAAATGTGTCAATAAAGTGCTTCAATATTCCAAAGGCACAGAAATTTTACAAAAATGAGAACAATGATAAAAATACAATTTGTGACAGGTTTGAGTAGACTTTTTAAAATGAATTATACTTTTTTGTTCATATAAGCAGTTAAGCATCATCTTGCAATTCAGGATACAGCATAAGAAGGTATGAAATGGAACAGCCATGAAAAGCTAATTTAGGACACAAAAGGTGTTTCACTGACATCAATCATGTATCCTGACTTTTGATACTCATAGCACATTATCAGGGTTACTTTCAAAATTAGTTAGCTGAGCACTGGAACAGGCTGCCCAGAGAGGTTGTGGAGTCTCCTCCTCTGGAGATCTTCAAAACCCGTTTGGATGCCACCCTGTGCCACGTGCTCTAGGTGACCCTGCGTGTGCAGGGGCGTTGGACTAGATGACCTCTAGAGGTACCTTCCAACCTTAAGCATTCTATGATTCTATGATAGTATAACTACCTACTGTTTAGACATTTTGTGTGTGTATTTTTTTTTGAAAACCTCTAATAAAGCAATATCAAATACATATTAATAGCAGGCATTTGGGCATGTTGCTTTATTTTTGATCAACTCATCTATTAAATTTCAATTCTCTTTAATCCAGTAAACCTCAAAATAAAATAAATAGTAATTTTACCTATAGCTTTGGTCTTGCAATGCTCTCGCAATGATCCTGTACCAAAGAGGTGGGCAAAGGTCTGTCTATGTGCCAGTGGATGCAGATCAAGTTGCTAGGGAAGTAAACCATCCTGAGACACAGGATTAAAACCCAACAGACTAAAATCTGCCTAGGACTCCTCATAGGATCTTGATATGTTTTTCAGTTATTTTTTTCTGAATTTTCAATAAACTCTCTTTGAAAGGACGAATGATGAAATCCTCTCCAGCTAATTGTTTGTATACGGCAAAATAACAACTATTGGACATTCGAAAGTTACTAGTAATAGGAGGTAAGTAATGCTTTTTATATGTCCTGGGGATTTAAGTCTGTTTTTTCTCTCTTTGGTAATGTATTACTTACTCCAAATGGCCACAGGAAGATGTGAATGTGCAGTCAGGAGGCTCAGAAAGGGACAGATTCATGGGCAACTGGTCTATAACCATAAACTAAAAGACTAGTCTGAAAGAGTACCAGCGGATAGCTCTGTTCAATGAACCAACAAATTGCAAAAGTTAGATCAATACTAGAGCATAGAAATTACATAAGTGGGAGGATGAACCCTTGGATAGATGCTTTTAGCAAGAAAGGCAGTATTTAAGAGCAGTTGAGTCTAAATGTCTAAGTATGGAAAAAAATATATGGATGCACAAAAAGCAACCAATTATTTATAAGCAGTATATCCTGAGCTAAATGAGCAGTTATCTGATAGTCTGTGCTATAATGCTGATCGGAGGCAATACCCAAACAGGGCCAGTTTGCTTTCCTTGACCATATTTACAATCCAGTAGAGAGTACAGCAAGTTTTAGCACACACTGGACCCTCTCTCTTAGCTGGATCTGTCTGTGCAAGGCAATAAGCAGACACGACCGCATGTGCTTTCTGAAGAACATCTCCTGCCGGCATTGCCAGAGACAGAATAACAGGGTAATGGAATGCCTGTCTAACTAAGCAGGGATTTGCTGATGATCTTACAGTAATAACTGTGATACCAAGAAATACTTGCAGAGGAGTGACACCTTTCTTTCCAAACTTCTCAGGGGAGCCTGGCTGTGGTCAGATCCAATCCTAGTCTCAGACTTGGTCAACAGTTTATGTCTGCGGGATTATGTGCACAACTAATCAGAGATACAATTTAGCAAAGTTACAGCATGCTATTAGTCACTTACTAAGGATCTGGAGTGGGTAAGGGATATGTTGAGAGACGTTCCTACTCAAGGCGAGATCTTGGCATGCAGCCCAGGGCCATGCAGGATTGCTGAAAGAGTTCTTGGACTGCCCTCTCTTTACGGAGTAAGATGATTGACTCATAGTCATATTTGCTTACCAGATATATTTTTGTTAATGCATGTCAACCAACTATCCCTTGGTTATTGCACTCTTGCCTGTTTCCCTAGAATCTGTTCCGAGCCACCCGTCATGATCACCACTGATGGTTACCACCTGAGTGGGGCTAGAGAATAAAAAGCGAAGTCTGATCTTGAGCAAAGTTAGGAATTAAAAGAGCAGGTGAGGGGAGAGCACACAATCACAGAAATATATCCATTTATTTTGTAAGCCCTTATGAGTTACACTCCTCTGTCACACAGCTGGTGCCATAGATTTTATTAGGCTTACAGGCAGTGTCTAATCCAAAAATTGAGTAGGAGTGCTGCCAGAGATTGCAGAGAGTTTTCATCACATTTGAAAAGTTGGCTGGTCTCTGTGCCTAGAAATCGTTTGGGATTTGCTCTTCTTGTAAAGAAATGATGCATGAAAACATCTGTAGGGAACATCTCTCCATACAAAGCTGTCAGTCATAACACTGATGCTAACTAATACAGCTTCACTTTCTTCCTTTCAATGTAAGATGTGCAATCACTATGAAAAAAAATGTTCTTGGAGTTATCTTGACTTTTCCTTCTTGCCAAAAAAATCAAAATGTATTTTGAGCCAACAGAGTATCAGTGGTATCACATTGATGGGATACATCCTATGGGATACACATCCTCTAACTACTCCATGCAGAAATACAAATTTCCAAGGCAAGCTCTGACAGACAGAACTATCACCAGAACTAGACACTATTATGATCTATCACGATCAGTGATTCCCAAAATAATTCTGGAATTACTTTTATTGATATAATTTTATATTTAACATTCTGGTATGAAACAACCCTGTAATTTATTTCTCATCAGTGAAATTTCAGCTGTTTCCATATTGCCAAGCAATGCAAACATATAGATAGGGAAAAAAAAAAAAAAAGAGAGAGAGATAAAAGATCAAGTTCATTCTCCTTTCTTCTCTTCAAACTGTATTCATCCAAAGAGTAGAAGATTGTGTTATTTAAGAACTGTCTTAAAACAGGAACATAAAAATGAAAGGTACATTCTATGACCTTAAAGCCAGTTCTTACCGTGAAGAACAGCTAGTTCATGGGCGCAAGCTCCAGTACTTCTTCATCTCCATTGGAAAACACTTCAGCAAATATAACACCAAATTAACTTTGGGCACCACCACCATGGATATATGTGAATTAATGTCCCTATATAAAGTAAGAGTAAATATTTTTGTTGCAAAACTTTTCGGGTGATCTTAGACAGCTCTTTGCAGCAGTTTTGATCTGAGTGGTTGAATGACTTTCTTTTCCTCTTCTTTTTTTACTTCTTTTTTTTTTTTTTCCTTTTCTTTTTTTTCTTTTTTCTTGGGGAGCTGCACGGTCACTTGTGGACTCATGTCTTAAAGTTAGGATAGGAATTGGAAGACCCCTGGCACTGAAAAAATTAGTGTTTTAATGCAATGTAGACAAATTGCCAGGTAAAATAAAAGCAGAGCCAGAGGTCAGAGCCTCCATTATATCATCATTAACATGTTTTAATGAGGAGTTTTCATACATAGTTGGATAATGTGATGACTCTCAGCTAAGACCTAAATTCAGTGTAGTGAAAACATAACAAGGGATCAACCAGTTGCCAAGCTTATGAATTTGACAGACATGTAGTCTCCAGAAAGCCAGAAACACTTGCAAAGCAGGTATTTTTACAAAGTAAAAGTACAAAGTACCCTGAGATAAAACAATCTTGGGTAAAGTTTTAGCTAGCATTCTGATTTAACTGTTACACAGCAACATAACTTTGCCTTTAAGAAGCAAAATACAAAAGAAGTACCTCTGTTATCAAATCATGCCTCTGGTAACAGGCAACCACATAACAGAATCACTTTTCTAAACTGGCAAAACTCTGTGCAAAAATCAACATGTTCTTGTTTTCTAGATTCTTCATCCAGCTGAAAGTCACCCCAAGCTTTTCTATTTTGACTGTGCACTGTTGTTCTAATTTCAAGCCTAAACTTCCAGTGAATTTATATTTAGTCTTGTACTTTAAACTTTCGATGAATTTATATTTGGTCTTGTACTTCTGTTTTCTTTACTTTAAAAATGTGTCCTTAAAAAAAAGGGGGGGGGGCAAAAAAAAATCCTGATTTTTTGCTAAGTCAGCCACTTCTGAGTTTACCTGCTGACTTGGTATAATATTAAGGTATACACTATTCTTGTATGTACCTGATGTACCAGCTCACGTACCTGAAACATGGCAGAAAAAAAAATACTGAATATACTCATTTTTTTTTCTTTTCCTGGGACAAGGAATTCCACATTCCTGTATCTAGGGTCCTTAATAACTTGTACTGCACTGTAGCACTGCACCTGACAGTGGACAGTGCATTACAGTAAGAACAGTGGAGATTGCTCTCATAAGACTAGGCTGTAACTTTGCAAAACGATCTTACAACATTAAAGAAAAAAAAAAAAAGCTATTATTCCCACCAGTGGTACTGAAGGACTTGAGCAAGAGATTTTGCCTACCTGAACTCACTCTACTAGCTAAGTTTTGTCCAGACAGATAGCTAGGCTCCCTCGAAAACTCCCATTTCCAGGCTGCTTCAGAGCAGCCGTGGTTGCTACGCAGCTGGAAACAACAACAGGACTGTTCTGCCACTCCTTGTTTCGCACACGTAAAAGACTTTGTATTTCATGCTGTCAGACAGTAACAAAACGCCAGTGTTAAAGGCAAGAATCTGGCCTCCTGGCTCCTGCAGTTCTGCTAATCAAACCGCTCCCAGTTCAACACACTCACTCATTGCTTCAGCTGGGACTCGTACCTAGAAAGTTAAACAGCTTTACTGCAAAGAGGAATAAGCAGCAGGGAGGCAGAGAATAGGAGAGCGGAGAAAGGCAAAAGTGAATGAGTGACAAAAAGAGATAAAACAAAACAAAATAAAAAAAGAATTATTCCTGGCTAAAAGGGAATAATCAGCTTCAATTTTATTAGAGTCCCTGATAGAGGGTATGGGGAAACAAAAAAAGAAAAACATCACAAAACAAAAATAGCTGATTCATGTAGGAAAAAGATACTTACTTGAAGAACACAAACCACACACTCCATGCAGAAACCCCTGCTACAAATAAATTTCCAGTCTCAGGCACTGCCTTCTTTCTCAAGGGTCCCAGTCATGTAAGCACTTAAAAGCAGATAACTGTAACTAATGGAACTACTTATCTGCTAAGAGGTGTCCATGGCTTTGGGAACCTGGTCTGTAATTTGTATTTTTTTTACAGGATTTACAGTATCAATTACATATTTTGAGTATCTAAATACAACTCTAATTAATCTCTGTGTAGCCAGGATATCCCACTTTTTACCATTATTCTTGAAGTAAAATGGAGGTTGATACTGTTACTTTCATGATACATGTAGGATAACATGTTTAAGCACAGCATTCCTGTATTCTGAATCATATATATGCAGGAAGTTGAGAACATACTCCTGTGCAAAGCTCTGGCATCTCTGCAAGACCCTTTAATTGCTCTTTGCAAAGAGATGAATGATAGTAAGGGCTACTGCGCTTCTTATGAAGCTTGAAACAAAGTGGAAGAGGTTAATAACTTTCAAACAGTGAAAAATATTTGCATTGCAGCCTAATATGAATCATGATGAGGTTCCAGCATTTCATTATTTCATTAAAAAGAATATATATGTTTTCCATCTTTACACCATTTGCTAAAAGCCTCATCCGATTGAATCACTTGACAAAATAAAGAAACAGTATTTTTCTAGAAGGAAGGAAGGAAGGAAGGAAGGAAGGAAGGAAGGAAGGAAGGAAGGAAGGAAGGAAGGAAGGAAGGAAGGAAGGAAGGAAGGAAGGAAGGAGGGATGG
>NW_010576767.1:117680-137031 GCF_000705375.1 Tinamus guttatus
GGGCGGGCGCGGAACAGGCGCGGGCTCTTGTCCTCGCGGTTGGGAAGCCCGGAGAAGTAACACCCGCCTGCGGTGTGGAAGCAGGAAGGAAAGTTGATAAAGATGAGCGCCGGGGGTTTGTTTTTCCTCTGAGACTGTGTTAGGAACAGGAATGTGGAAAAGAACGTTGTCGCTTTTTGATTTGAAATGCGTTCCGTTCATGGGATTTTTCAAGGAGTTGTGTCGGGAGGGAGAATGGATAATAAAAGTTTAGTGGGAATCTTTATTGCCTTGTATAGCAGGTTTCTTAAAAATCTGAAATACTTCACATTTTTGTGTGTCTTTTTTTTTCCCCCCACCCTCACTGTTAGTTTATCAGCCTTTAGATCGTTCATGCTATGTATGTATTTTTTAGTCTTAAAGCAGGGTTTCCTAAAGAACTGTGACAAAAATAAATAAATAAAATAAGAAGTTTTAGATGTGTTTGAGTTGGTCAGGCATTCTGTAGCTACCCAGGAAGCTCTCCCTCCCATTTAACACCTTGTTCTTTGGCTGTCCACCTGCCCAGCCTGGCAAAATGCCTGCGGAAGTTGGGCAGCAGCTAACCTGGCAAACTCGAGCGGGGAAGGAAATATCAGGGAGAACCAAAGAGCTTGCAGGACTGCTGGGATCAGGAGTTGCAGGCAGCAGCTCTACTTCCTGAACTTGAGGTTCAGCAAAATCATCTTTCTTAGCTGCAAACTTGTTTGAAAACTTTAATGTAGATTTAGTTGGCTAAGAGTCAGTCAGTAACAGTTAACTCTGTTCCTAGAATCAAGGTGAGAGTTGTGCTTTGATTGCATTTTTTTTTCCAAATGCACAATGGGAAATTTGCAACTGGTACATTTTTTCACTAATTCTTTATGTAATTGCTGTCTATTTGAATGGACAGGGTCCCATTGGCTTTGTCTGTAGAGGAAAATGATTTACTCAGTCCTTTCATTTAAAGCCTATGCAGGATGGAAGATACCAAAATTGAGCAAAGTTTTGTTTCTTAATACCTTAGTATACACTCTACATGGAATATGCTAGCAAATGGAGGTACTTTAGTGGGCTGTTGTGAAGAAAGAGTGGCAATATTGTTTTTAGCTTTTTTTTCTACTACTATGGACAAAGTATTTAATGTGAGTGGAAGTCTAATAGCTTATTTAAGAATATCAGACAAGGGTTATTTGTATTTTATGACATACAGAGAAGTCACTGGAAGACTTCAAAAGCAGGAAGAAACTACTGGAAGAAAAAAAGCAGTCAAAATGAAAAGACTTGTGTTTTACCATAGAAGCATCACGAATATCCAATTCAGTTGATATTCAGTATCAAATTCAGTTCAGTTAAAGAACTGTTTTTTTTTTTTTTTTTCCTGGAAGTATCTGCTGGTGGTTTGCATGCTGGTCTGTGGCGTGGGTCCTCTTAGAGCCCCCAGAGCTCTCCTTGTGGCTGCGTTGCTGCCTCCAGCTCTTCCTGAAAGCCATGGGCGCCTGCAGGGTGATAAGGTGCTCATGTAGGTGCGGTCCTGACCTGGTGCACGTCCAGGGTGCACGCCCAGAGCTGTGGTCCTGCAGTGCAGGAACAGCTCCTGAGATGGAGGAGAGCCTAGGGAATTTTCTTGCAATTTCTTACGCAGACGGACAGGTATGCTTAGGAAAAAAAAAAAAAATCTTGGAAACACTATTGGTTGGGTCAAAGATGAGCTGATAGAGGTGTATGAATTTTACTCTTCAGGTAGCAAAATTTTGTTTTTCTTTGATCATCTCAGATTGTACTTCCTCGATACTGATGAATTTTAACTCTGATAATGCTAGGTGTGGTAAAATTCAGTCAAGAATACATCAGATTACTACTGTAATCTCAGAGCTAGTAGTGATTACCTTTTAAAATACATAAAAATTTGGGAAGGGGGAGGGAAACAAACATAATACTTAGCTTTAAAAAGAGAAAAGAAGAGGAAATTGTAAGCTCCCACTTTATGTTCCCAATAGCATGCTGAAACATGGCAAAAATTTGCAAGCATCTATACAGTGATTCAGTTTTTTTTTTTTTTTTTTTAGGTTTTTGTTATTAAAAACTCAAATGTGAAACTGTGAAATACATGAAGCCTGTTTTATCCATTTTACTCAACTCAATGATACTTAAAAGCAAGAGACGGGGAAAAAAAAATCCTGAATCTGAATCAGACTTCCTAATTCTGAGTTTAAGAATCATGTTCTGGGATTCTTGAAGCAAGTCTAGAGATTCCCAGAAAGCCTGGGATTCTTTAGTCTCGAGAAAAGAAAGTAGTTAAGGCACATGATAACAGCTTTCAGATAAATAAAAGGTAATTGTGAAGAAACGGGGGTTATACTGTTTGCTGAGTGTATTTGCATGACAGACTGTTTAAGGGATACCTAAAATTAAGCGTTTGAGCTTCTATTATGAAGAATGGAAAGGTAGCTGATACAGAGGTCACCTATGCTAGTGTTTTAATTTGGATTAAATTAGGTTTTTGAAGCAAATCTCTAGCGTGCGTGAATCTGACTCCAAACCAAATTGGTGCATCCATTCACTCATGGGTGTCTGGCCAACGGGATCAAACTTTTTCTAGTCTGAAGTAGAAATCAAGTGTGTGCAGTGCCGGTTCTCAGCAGCAAGTTTAGAAACAGTGTTCACGTAGGCATAGAAGATTTGGTGTTTTAATCTGAAATTAAAGCTCAGCCACAAAGCAATACAATCAACTTGCAAAAGGATGAATTAGGTTAAAAGTTGAGAAAAATGTTCAGTTTGAAAGGGTAGCTATGCATTGCCACAGATCAGATAGAGAGGTTGTGACATCTCCATCACTAGTTTTATGAACAGGTTAAACTGTTGTTAGCAAGCATTCAAGTATAGATGCTACCCCAGGGCAGGGAGATGGACTTCCAGATAACCTTTGCCAGTCTCTTCAGCCTCTTTTTCTAAGTGTGCAAGATCTCCACCTACCCAGAGTCTAACCCTGCCAAACTAACTGGCAGGATGTGCAAGATCTGAATGTCTTTTACACACAACGTATATGAAAGGAGCACATTTTTAGGGCTTCTTGCTTCATAACGAAGCAAGGCAAACAGACACACACCCTCTTACTCAGCCTGCATCTTTACAGTGTAAAACTGAGCCGTGTGCTCAAAGCCGTTCCCTTTAGTCATTTCCTGATTATCGCACCAACTCTCATTTGTGCTCGAATTGCTGGTTGCCCCTGTACGTCACTCCCTTTTCTCCTGCTCTCACCTACGTTGGCCGTCTTCATGAAGTATTTCGCTCAAGCCTCAGGTTTTCCAGCTCATTCCTGTAACAACTGGGTGTCTTTTGACAATGGCTCTCAGTTTTGAGTCATTAGTAGGTATCATTGGTATTGGCGTTATTTATTTATTTATTTATTTATTTTTTTGGTATGCCAAGGCTTTAATCTGTATTCTGTGATAGGTAGCTCTTGCTGAGCTATTTAATAAAAAGTAGTAGTCCATAGTATATATAAAAAAGGAAATTCAGAATTAAAGACTTGTTAGATATGTGAATTCTCCCACTTGCTTAAAAAAAGAAGTTTAATTGAAGAGTGCTTTCTCATATATTTAAAATGGTGTATTTTTCAAAAGCTTAAAAGATGCAAGAGCCTTTTATATATTTCTTCCACGTGTATTTATGCATATTATAAATAAAATTGCTGTTATTAAGCACTTTTTGTAGATCTCTTAGAAGCTCCTTCTATTATTCCCTGCAAACCATGGAATATAGATTGAAAAGTGCAGAAGCGGCAGTGCTTTTTTATTATCTTAGTAATAAAACAGTAAGTTTTGAGGTTATTTTATTAGTAAACAACTCAGATCAATTTGTCTACCTTAGAAATTGAAATATGATATTTTATTATTTATAACTACTAATCTCAGCTTTCTTGATGTCCCCTTCTTTAATGTTCATCTCAGTGGAAGACTTGCCCATTCACAGATTGCAGATACTTTTGTTTGTCCTGTGGTTCCAGGAAACTGAATGCTTTATTCCTCTCATCTCCATTAAAGATTGACAGAAAACAATTTCCCTTCTGTTTACCAATAAGGACCAAAAAAAAAAAAAAAAAAAAGTTCAATAGGAATTCTTTGCTCCTACATGCTTTCCAAAAGTGTATTGCAACTCCTGTAGAAAAAAAGGTTACTATGAAACAATTCTTATGTTACTTATCTCATGCATTCATCAAAGTCTTATTGCTACAATGTATATTTTTATTAAAATTAAAAATCCATTAAACTAGCACAAACAATGATATTATACATATGTTTATGAAAACAGCCTGATATGCAGTTAAGAACATGTAGCTCTTAGAACTTACTGATCATTGTTTTTTTTCTTCAAGATTTATATATTGGGAAAATTGCCATTTGGAAAACGAGGTTTTGTTATGCAAGTTGAAACAGTCTGCTACATTTCCCAACACTATTCACTACATTGTGTAGGAGAGATAAGGTCTTCTGTAAGGAGGAAAAGAAACTATCATAGACTATCGCAGATGGAGCAATTCAGGTTGAGTCAGAAGGAGTGAACAGGGAGAGCCCAGACCACAGCCTAGATAAAAGCCAAAGGGAATGTAAGGAATTGTCAACTATTTCAGCTGGAAATCTCTTCGTCTGAGCTTGGTTTGTTTTAGGCATTAATATGAGTAAAAATCATGTAAGATGCAACATGTAAGAAGATGTAGAAGTGTTGGGAACAATGAAAGTATTCTCTTATCCCCTATGTTTCTCTGCCTTGTTTTTGTGAGGAATGGAGATATGTCATTTTTCCTCCTAAATTAGATGGTTAAAGATAAGTGGGATGAATCCAGACCACAGTCTGTTAGGGTAGTTATCACTAGAAAAACAATCTGTTGTCAGATGTGAAAAGAAAGAATGCAGAACGGGTGGTGAGGATTCAGCTTTTGCTCACAGGCTGCAGAAATGCTCTTTTTCTCGGTGTACTCTAAGGCAATCAGTAAGTGCAACAGGGAATAAAGCAGTCATTGCTCTAGCTGTTTCAATGCAGTTGCACAATACTGCTGCAATACTTTTTTGGTGTATATTTGCTTTTGGACATTAGTTAAAACCTCCTGTTCTCATGTGTTCAGAAAGCCATTGTAACATGCATAATCCATGATTCGTCCAAAAGAGAGTGAGCTGCTCCAGGGTGCTGATGGCAGTTAACACCTATTTGTATTAATGACAATTTCCCATCTTTTTGGAATGCAGAGGAATTATATGGCACAACAAACGTGAACATTCAAAAATGACCGTAAAGTCAGCATTTACTGAGAAAAGGTCTTAACTGCTTTTTGCCCTTCTAGGAAAAAGTAGTGTAAAACCTTAACTTATACTGCATTTTACAATTATAATATATTTTTAATGTGAGTTCAGGTAAATTATTCATCAGGCAATATTAAATGGGAAATAGTAAATGTTAATTTATATATGGCAGATTCCTTCTGCATGATTTTGCAGTTTTTATGTGGGAAGTTATGCAAGTTTAGTTTTAATGCTGCTTGAGTGACGAAGAATTAATAAGTCATCATATAATTTATTTTACAGATCTTCTTGAATTATGGAGATGGACTCTATTTTCAGGTAGGAAATTATGGAAAATTGATTTTCTTTATCGGTGGCTGAAGAAGCATGGCCTTCCTTCAGCTTGAGTTGCACCATTTTCTGGAACTTGAAAGCTATGAAGTGTAAGCAAACAGAAGTGAATCAGATAAATGCTATATCCATCAAAATGAGTCATGTTGTACTTCAGGAAATCTTCCCTAAAACATTAAATTTGTTGCTGTCTACTTTGAACAAGTGAAGTAGGCTGTAATTTTCTAAAAGGCATTAATTATGTGTCTGGAAATCTAGACCCACAGTGAGGAATAGACTGGGCAGAAGGGAAGGCAAGGTGGGGTCATGTAGTTGAGCAGGGATAGCTGAGGTGGATTAGATAGAGATCTTTCATTTCATGAGCAGGATCTCTACTATAGAGAAGACCGAGTATAGGGAATATTGAGGAGTGAGTAAACAGGATAACAAAGCAGAAATGAAGGTTTAACAAACAGCATGTAATGAAAAATTTCTTCCCTCATCTGATGACAATCACTTAAATAAAGCTATTCTGGTTGACTTTCACCCGTCCCTGGTCATGGATAACTTCCTCATGTGTTTATGTACTGTCTCGCATATTTCTGTACTGATAGAGATCAGTGTTGCTTTCCTCCTCAAACAACTTTTGATGAACATGCAGCTCAGATTAAGACTCAGAAAGCTAATGCTGGTGAATGGTTTCTAAGTTGTTAGGTGCTAAAAGTCAGAAGAAAATGAGTGGTGAGATCAGCATGCAGTTTGTGCTACAGTAGCAATAGAACACTTATCTTAAACGGTCAAATGTAATGTTGAGATTTAATTTTTTTTCCCCTCCACAGATTTACAATGTAAAGCCCAAGACTGGTGTGTTGAATCATCCTCACAGTCTTGTCAGACAGAAGCGCGAATGGACAGTCCCTCCTGCTCTCATACGAGAGGAGGAAGACAACTCTTACAGGAATCCAATTGCTAAAGTAAGCAGGAAAAAGATAAATATAGGATATGCTTAAGAATAGAAAGATGAAAATATAAAATAAGAATGTGGCTGCCTTAAACACATGCACAAGTGTTTCTCGAATTTTAAAGATTTATCAGATGTCAGTAAAAGATTGACACACTTGCCTTCTGCTGAGTTACTCTCGCAGCCTGAATTGGGGGGCTCATCTTTTTCTAGCCACCAGTTTTCATAAAACTTGTGGGACTGCAACACATTTGAGGCTCCCTGCCCTTTTCCCTCCCTCCCCCCCCCACCCCCAAACCAGAAATAATTGAATTTAGCAAGCAGTGATTGGATAGCAAGGTCTACCTGGAAGCTACCATGCTTATGAATGCCTATTTATTTTTAGGAAACTGGCTGAAAATAACTGAGGTGTTATCCTGTCATGAATGATAGATCTGCATATAGCAGAAATCTCTTCTACCTGTTCATCCCGGTCTGGCCTTTTTTTTTTTTTTTTCCATTTTAGTTCCTCTTCATTCATGGTCCCCCTTGCTAGCCTAGGTCTAGTCCGTAGTTTAAAAAGATGCTACATCTTAGTTCCAGGTTTTCCTTGAGTAGTTTTAGTCTTCTCTGCTCCATTCATTGTTCCAGATATTGTTCTCTCTCTCTCTCTCTCTCTCTCTCTATTCCCTGCCTTGTCTTTCTCTTCTGTCTTATTTGTCCCCATTTGAGCTGCTGGTTACCTTCTTCCCTCATTCCAACTTTGCATCTTATCTCACTGCTTTGGCAGACCTTCCAGTCAAACTCCTGCTTGCGCTTCCATCCTATTGCACTCCTTTTCCAAGCAGTTTCAACCTTCTTCTTGCATAGACCTCTCCCTTCTGGTTTTGAGGCCTGTGTCACCATCGCAGCTGCTGCACTGTCCCATCATGTTCCTTTCTGCCTGCATTGCATCTTCGAACGAGCATGTGATGCTTCTTGCAAGCTCTTTAACGTCTCCATACCCAAACAAGCACGGGAAAACATCGTTCATTTCTGTTTGTTTGTTTATTATTTTTTTCTCTGTGTTCTTAATGCAGTTTTTATTAACAATCTGTTGTATTCATGCTAGATACATTCTGATCTTGAAGAGACCGGGATAGTGGTAACTTACACTATATCCGGTCAAGGAGTAACAGAACCCCCTTATGGATTATTCGTTATCAATGGAAAGACTGGAGACCTGAACATAACAGGAAGGGTTGACAGAGAAAAAACTCCAATGCTGCTTGTAAGTTGAATAGCTATGTTTTTTTTGTTTATTTACTGCGAGCGTGCTTCTATTTAGAGATATATGTGTGTGTTTATGTAACAAATGCGTATAGTTTGTGTGTATATATACATATAATATGTGTGTATGTTTTTAAATTTATTTTTTGTTCAGATGCATTGACTTCAATTATGTTTGTTTCTGGGCATTTCTTCATGACAAAGTTAGATAGAGCCATATATATTAAAGTCATTTGTTGATTTTTTTTTTTTTTCCCTCTGTATTCTTTCAGGTCCGAGGTCACGCTCTGGATAAAAATGGAGCAAAACTGGAAGAGCCAATAGATCTGCCAATTAAAATCATAGATATAAATGACAACTTCCCAGTTTTTTCACATGAAGTTTTTGTTGGTTCAGTTGAAGAATTAAGTCAAGCAGGTAACACTATTTTAATTTTTTTTTTCCACTTGTCTTTTCCCAACCCATGCTAGGGTGCAAATGAACATAATCTTTGCTTTAATATATTTGCAATAACAAGGATGTGTTCTCTTGCATGGATGTTATTTGTGTTTGCATGCAAGTTTTCCATCTGAGGCTAAGCTGTGTGATGTAATGAAGAAAAAGGATCCATCCATATAGAATCATCATACTAAAGCTGTGCTTTCTAGTATGCTAGCTTGGTTTAGTGTCAAATCTACCACAAATCCAGAGACCAGACTCCTTAAGCAGGAACTTGCATGAAAATGCAGTCCTCTTTCTGGGCTAGCAATGGCAGTGTTTTGGGAAGCTCTTTGTAGTGCCTGTGAAAAGTCCCGATTTATCTGTGGGTACTGTAGCACTTGTCAGAGCATTTGGTCCTGATTCAAACCACAATAGAGAAGTTAGCAGCAGCCTTCATGTTAACAGGGGGCAACTCGCTAGAGTCATTTGATCAGAATTTGGGGCAACACATTATATCCCAGGACGTAAAAAAAGGAAAGTTAGGGTAAAATAAGCCAATAAATCCTTCATGGTATTTGTTTTAATGCCACAATAATCTGAAGAAATAAAGTACTGAACATCGAGTTCTGTAAGGTATTAAGTTTCCTCCATCTTCTCTGAAGTCAATAGGAACCATACGGTACTTACCCTCCCACCCTGCCTGCATCTCAGCTAATGTGTAAGATCAGTATAGGTGCTTGAAACTGAGGTATGCTCTTTCTGAGAGGACAGGATGTCCTATGTCTTATGATCTAACAAGAGCATTGCACTGTGCGGTCTGTCGTATTTTTTTGAGTGAAGCTGTTGGAAGACACTGCAAAAAGCAATTGTTTTGTTAATGTTCAGATAGAAAAGCTAGAATTGCTCCCTTTAGTATAATGTGACAGGGAAATATAGCTGTTGTGTACACTAACTTTCCGTCTTTTTTTTTTATCTGCAATTCCTATCAGATTTTTTTTCAGAGTTTTTAAATTATTTGATCTGTTGAATAATTCTGGTGCACTGAATTCTGCAAATTGGAAATGTGTGTTGAAAATGTTTTTCTTTACTGAAGGATATACTTATAACAAGTATTACCTGGCTTTCAAGGACACCTCTTCATCTCTATTCATTAAATAAGCAAAGGCAGGAGCAACAGAAAATTGTTCAGTGGGTCTGACACACTCCCTTGTCTAGAATGTCACAGAAAAAAATACCTGCCAGTGCATGATGGTGTAAACCGATACTATGTTTTGTTTGCTTTCTCAGGTACAATTGTAATGAGGATAAATGCAACAGATGCAGATGAACCGAACAATCTAAATTCCAAAATTGCTTTCAGGATCATTTCCCAAAATCCTAGTTCTGCGTTCCGTATAAAGAATGATACTGGCGAGGTTCAAGTAGAAGCAATAAACCTTGACAGAGAGGTAAAATAACTCCCGTTGATGTCTCATAACAGCATCTTCTTGCTTTGGCACTGCCTGCCCAGGCAAAGAACTGGTCCTCTCCTCTTCCTTTGCCCCTTCTGGGGATTAAAGAAAATCCCTTGTCTTGATGCATGTTTTTCAGGGCCTGTAGGGTTGAGCAGCAACAGGATGGTTGTGTCCACAAGTTGCCAGGTCTTTGCCACCAGCTTGCTGCAGCCCAAGCAGCAATCGTGGAGAGAGGGGTCGATTCGCCCTGCTGCTGCTGAGCAAACGGGAAGGAGGGCCCAGGCTGCGCTCTGCAGAGCTGCTGGCTGTGCCTTGACTTTTCATAGCTTGCTATGCAAAACAGGGTGCAAAGTGTTAGGACGCCTACTGCTATGAAGCAGTGTTGAAAGCTATGTGTGATCAGCAGCTTTCCTCTGCTTGCATGTATTTTTGCTGGCCAGCAGATGGTGATGCTGGTTGTCTCACTATATCCAAGAGCAGCATCTCTGCATCTGTCTGGGTCCTAGCATGCCCCTACTCATGTCCACTGACCTTTCCCATTCTTATTCAGTGGGTAGATGTAAAACTTCCAAATATTTTCTTAAGTCCAGGACTCCAGCAGAGGCAGTCAAGATAGTTGTGTGTAAGATCTAATACTATTTAGAGAGATAAGGTGTTAAAACTAGCCTTTCCATGACAGGGAGTAACAGAAGTATAGTAAGGACAATAATCTACACTATAAAGCTATTCTTTGCTTTTAAACAATTTTTATATTCTGGCAGACACACAGCAGATATTCTTTGGTGGTGGAAGCAAAAGACAGAGGTGGTGCTTCAGATGGGAATGCCGCGAAGTGCTCTTTAGACATCAAGATTTTAGATGTCAATGACAATTTTCCCATTGTCGAAAGTCGGACAGTAAGTACACTTAACAATATTTGTGTTTTCACACTTTCTAGTATCACATTGCTTGCAAACTTTTTTATGCAGGATTTACTGAGAAAGTGAGGTAAGCTGCTGCATCCTTTTTAAAGAGTTTTGTTTAACTGCAGCTTGAAGGAAGCATTGAAGAAAACAAAGCAAATGTGGAAATTATGCGAATAAAAGTATCTGATAGAGATGAAGAGTTTTCTGATAACTGGCTGGCAAAATTTGCGTTTGCTTCTGGTAATGAAGGTGGCTATTTTCATATAGAAACAGATGCCAAAACAAATGAAGGAATTTTGACTCTTGTGAAGGTTAGTATCCGCTTTACAGAATCTTCTTTAAATATCGGAATAATGGATCTTTTTGGTATAAGTTGAAATATAGATCATTTATATTCAGTCAGTATGTAAGCTGTAAATAATTTGAGGTAAACGTTCCTCCTTTTCCCTGTTCCTTGATATATAAAATAATTTCATAAAAAATAATTTTGTCTAGCCTTTCCATTTGCATTCTGTGTGACCTCAATGCATCTGTGGGGGCAGAAATTCCCAAACTTTTCTATTTGTAAGCAGCACAAACACATACACAGTAACCTTCACTTTATTTTTTTCTCTCTTTGCTGGTCACAGTTTAATTTTTATTTCCTATGGCCAAAGATAACTTTGCAGGCAACACTTACTCCATGAGCCATAAGTTACAGGCCATTTTGTAAACTTCTAGATAATCTTCTGCTCCCTTTTAATTAGATGGATAGTACCCTAGGAAAGAACTGTGGGATTTTTTGGTGGTGGTATTAGGGTTTTTTTGTTTGTTTGTTTCCTTAAATAATTGTACATTTTGATAACATTAATGAATTGATAAGAAATAATTAAAGGGACAAGTAATATGGAGTACTGATGCATTTAAAGTAGCAACAGAATATATGGTTAAGTACCTACCCTTAAATTAGTTTAAATTCAACCATATAAAAGATAGAACTATGATGCCATGCATGAAAAAATAAAATAAAAATTAAAAACAAAAAAGAGAGAGAGAAGGAAAATCTTTGCTACACACTCTTAAAGAGGTAAAGCATTACATATTGAGAGTAACATGTTAACTGAGAGTTCTTCACCCTGTAGCATCTTTTCACCAACATCATTTAAATACTAATGGTACGACTGTTGTCTAGATATCAATTTTTGAGTGATCTCTTTTTCTGTGATTGCTTTAGGAACTAAATTATGAAGAAATGCAAACCCTAAACTTGGGCATTGTTGTCACAAATAAAGCAGAATTCCATGAGTCAATTAGAAAGAGCTATAAAGCACAAGCAATTCCAATCAAAATTAATGTGATTAATGTCCAAGAAGGCCCTAAATTCCCAGGTGGCACAAAAATCATTAAAACAAGTGAGACCATGCGGAAAAACCAGATTATTGGACAATATCAAGCCATTGATGAAGACACTGGAAAAGTGGCAGAGCGTATTACGTAAGAATCTTCTTTTTATACCCATCTCAAAGATTGTATTTTATATATTAAGTCAAATCTGAGTTAAAAATAAGTATATATTCACCTGAAATA
Source organism: Tinamus guttatus (assembly GCF_000705375.1). The sequence goes on from NW_010576767.1 coordinate 129,841, forward strand.
GCTTGAAAAGCAATCTCTTTGCTTCTATGGATAACTGAGACATGAAACTAAAAGATCATAATAATCAAAAAACTTATATAGCAAATTATTGCCTTAAAAGTCCTTGATACACGTGGCAAGACATGAGTGTTTCTGCTGAAACTCTCTGTGCTTGCCTACTGTTTTTCGTGCCCTTACATTTTTTTAGAGTAAACTTACTCACTTGACTTTGTCTGTGGAAATATAAGGAGGTATTTTACAGAAATACGTGGAAATTAGACAAAAAGGGTGTCAGAGGTCGTAAGTTTGCATGTGCATATATGCAACTGCATTTAGATTTTTGAGTTGCTTTTTTTCCAGCCAAAATTTGACTGAATTGTCACCATGACATTCATAGATCCAGCTGCAACCAGCTGGATTCCACGTGTCTGTGGAACCCTGTCACCCACTCAGGTGACAAGGCTGCAGCTGCTGCCCAGATTTGAGGGACAGTAGGAGTGAAGGGGAAGAAGTGGGGCCAGCAGCAGAGCTCCCTCTCCTGTTCATTTTTTGCCCTCAACCTACGTCTCATTTTATAATGCTGGCTCTAGAGAAGAAAATGTTAATGTTCATGGTATGTTTATAATCTTAGATTTACAGTTTAAGCCAGTCATAACAGCAGGAGAGTCAAACCTCATACCTGGGCATCTTGTAGCAGCTTGAAAAAGGGAGGAAGCTGCCTTTCCTATTCATGATTTTGCTCATTATAAATATGTACACTTTTATATGCACTTTTAATCAGATACATCAAAGGAAGAGATTTGGCAAATTGGATCACAATAGATCCAAATACAGCTGAAATCAAAATTACAAAAGACCTCGATTATGAATCAGCGCATGTAGTAAATGGTACCTACGCTATCACCGTGATGGGCGTAACTAAAGGTAAGTCTGAAGTGTTTCATTTTCACACTGTTTGGTCAAACTTAATTTGTTGCAAATTTCCTGTTTGTATAAGGGTTAATCTCCCTATCTTTAACCACCTGACAGTTGGGTGTGCAGTACAGTTTCAAGTAGACTCTGTTTAGAGGAGAGAAATGGGCATCTCCTTGAAGACGGGTGGCCCTTGGAAATAGGTTCCCGAGATACCTTTCTGTCTTCTTTGACTGCACAGAGGTTAAACATATGGTTAAGATGTGTGTAACATTCAGGTGGTAAAGTTAATGCACCCTAACAGAAATAGCCAAAGGTCAGGTGACAGGCACTTCTCATGGGACACTGCCAACAAACCTAGTGCAAAGGTTCAACTAAGCAGGTAACTGAGAACCAGCTCCGGTATTTCTGGAAGTAGAGAGGCTTTCTATAGTGCCTTATTAGACTCTAGCAATCTCTCACTGCCTTCTGCAAACACACCTGGATATTTTCCTGATGCTACTTTTAGTAGCCCTTACAAGTATATAAAGTTTGCTAAATGCAGCATGTCTTCCTCTTTTCAGTGAGGGAGGAGGGCTTCTTTGGCTCTCTAGACATCCCTAATTGTCTTGGCACTGAAGTTGTTTAGAATTGTACACTCTTACTGAGACATTTCAGTGACAAGAGGTAATCTGTTCAGTTTACATGCTTCCTTCATGCTAAATCCATTTTGCTGCGAGGGCATTGCCTACTCAAACTAAATTACATAACATTATAACATTTTGTGCAGATGGATAAGAATGTCTAGTGTCAATCTCTCTGTAATCACCAGATTTAAGAGCCCCCCTTTTTTTTTTTTTTGAATCAAGATATATGCTCATAACTTCTGGTGCATATAATTAGAATTCTCTCTTTGTAGCCTGCATGGTATTGTACAATTGTACACAGGAAATGCCTTTTAAACTAGTAAAAAAGAACTTTTCTTCAAAAGAACTTTCTCAATATGCTTATAAAGGTTAGGTATGAAATATTGCTCCCATAAGCTTCAATGACAGCAGCATTTTCTTAAATATTTATTTTAAAAAGTATGAAGTTTTTAAGGTAAGATTTTTCTACATATCAAATCAATACAATTTGTTATATTTTATATTCATAATTTGTTATATTTTATATTCATAGATTATCCTAAGAAAACAGTTACCGGCACAGTCCTCCTTCAAATTGAAGATGTGAATGATAACTGTCCAACTATTGTGGACCCTGTGCGGACTGTGTGTTCAGATACAAAATCAATTGATGTTACAGCTGCTGATCCGGATAGCTACCCTAATAGTGCTCCCTTCAGTTTTACTCTTATTGAGCAAGAAAAGACTGCAAACAAATGGATGATTGGATCCAGAAATGGTAAGAAAATATATTCCAACTTGCTTTCGGCTCTTTGAAGTTTTACAAAGGTGTTTCACTTTAATTCTGGTCATGCTGGTATTTTGGCCAAAAGACCAAAAAAAACCAAAATCCACGTATGTGCATGGAGACATCATTTGTGTCCTACTCTCTTCTCTCTAGTGGATGTAAAAACACAGTTATATATTCTGGGACCTAATCCCTTCCCGTAGTTGGACCATCTTTGTCTAGCTTGATCACTCACTGTGGCATCCAAAAGTTCATGGATGATCCTGGGATTAAACTACACTACATCTCCCCAAAGAAAGCAAGCAAAGTGATAACTAGATGAACTTCATTAGAACTAAGTTTGGAGATATGACTGCGTTACTGGGCTGCAGATACTTTAGTCTTTGATTTAAATAGAAAAAAAATGTCTTGTAGTGTGGGCCTTGGGGAAGGGAAATGCTATGCAACCTGTCCAAGACTGTCTTTTCTCTAGCGCTACCAACTGCTGGCCTCTGTGCCTGCAGCCGTCTTCTTGAATCAGTTGAATGAGTGCTTCAGGGTGGTGTTCCCTACCTGGGAAGCTGGGATCATCCAGGCATTTCTCACCAAATTGTGTCCTTGACATCACATGGCCACAGAAATGAGTGTTTTTACTTGCCTGGTTTCTGCCTGTGGCCTATAACAGATTATCCGAAAAACTGAAATTATTTTCTTCTATTCAGTCTTTATTTATTTGGATGCAATAGAGATTAGCACTAGGCAGGTGGTCAAGCTGTATCGTGTAATAGTTTTTGCTAGTTGGAAACTCTTCCACAATTATCTAAGACTGCAAGTGAAGGTAATCGTGTTGTAACCAGGGTGAATGATTTGATTAAAAGTAACAGTGTACAAGCTGTAGTAGCAGCTAATTAAAGTTAATTCCATTGCATTGACATGACTTAACCAGGGGCCTGGTGGGAGGTTGGTAAGACCTTAGTTTACAGGAACTAACTTTCTCTTTACTTATTTCTTGATTGCTTTATTTTTCTTTAACCTCACCCTTCTACCTCAGACACCAGTATACAGCTGATCCCACAAAACCTGAAAACCGGCAAAACTGAAGTTCCAATCTTAATACAAGATCACCAAGGATTCAGCTGTACGCAGAAACAGTCTCTACAGCTGAGTGTTTGCACATGTCCACGTGACAGCTCTATACCTGTATGTGCCGCCGAGCGTCAGTCAGCAGGTCTGGGACCTGGAGCAATTGCACTAATCATCTTGGCAATTCTACTTTTGCTGCGTAAGTAAATGTTTTGATTATCTCAGAAGTCCTAGGAATATGGTCTGCAAGGCACCTGAGAAGAAGCAGTTTCTGCTCTGAGGGGTTTATCGTCTTTATTTACGTTTTGAGTAATTTCCTAGTCTGTATGGCATCATGGCACATTTTCAGCTAATTCTGGTAATGTCAGCATTTCATCCTCAAAAGATTTCAAGCTTTCCGTTTCAGAATTAGTATGTCAGACTTAAATTTTTATTTACCATGCCATAAATACCACATGGATAAGGAGTAAGAAAGCTCAGTGTTTTCCACAATTTCCCCATGTAAACCTTGACTCTTCTTCCTCAGGCCACAATGCCGTGATTGCTCTCCACACTCTTCTCCCTCACTGACAGCTCGAACATGGTTACTTATTCTAAATAGCACAGCGTCTTCTGAGCTTCCACTTTTATCTTGCTGAAGAACAAAAACAGCACTTTGAGTTGATTACGACGGCATATGCCAATGTTTTAAACCAGCGAAAGCTTATTGCTTATCCTAGTATAATCTAGCTATAGCAAAATAGAGTTCATTCCAGGCACCTATGTTCTGTTCTTGAAGCAAAAGTGTTTTCAGTTCCGCAGGTAACACTGTGAACATATCATAGGAGCAGTGAGGCAGAATCTATATAAAGCTATTTATTTGTCTAGCCATTTATTTGCCTAGTAGCAAAAGAAGAACTTAAACATTTCTAAGGTTGTACATGATTATTTAGGACTGAAAATTCTGCAAGATGGTATCTTTAGCAGAAGTTCAGCTAAACACATACATGACCATTTGTAGGACTGAGGTCTTGACACAGGTTAATGGGCAGTTTACTCTCCGGGAAACCATTCTGGCTTATATGACTAGAAAATTATTGAATATTAAGGAACTTTTCTGAAATCCTTATCAGTCCTTATGCTGACCACTAACTCATTAAAGATGCATTGCTGTATGGGAGCTGCCCGGGCTTCAGTGTTTGCACTTACCATGCCTTGGCCCCAGCCATCACATAATTGAAGGCAAACTGTATTTCCTTGCAGTTATTCCACTGTTACTGCTGTTGTGTCCATGTCGATCGAGAGTGAAAGGATTTGCTGCCATACCGGACGGCAGTGAGGCGATGTTACGTAACTGGAACAGTGAGGGAGCAGCTCCTGAAGAGAAGGCATGTTTACCTAATAATATTTTGCTTTGATTTTCATCCAAGTGTTTCAGTTTTGCACTTGGCAATCTCTTCCACATTGGTGTTTCAAAGCTGTAGAGCAGTTTTTAACCACACATGAACATTAATTGAAATTAACTGTTGTCAGGCTCAGCAGAAGACGTGGAAGATGAATTCCATCAGCAGTCTGGAAATACCAACTGTGGTGTTTAAATTCCAAAGCAAAGGGAAAGTAATCAAGCAAGTGCTGATAGTATCCGAACAGAGATAGGAGTGTGGGAAAAGCACTGATGCTGCAAAGAGCAAAGTATTTACATTTGCAAGTTGAGGGCTGTGTGCCCATTTGGGAGTATGTGTTTTTTTTTTTTTAAAAAAAAAAAGGATTTATAAAACTTAGCTTCCAATCACTAATTTAAAGCTTCAGGTTTCATTTTAATTGGCTTCTTAGAGGAAAATCTAAAAATAAAATTAAAAAAAATAGCAGGAGTAACTAAAATAGGCAGAGGGAAAGAAGAACAGTGACTTCAAGGGAAATTCTCCCTTTCTTGTTGCCTTAAACAAAATTTTCAATAGTCAAAAAATGAGTATGACATTGGCACACTTTTGGATGCTATCAAAGAAACAGGAGTAAAGTAATAAACCTTCATTTAGGGCCAATACTCACACTAGTTTTTGGCAGAAGAAGTTAACAGGGAAGCTGAACTTGTAGGGGAAAGGAAAGGTCCATATAGCACTATGGAGGAAACAACAGGTAGGATACACTCTCCACTCTTTCGCTTGGGGAAAGCTGGCCTTGTCTCCCTGCCTGAAGGGACTACCAAAACTTTCTTGAAACAGTTGAGCTCCCTAGAATTTTGCAAGGGTTTTGTTTTCTTTTTGTTTTGTTTTTTCTTTTCTTCTTCCCCTCTTTGATTCCCAACCTTCTGAGTTTTAAGAAACAATTAATCTAGCTCTCCTGAGAACACAGTCATGGAAACTGCACCCTGTTTCATGAGGCACTTTACTCTTTGCAGCAACATGTTTTAAGCACAAATTCGAACAAGTCATCAAACAGCACCCTCCCAGGTTCCACCCAGCCTTGCTGCTGGTTTGGTGAGTTCTGCGTGCCTGACAACACAGCTTCATGTTGCATCCTAATTTGTGTTGTTTTATGTAGTCCATGCTAAACCTCATCACACCCACTGTAGCGGGGAAGATGAGTGCAGCGGCCGGAGCGGCGGGAGCAGCGGCTGGAGCGGCGGCGGCAGCTGCAGCAGCAGGAACAGCAGGAGCAGCAATGAGCGCAACAGAAGGCAGCAGTTATGCATCTCATGTGAGAGAGCACGGCAACACTGTGATCAGAACCAGTGAAAGATGGGAAGAGCAAAGGCCTCTCTTCTCAGATGCCAGTTATGGAGCCATGGCAGCTGGACGGGGTGAAGGTGTGATAACTGGAGAAGGCAAGACAGTGGTGGCTGGAGGAGGTGCGATGATGGGAACTGGAGGAGCCATGAATGAAGAATTCTTAAGAGACTACTTCAGTGATGTAAGCATATGCCCTGAGTACCCAATATTGATGCTTAGAGATGCTAGTATGTGATTCTTGGGAAAGTGAGTTGTGAAATGGCACTTACGTTATTGCAAGCATAGATCTTGACTCAGATTCTGTGCTTTGTGTATCTCTCATGGGGACAGGTTATGGGTCCAGGCTTATGGCTTCTGGTTTATGTGGGACCTGAAGCATGACAATGCTCAGTCTCACAGCACTCTGTTTAGGTGCTATGAGACTGATAAGAGCCTCCTCAGGAAGGCTAGGGAATGGAATCCTAAATATTCGGTAGGAAACGGGGAGGGCCTTATTCACAAAGAAAATCTGTGTGGGAGATCATGTGATATAAAACTCAAGCACTTAAGCACCTTATCCTGGTCTGTAGGGAGGCATTTTCATGACTCTTCATGAATCACAACTAAGAACCTCATGGAGGAAGTGCTTGAAAGACTATAGAAAGGCTATAGATGGCAAAGGGTAGAGGGTGAGGTTTGTTTATTTGAAACTGATGAAGTGGTGCTGGTGTTGTCTTTTTGCTCAACAGCTTGCTTTTCCTCTGAACATTGTTCTTTGTAGCGTTGTGCATAATCTGAGCATAATGAGCTGCAGGACAGCTTAGTGGAGTGACTACAGTCAGCTTCACAACTTTGGGGAGGTTATTTGAGAGGTATTTCAGATTATAGGGAGAAAAAAAAACACACACAAATAACCAAACCACATTGTTTTGGATGTGTGTTGATTTTTGTAGAAACATCTCTGGGAATGTACCCACTTCCAGGATCAAATATAGATCAACACATGGAGGCGGTTTGGATTTGGGTATATACCATGTTGTCCAGGTGCCTAAGCTAATTTGCACTCCAAAACCTTGACCATGGCAAGAGAGTGGCTCTGAACACAAGCCAGCAAGCATATTAGGTGAAGCTGGTTAAGCAGGCTGCGGATCCTGTTTTT
>NW_010576767.1:137049-148479 GCF_000705375.1 Tinamus guttatus
GGTGAAAGCATAGCAAGGATATTCAAGCTAGTGCCAGAAGCTAATTTTGTTGTAGAGGCTGCTTCCTGCTTCTTCCAAAATGGCCTGCGTAGCTCCAACTTGCACGTTGGAGCTTTAAACCTATGGAAACATAGACACTTAACTTTGCAATTTGTTCACTCTTATGGCCAGATTCTGCAGGCTATGCTGGTGAACAGGGCCATGCAGCTGAAAACATGTCAGCATGTATTCATTAAGTGCCTGTTTATATATTAGGAAATTGTCAGGTGTGGTTTTGAAACTCTTCCATGGAGGCTTAGTTACATATGAAGCTCATTCATAACAAAATGCAAAATAAAAGCATTCTTGGTCTGTTTGTGAGGATAGCGTAGTATCACAAATGGATATCTGGCAGTTTTAACAGCAGATGGGGTTAGTACTTGAGGCTTGTAGTTTACTCCCAAAGTGTAGTATCCTTTCTGTCACTTAGTGCAATGTCAAATTCTTTTTTTTTTTTTTTTTTTTAAACAGGTGAAAAGTAGTACTCTGGTTTGTTTGTTTTGTTTTTGTAGTTTCCATTAAACTTTTTTTTTTTTTTTTTAATAAAACATTCCTGATCTTCAAAGTTGATAATGTCTGGAACTGCCATTAACAATCTCTTGTTTTCTCTCTTTAGAAAGTTGTCTCTTTTGTGGATGAAGATGAAGCCCAAGCTGCAAAGGATTGTCTCCTGGTTTATTCTCAGGGAGAGTCAAGCTCTCCCCATGGGTCCGTTGGCTGCTGCAGCTTTATTGAGAGTGATCTTGATGACCACTTTCTTGACGATTTAGGGGATAAATTTAAGACTCTAGCGGAAATATGCATGGGTAGGCATATAGACATGAAAGACGCCAGGAATGAATCGAGTTTCGGTTCTAATGACACAAAGTCGGGGTTCCTAGATCAGCAAAGTACTTTCATTTCCAAGCAGGCCTTTGCCTCGGGCAGCCGCCCACGGCCAGCCCAGGCAGCAGCCAGGGAGCACAGGGGAGGAGCAGACACTGTGTCTCAGGAGGTAGTCACGGAAACAACCTTTGTGTCGAGATCTGGCCAGCATGAAGCCAGGCCTGTTCCTAAACCATTCTCTGAGAGCAATGTCACTGTGACAGAAACCTCCTACTCTGCTGCCCCCGCTGCCTCTGTTTTCTTAGATCCGCAGTTTAAGGAGAATGTAGTGGTGACAGAGAGAGTGTTTGCACCTGCTTCAACCTTGCAGGACATGGTAGAAGTCCCCAGTTTGCCAAATGGAAGTAATGTGGTGGTCACAGAAAGGACGATTAAGGCAGAGGGTGCCAGGCCAGGGATCTTAACAGCTCCAGATCTCCCAGATTCACAGTATGTCCTTGTGAGAGAGCGAGAGCGGGTGCTTGTGCCCACTTCTGATCAGGGCTCGCTCAGCTTGCCCAGTTTGTCTGAAGGGCAGAGCATGGTGGTGACCGAGCGGGTGGTCACACCAGCCCAGCTCCCAGGGATGCAGAGCAGAAGTGAGCTGGCAGCAGATGCTGGACCTGGCAAGCAGGAGCACGTATTAATCACAGACTCCCTGCTCAGTCAGCCAAGTCTGGCCTCAGAGGGGGTTCTCCCATCTGGGTCCACCCTGAGCAAGTCTTCACGAGTCACAAAATACAGCACTGTACAGTATACTCGCTCATAATTGGGGTCTCTCCCAGACATCTGTGTTTCCTTTATTTCAGTGCACATGTTGCTTTCGGGCTCTTTCTTGAGCTCTCTACTTCTTTTTGGAGCTTAAAAATTTCATGGACTATCTGGTGGTAAGTCCTATAGATAACGGTTATGACCAAGAGGCTAAAAAAGGAAATCTGCTGTTGTTATGTAGCACTTGCAGCTGTGCTTTCAAAGTGGAAAGGTGAACGTAAATTTTTTCCTTGTTTGCTAGGTTTGTAATTGTTTTTATTCAGACAGTATACTGACACATAACTACAGCTACACAATCATAGAAAAGCAGAAAAAAATCGGAAATCTTGCAATGGATGGTAGGGCACAAAGTTTATGTTAAGTTCCTGAACTGTCATTTTGTCTGATAAGACCTCCCCCAAAGACGGGGAGAGATTCATCCTGTGATTACCATTTTTTCCACTTCTGGGCCAGGGCAGCTTTCCCAAAGCTGTAGCTCCAGAGCACTAAGCTTCATCTAATTCACAGTGAAATCCCTCCTTCCTGAGAAGGTCAGTCCTCAGTCATTGTGTCTTCAGGGTGACAGTGTGATCGTCTTCTGGAGGGATGTTGCAACTTCAGGTTATAAGCAGTTTTGCCTTCTGAGTCATCAGTTGCATGCTGGCACATGAGTTGAGTGAAGAGTAAAAACGGAAAGAACTGAAAATGTTCAGTACCTCTCAACATAAAAATTACTTGGCCTGGATCTAGACAGACAATTCATGGAAAAATAAGCATTTCTGTTATAGTTTTTCACTGACTTCTAATTAATCATTTAATAATGTATGAGAAACAGCCAAAACTTATTTCAACTTCAGAGTCAGAAGTTTAGTGGCTTCTGTTAGCAAAGTTTATGACATCAGTTTAGTGTGGTTTACAAGTGCAATTAAGTGATTTTTTTTATTGCATCTGTGAACTCTCAAGCACAGAAATGACAGTGCAGCCTAACATGTTTTTCAGTTCCTGTGGCCTTTGTAGTACTATGTAATGGTAGTCTCTGGTAGCTCTGACAATAGGAATCGTACTATAATTCTGAAACACTTTTGCTCTTGAAACTTATGTGGTCAAAGGTGAAAAGAATTTTGTAATATTTGGTACTATGTATATATGCACATGTAAATATTTATTTGTATGCAGTTTTAAACATTTAAGATGAGCTTTTTTTATATTAAAAAAAGAAAATGTAAACCACTGTAATACGCTCCTCATGGTTTGCCAGAGTAGAAAAAAAAGTATTTTAGATTGTTTTAGCACAGTAAATGTTACCTGTAATATCAGTAAGTTAGTCAAAGCCCATGCACCTGCAGGAGTTTACAGCTGTCTGACTTCAGGCAGCTGCAGCATTATGCTTTTCATTGATATGCTTTGCCTGTGACTAGAAATGCTTTCAGTGTATTTTATTTGAGGGAGAAGAAGATAAAAGTTTATTCGTAAACATAAGAAGGGTATGGGTATGTTCAGCAAGGTGAATGTAAGCACAGGCTGTTTCTTTAAGTGGAAGAGAACTGCTCACTTGTTTGGTCCTGTTAGTTATTTATCTCTTATACTCTGGTTTTAAAGTGTGTGTATTTACTTTTAAGAATCATGCAGTTTTAAGTGGTGAACACTTTTTTTTCCTGCAGTTAGAGGGCGTGACCTGAATATATTTCAAACTTTTTAATTGATTAGTTCTGAATTTTTATGCAATCTTAAATAAAAAAAAATCTACAACAATTTTTGTCATGACTTATTCAAGGTTAAAACAAATCCTAATTCAAAATCCTTGGAAATCCTACACCTAATTGCTGCAAATAAAACACTCTAAAGGACTTTAATATTAAAGGCAGAGTAATAAATGTTGGTGTCCTGCTAACTTTGAGATTCTGAAAAAAGTCAAAACTCTGCATGTTTTATTTACAGCTTTTATTGGAGCTAGCCAGTAATCAACACAGTTATTAGTATAGCAAGACTGGTTATAAATGAATATCAAATAGTGAAGTGTCCTTTTTTTTTTTTGCTTTATTATTTTTTTTCTAAGCACTACTGTCCACCACTTCATCCACATGTCTTGATTTCATTTTGTAAAATGAAATCAAAGAGTCTTTTCTGACATCAGCATGAGTACAGTGCCTAGGGGCATCAGTTGTCCATCTGCTGCCTTCTGAGGGGGAAAAGAGAACATATATATAAATGTTAGTATAAATATATTTGTTATATATACTAAATGTTATACTTACGTTTCCAATGGTATCAGCATGTGCTGGTGCTAGCAGTACATTCATCTGATTAACACATTGCTTCCACTAGAGCCATTTTTATAAATGAATGTTTACAGTTATGCAAACATATGGTTAGCATTCAACCATAGATAACCCTGTTCCTTGGGATTGCTGTGGTCTAAAGTTGTCTAATCTAAAAATAACAGAACATGGTTACCTTTGTGCTGAAATACCACAGTGACAGGGCCTGTATCCAAATGGCTGGTGATTTATATATCCTGTTCCTCCTCACTGAGGCTGTCAGGCGTCACAAGTAAGAATCAACATGCTGCAGCAAGGTTGCTGCCCTCCTTTAGCACAAGGGCGGTGGAAAGCAAGTGGAGACTATGAAAAAGTATAGTACGGTGTAATACTTCAAGGTGTAGTCAGAGTGAGGCTAGACTCGACAGTTTCTTCCAACCTCGGATATTTCCTGAGCATTTGATCATCTACCCCTCTCTCAAATTAAACCCCGGGCCTTATCAGCAATAAATCAGTTCAGAAAGAGTTAATATAAATCAGCTGCTCTTTCCCAGGAACCTGACACTGGTGGTAAGTGTTTATGGCCTCCAAGAATCCAAAAAATCTGTCCATCCCTATCTGTTTTTACTGTGATGGATGAGCTACAGCTTCTGGCTGGTTTGCTCCCTGACCCTTCCTTCCTGTGGCTTTTGTGCTTTCAGTGCATTCAGAGTGCAGTCACAAAAATTTATTTTTCCAGCTTTCTTGACAATAAAACCTGTCCTATGCCTGCCACTGTCTCAGACTTTCAAATACGCTCCTCCAAGTGAAATGCCTTTTCTGAAAAGTTAACGGGGGAAAAAATCAATATCAGATTTCTGTGTGTAGAGATAAGAGCCTGTACTGTTTAAGAGCTCAGGGTGCTGTTTGAGTGCAGTTTTTGAGCTCATCTTGAAGGCTGGGAAATTTGGACCATTTGACCTTAAGGCAGGAGCTCTACCTGGCATGGCAGAGTCGCTGTTGCCCCTAGCAGCATCCAGGGCAAGCTCAGAGAGAGACCTGAGCCTTTTGTTGAGCAAAATACCTCGCTTGCACCAAGGATTTGGCATGCGTGCTGCGTGGTAGGGCACTCAAATGCTCTCAGCTTGCAGGCCGTGTTTGCTCTGCCTGTGTTGAGGCCAGCTGGGGCCTGGGGAGAAGGCCAAGCCTGTTTGTTAACAAAACAGGGCGTTACAAGTATGGTGGAGGAATCACAATTTTGGGGAGACTGCCTTGAGAAGCCACTGCTCTCCCACACTCGGGTGCTAAATGTACACTCTGTGGCAGTCCACACCTGTAACTAAAGCTGAAGCGCATGGCTTGTAATAAGAACTACTGTGGATATTAAAGTTTACTTGACTTTACAGGACCACTGGGCAAGCACATGGAAAAAGAAAGCCATTGAAGGTTACTGAATATTACAGAAACTACGGCCAGTTCAGGAAATCCCTCTGCTAGATATAGCTGGTAACTGAGGAAGTCTTCATGGGAAGAACCTCCTTCATGGGTTTCATGCTCAAGGTGGGGCACTGGCCTGGAAGGACTATTGACATAATCCAGTAGAGGCTCAGTCTGCAGCAGAAACTAAACAGCAGGAACCTGAGTCACTGGGATAGCAGGTTAAGGAAGCTACTGGATGAGAAGAAACAAGGAGGTTCTCTCCAGAAAGAGCAAACATTGAATAGAAAAGAAAGAAAAAAAAAAGCAGGGATAGGGACCTGCCTGCCAAATACTACATGCCTGGTGCTCCAATCATCCCAGGAGTATCCCTGTGCCAAAAAACACCTGGACATTGTTGTTGGTGATCAGCTGGTGGTAGATGCTACCATCTCTTACACTACTCGAAGCACCAGGGAACAGGCAGTGGATTCAAAGGCAAACTCCCAGTTTCAGCAGGTGGCATCACCTTTGAGACTGGTGTCTGCATTGGTTCAAATGCTCTTCAGACAGCTCACTCTTCCCTGGCGTGTCGTACTGCTCAGCAGGCTGGCAAGTGAAAATCTTAATTGGCAGCCTCCACCTTGGGAGGGGGACAGTTGGAGTTACAATGTATGCAGAAATATAGGTGCTAAAGCTGCTCCCAAAACAGGCATAAAACACCACCGCATCCAAGGTACATCCAATACTACAGTAGATGAGACTGCAAGTGTAGTTTTGAGGCAGGGCTGGATACCTATTCCAGCACTGCGTGGAGGTGGCATGTGGGGAGTTTATCCTCATTTTTAAAACTCCTCTTTAAAGAAGCCACTGAAAGGCTTTAAGGAAAGGGTCATAAGGATAGGGTGCACAGTTGAAATCTGAATTTTTATTTAACAATAAGAGTTTTTGTCTTGCCAAATGCTGGGGGAAAACCAATGGAGAGAGAGGTTTGCATGCTGCAGACATTTCCTTTAGTTATTCTGTGGTTTTCTTTTGGTTACTGAAATACTTGTGAAGAGTGATGGAGGAAGTGTTTTCCAAAGGATGACACATTCCAAAGATGACACATCTTAGAGTTCCTTTGGAAAACACTTCCTTGACACATATAACAGAAACTACCCTTAGATGAACTGTGGGAATGTCTCCAGAAAGTGCTGTGAATGATATATATATATATAAAAAGAGAAATAAACAAAAAACAACAACTGAAAAGCATGGCAAACAGTTGTTCTGCAGCATGCTCGGGAGGATTTTATAATCTCTCCCACTTCTTCTCCAGTCTGGCTTCTAACCTACGATTCAAATGTTTCATCAGGTTCTTTCTTTTAGAAGTGTTATCTCTAGCAAATAAAACCTAGAGATGAGATATCACCTCCTGGTGATTAAGCAATGAAACAGATTGATTCTTTGGCTAATGATTATCTGAGATCTTTGGAGTGTGGCTGAAGTTTAAACCCTTGTGGAGTATAGGAGTTTTGGAGGATAGTGCCCATACCAGCTGTCAGGCCCTCAGTTTGGCCCCGTGAAGGAAACAACTTCCCTTATCTGAGGAGGTACCTGGGAGTAGCTACATGGCACAGCCTGGCGGGGGGACCTTCAAGGCAGGACAGCTGCTGGAAGTAGTTCGGTGGCGCTGACACGGCTCTGGGCAAAACGAGGCTTCTAAGGCGAAGCGATGCCCTGAAGGGAAGGTGGTGGGAGCTGGGATCTGCAATACCTGCTGTAACTCTAACCAGGGGCCCCAGGGGCCTGCAACACCTGCTGTGACTGCAGCCGAACTTGTTTCCAGCCTTCCTGGTTGCCATCATGACCCTCTCCTGATGCCCACACAGGCCAAACTGTTGCCTTACTAACTTCACTTTTTTTTTTTTTTTTTTCCCAATCCTGAAAAACTCTCTGTATTGCCTCTCAAAAGTAAGCCTTTTTTTTTCTTCTTTCTCTCTCTCTCTCTTTTTTTTTTTCATTTTTTCTTGAAAAGAAAACTTAAAGCAGAGCTTCCAAGTAGAAGGAATTATGTGCTTAGGGCGTTAGCTTTTAGACAGAGCCAAATCACGTCTCCCAGATGATACATTGCACCTGATGTAACTCACATCTGACAAACACAGCTAATACTGGCAGGGAGAGATTTGCTCTGTGTGCAAGGACACTCTGCTTTGCCATTTATCATCTGTGAGGCACCCAACATGTAACAGCTCCTGTAAGCCTGACTTTTGCAACAACAAAAGACATGCAGAAAACTTCTCACACACCTTTTGAATCTGGCCCGAGACCAGTCCTGCCAACAGAGTAAGAAAGACAATTAAAGGAGGCTATTTTTCACCTGCCTCGTGGTTCCTATAAGCAAGAGGTGGGAGAGCTGAATTACAGATCGATACTGATTTTTAATTTGAATGTTTCTGGTAAACCAGAGAGGGGCCACTTCGTCTCCCTGCATTCTGCCTAGCTTACAGCATCCTTGAAGCTTTTAGGCCAATCTCTTTTTAGAAAGAGAAGGTAGGAATGAAACTGAACATGGCTCTTCTGTCTTAGGAAAATTACCCTAACAACTTGATTAGAGGTAAAAGGCAACCATCACCATAAACTCTTGCTGTCGTACATTGCTAAATCTTCTTTTTCTGTCTGTTTTCAAGACTTCATAAATTAGAGTTTGTCAATTTGATCTTTGTGGAGCATTAGAAAAAAAAATACAGGCTATTGATGGGATTGGAAAAGCGTTTTGTTGTTGCTGTTGTATGCCTGGCTCACCCTGACACAAGAGATAAGCTTTTGAGTCACAATAATAGAAGAACGGCATGCATTTTCCCTGGTGGTATTGAAAATTGAATTGGATTATTATATTTGTTACCAACAGATGACCAGCTATTTTGCTATAGCCACAAAAGTCACCAAATTAATGCATTTCTTGAAACAAAACAAAAAAATCTTTCTTTCTGTTTGGCAAAGCAAGAAACTGAAACCCATTTTGATACTTTAAAATGTATTTTCACTATGCAAATCCATCTGTATGGGGGAAAAAATGAGCAACTCCTCTCAGTAGTTCTCTGGGGTCTGCTGTGATGAAAGCCAGGCTCCATGTTCACTCCAGTAAAATTACAGTACAGAGTATTATAGAGAGTATTTATGTTGTTGTTTCCTGTATGTTGCTGGCCTCAAAGGCACTAAGACCCCCTTTATTAGGTATTTCAGAGCAAGGTGAAAAGGGACAATTACTTACCTTCCTCCGGCCCACTGCCATGTTTTGAGGTCTAGTTGGGGATGTGTGTTTGGCCAGAGCCAGCCAGCCCTTCAGAGCCACATGTTGGCACGAATGGCCCTTCAGATTTGCCAGCCCTGATCCACATCAACATAGATGAAAATGTGCAGAAAAGTCATTTCATGCAGTCAAAACCCAGTCGGAACGGGAGGTAAGTAGCTCACTAACATCACCAGGTGGCGCCCGCACGTCGCTATCCCATTATGCACTCAAAAATATTTGGCGACATTAGGAAGTCCCGCTGGGGATCAGCCAAACCTGTAGTAGTCCAGGACACATGGTGACATCAGAAAACACTTTGTTACAAAAGTACCTGCAAGGGATCAACAGCAGAGAAGCCACCAAAAATGTGTTTGCAATCAACAATATGAAGAGATGAACAACAAAGATGAGTAGGCAAACTTTTTCATGGTAGCTGTATCAAGAAAGATTTTAAGCTCAGTTAAAACAGAAATCTTTGTTGTCATTAAGAAGTTGTTTTAAAAAAGAAAAGAAAGCTGTTCTCAGTAAAGAATGCAGGAATAGAGAACTCGGTCTAGGGTTGCTAAGTGGCATATCTTTCCTAGAGTGTTTCATTTCATGTTGATAATAAATCCCTTCCAAATAATACTGATTTCCCAGTATTATCATTAATCTCTGAAATAAGATGTTCCTGGCAACATACCAATGCTTTGCTGTTCTCAATGGACAATTCCCTTAGAAGCACTTATGGCATGCTTCTTACAAAAGTTTTTAGAATCAATATAATGAAAAACAAAAGCCAATCTGATTAATAGAAATGCAGCTCGAATGGCTAATGACATTCTGACAGTCTTGTTATGTATCATGCAATGCAGTACGTTTTTCACTCCTTTCTCTCTCCTTTATTTAGTAGGTTTTTCACGTAAGTTATTTTTCTTGATGCTTCTCTTTCACAGGCTTTTCTTTCCATTCTATTAATACTGGAAGATTCATGACAGATTAACTAGCCTGAAAGCATTAGCCTGAAAGTGTATTACTATGTTTGCTTCATGGCTACTCGCTGTTTCCCTCAGTATCTAGGCAAGGGCACCAAGAGAGGGCCTAGCAATTCCTGTTCTTTCTGAGCTGAGCTCAGACTGGGATAAAGGGTGACTCTCAGTCTAATCAGAATTGCTTGTCTTTGTTTAATCACAGCAAACATATGGGGTAATGTACGTAATTATGAGCTTAGGGTCAAATTAGTCACTCTGTCATAACTGCAGTTTCTGACAGGCTGTAATGGTCCTTTAGCTTTAGGAATTTAGATTTTGACTTATGGCCAAAGATAGAATATAGCTTGCAGATGACTAGCCACAAAGACAGTAGGATGATATATTTACCAGAGGAGGGGGGGAAGTTCTTTATTCTTTGAACCTTTCTGAAGGTTTGTTTGTTTGTTTTTGTTTTTGTTTTCCTCCAAAATAGGTTTATCGGAAATGCCCTTCCTGACCCTGGGTTTGCAAACCCAACCCTGACCCTTTTTTACAAAATCTTTTTTTTTTTTCTTTGCTTTTTTCAAAAGTAGGCCATGGTACAGGTAAGGAAATTAGGACCTGTTCTGTATGACCACTGGACACACACTGGCCCCTCACCCTGCTGTCTTCTCCGCTTTCCAGCACCTCCATGTTGCAAGTGGTCCCAGACCTTGCGCTTTTGAAGCAATCCCTAGACACTGCCAGGCTGAAGTGAGTTCCACCTGTTCAAACCGAAATCGCTCCCAAAACTGGGTCTGGAAGCTGAAGATCCAAAGGCAGGAAGGAAAGTGATCTACTTGCTGTCACTCAGGAGCTCCACCAAGACAAGAAAAAACCTAGGGCAGCAAACACCTCTCTCAGCTAAGGAAGAAGAGAAATTGAACCCAAATCTCTACATTGGGTCTGACAGAGATATAACATGCCTGTGAATAAGTTTGTTCTGGGGTAGGAATAGCAAAACGTATGTTTGATTAGCTGAATCAGCATGTTGTAGGAAGAGGGATTGCCATTTTTCATCCCTCTCCACTCGCCACCAGCTACTCTGACAAATGGTGGTGGCTGATTAGCAGAAACCAATGTTAGTTAATACAGAGTCTTGTTTGAAATTATCACAGAGTTGCTTCCAAAGGAAATTACATGCAGAACTAAGGCAAAGTGGGGTGACAAGAAAATAATGAAATGCTCAGAAGAAAAGACTGAGTCTATTTATTTATTCTAACATTTATTCAAGCAGGCTGATGCTTCCTTTCGTAAGTGCTCCTTGAAGTAGTAGGTCCATAAAACATGGAAAGCTTACCATTTTATTTATCATTCTCTTTCCACACTGATTTTAACAGTTTCATTTTTCATAGAATCATAGAATGCTTGAGGTTGGAAAGTACCTCTAGAAATCATCTAGACCAACCCCCCTGCACATGAAGGGTCACCTAGAGCACGTGGCACAGGACTGCGTCAAGGCGGGTTTTGAAGATCTCCAGAGAAGGAGACTCCACAACCTCTCTGGGCAGCCTGTTCTAGTGCTCTGTCACCCTCACTGCTAAGATATTTTTCCTTAAGTTCCTGTGGAACTTTTGGTGCTTCAGTTTGTGGCCATTACCTCTAGTTCTCTTGGTGGCCACCACTGTAAAGAGGGCAGCACCATCTTCCTCACTGCCTCCCTTGAGGTACTTATAGACACTGATTAGATCCCCTCTCAGCCTTCTCTTCTCCAGGCTGAACAGGCACAGCTCTCTCAGCCTCCAGGCCCCTGATCATCCTTGTAGCCCTGTGCTGGACAAGGCTCCAGCAGCTCCACATCCCTCTCGCACTGTGGGGCCCAGGACTGGACACAATACTCCAGATGTGGCCTCACCAG
>NW_010576767.1:158148-200185 GCF_000705375.1 Tinamus guttatus
TTTCCCTACTACCACTGTTGATGAAGGGCAGCATGGTATCAAATTCTATCTAAATTAGGTTTAATTAGGTCAAAAAGCAACATTGCTCTTTATAAACAAACAGGGGCAGATATGGGAATCTGTCTCCTGCCAGGGCCTGTTAGCACTGCTAGAACCAAACAGTGAACAAACTTATCTTTCAATGGTGAGGCTGCTTCTACCCTAGGAAATTTGTCTTCAGAAATTATCAAATATATTGGAAACAAACATGTAGTGGGTGCACAGAAAGACTGCAGTGTTACCACATACAATCTGAGGACAAGGGAAGTCAGATCTTGAATCGGATAGACCTGTGGGCAAACAAAGGTCATTTACATTATTTTGCGGAGGGCATTCAACGAGTCTAATCTCTCTAGGCAAGGGTCATGTTTGTGTCCATTACTTATTCTCTTTGCTTACTGATCCTGCAGCAGCTCTGCATGCAAAACTTCCATTGATTGCAATGGAAATTCTATGCATGGACGGAGTCTAGGATTGGACTGTTTACTAAGCAAATAATCAGAATCAGCAGATTTGGAGTCAGATGGGCACCCAATAAGCAGCCTGTTTTGTTGTAGGATTGGGTATAAAATCCCAAATCTCATCAGCTCATAGCTACTGGCACCAAGAATCACCAACAGCTAGCAGAATGGCCTTTCATTCCACATTCTTTGTTTTCTTAGCTGGACTGGTATTTCTCTCTGAAGCTGCACCACTGGTGAGTCTTTTTATTCAAACTCAATGATTACAAGAACATTAATCTAAATTTTTTTTACATGACTAGCAGCTTCTCCCCCCCTGAAATTCTGCAGTGATCTTTTTTTTTTTTTTGAATGTTATTTCACTATGATTTTTTTCAAGAAGCTTCTTCAAAATCCTTAAGATTTTTCTTTTGCCATTTAGTCATCTATTTTAATATATTATGAAAGATTCTTTGATCTACAAGATGTAGTCTTCATTTCTTTTTATTTCTGTCACTTTGTGACTCACATGTCATCATTAATATAGTGGTAGCTTTACCTTCTTCATCAAATATCCTTTGTTATCTCTAAAGAAATGAAAAGATATTTTTGAAGTATGCCTAAGAAATCATTGTAACACAACAAAATTTAGGAAGTAACATTCTTTCAGCCATAGGGATATCTTTGGTATTTTTCTGTCAATTGCCTAAGATTCTTTGCCTGCACTTATAATGATTTACTATATTTTTTAGGAGATCACATACAAGACAACAATGTATGCCTTGTAGTATTTCTCCAGGGACATATGCAACTTGCAATATTTATCATGCCTTACAGATACCATATCATTCTTTACAGATAAGTGATGGGAATAGTGCAGATTGCGATAAAAATATCATTATATCAGTGTTGTTCTATATGCAATTATGTGTGTGTATGTGTGTATAACATAACCTAATCTGTAAAGAGATTGAAGATACTCTGCTACAAGGAATAGATGCTTTGGTAAAACTAGAATAGATATAGCTTTAAATACTGTTTGCCAAATAACTTGCTTTTGAGCCAATATTAATTATGCAGTAAGAATTCATCTTCTCTTTGAAAGATTTTTGCAGTGGTTGGTGAACAGCTCCTATACAATGTCTCTGGCTTTCCCCCAGGTCTCCCATGGTTCTGTTGATTCCAAATGCCCTCTGATGGTGAAAGTGCTGGATGCAGTTAGAGGAAGTCCTGCAGCCAACGTAGCTGTTAAGGTGTATAAAAAGGCTGCAGATGGAACCTGGCAGGAGTTTGCTGTTGGGTAAGTTACATGGTATTAGGGACTCATTTCAGGTGCCTTGTGCAAATAAATGAGAAATTAGGGGAATGAAGCTGTGATCAGAAAAACATTCTCTAGAAGGCATTGCTATCACAGTTAAAAACACATTAATTCTGATGCAAAACCAATCCATGAAACATGTCCAGGATTGAAACAAATATTAATTGCAAAATCACATTGAAATGTTTATCTTTCTTTGTAAGGTAATAGGTTTAATATGTAAATATTTCTCTCCTACCTTCAACACTCTCTACAAAAAGGAAAAAAAAAAAAGCCTACTAATCCAGACTAAGCTACTCCCTTGATATACAATGGAAACAGAGTTTTATTTACAGCAGTAATATACAAAATCGTCTCTGTAAGCTTTGTCTCTGCACATGCAAGTAACAAGTGCATCAGCCTTCTTCTGTGCAACAAACATGCTAGTTGGACAAATGTCTTAACCTGAACATTTTAAAAAATGGCAGTGTAACACAACACGGAGACATACTGCACTGTTTGCTTGTCATCTTTTCTGGTAGAAAAAAATGGTAGACTACCATGCCCATGGTAGACCTCCATGCCTTTTTTTGCAGTACGACGGCTTAATATTTACAAAATATTCTCAAAATGTCATGGAGAGACAAGCAAATACTATTATCTTCAGCTTGGGGAAACAGTATGGAGAACAGAGGGCTACGGTTGACTAAAGTATAAATATGTATGTGCACTAAAGTACAGTTCAGGCATTTAAACCTCGTTGTAACATCTCATTTGATTTGATTTTTAAATAATTCAAGTAGTAGTAACGGCAACATAATCAAGCACAGAATGACAAGTGCAAGCAAGCATATGAGCCACCAGAGAATTTGACTGCATGATTTCCATAAAAAATGAAGAAAGAGACAGAAGACTACAAGGATGGAGATGCCTTTGTCTCCATCTGGAAGGAGATTTTATTTATTCTAAATAAACAAAACCTTATTCCATTACAAAGAAACAGAAGAGCTTAGAAGGTCTGAGGAGAAGCTAGTACCATCCACTCCTGAATACTAAGCATTATTCTAGTAAAACATGACTCTCAGAATAAATCTATATATTTTAAGTCCCATAAGAATCACAGGCTGCTTACAAGGAAAGAAGAAAAACTATGATCTTGTCTTCCGTGAGCATCGCCACTGTTACTAGGAAATCTAGATTTCAGATGTTTCATCTGAACGCTGTGGTCTTGAATGAATATGTAATATAAAAAAAAAAAACAATTTAAAGAGGAATAAGATAAATGAAACACCAGTGTCAAAAGCCCTCATTTTTTAGCAGAACATTTTTTTTCTGTTCATGCTGCAGTGTTGTTCTTAATTAGCATGACAGCTAAATCCTGCAATACTAGCCAAGACCCACCAAAGTATTGTACATACTTTAGGTACATACACCCCTGAGAAAATCAAATCACTTCTTCAAAATGAATTGCAGTTAACCATAAGCAAAGGAGAAACATTTAATGTTAAAACTCTAATTATATTTCAGGTGAAGGTTTTGATCTTTCCCTTGACTTGCAGTTTAACTCAGGCTGATTTCAGAGATGATGTTGACTTTAGCAGATGACTTTTTTGAACTGGGTCTGCAAAAGTAGTTGCAATTTTCTTTTTCTGAGAAAATCAAAGTTTCTTTGTGATAAAGCTGAAAATATGAATGCATTCAAGGAAAACTGGTTGTAAGGATTTATATTCTTACAGGATTTATATAAAAAAGAAAAAGAAATTTTGAAGATACATGAAGGGTACCTAGCAGAATATGGAAATGTATCCTGTTTTGCACAAGTATCTATCTGTTATTTTTAACTGTTTGTTGCTAACGAAGTTGCAAAATTTTGTTTTTACTTTGCTAACTCATTTAGAGAATTAAGCAAGCACACCTAGCAACTATTAAATTTGGAATAATAGTACTTAAAGAGCAGTGAGAAAGCTAGAATAGCAACAGCTGACTTTATTAAGAGGCTTATTCAAAATTAGTTCAGCCAAAAATATGCCTTAAAAGCCAACTCCAGCAGAGACGCTGAGGGGAGCTTTATAACTCAGAGACCTAGGAAGCATGTGATTTGGATTCTGTATTATTCTGTATTAATTCTTCCCATGACTAATTTTGATTCTCTCACTTCTCTCATGTTTTTGGAAATCTAGATCTCACTATATAGTTCAAGAATTACATTCACAAAACAAGGACGTGATCTAGGTTTTGAATCATCAAAAAAAAAAAAAGAAAAAGAAACAATGCACTTGGAGTGGCTCTTCCCCACCCCTCCTTAAAAAAAAATATATATATTTTAAACACTTCATGCAGTTATTCTTGTTGTAGAGAGAATTTCCCCAGCCATCTGCTTATATCTGAAAGCACAGTTCATCACAAGACAGACCACACAGTGTATTTCTCAATAGATCACAAATGTCATTACATAAACTAGTATAGATTTAACTTGGTCACAAAGTTCAAGTAAAGTCTAGACACAGTGGAAAAACAGAATCAGGAAAAGGCAACGGCAGATTGAGATTTAGGCTGCAGCCACAATATCCTAGGTAGAACTCTGTAAATTCTCTGCTGGAAAAACACAGTCTTTTAAACTCAGCTCTTAATTTGGAAGCGTGTCTGTGTTACAGCAGATGTTGGTGATCCACCACCTATTAAGGATGCACAGCCATACCAACTTTATTCTTCTACTCACACAGAAATACACAACTGATCCTCTGAAGGGATCACTTATAGCACTTGGCTACCAGGGCCTGATGTAGGAAATGCTCTCTCTTGTATTGTTTTTGTCAAGACTGCAAATCACTTTATCCTTTTGGGTGCCAACACAGCAGTAATTCTGGAGGCTGCACCTAGAAGACCACTAACATTGAATGGATATAGGCTGCACCTATAAGACCACTAACATTGAATGGATATCACTTAATAATTAAAATTAAGAAAGTGCCTCTATCTATGACTAGAGGGCAAGAATGAATTTTCAGTTTAACTCTTTTTCCAGTTGCCCAACTGTTGTGGGTTGTTAACATCTGCAACATTGAAATAGTCATTCAAGATGTATTATCACTTTTCTTAAATTGAAACTCATTTGCTTACCTGAAAAAAAGATTTTAGATCAGACACAGTTTTTTTTCCTTTATATTAGTTTGTGTCTAGACTATTCAACCTATAAATGGTTGTGAATTGTTAACCTGTACTCTTACCACTTCTGTAGAATCTGAACAATTCTGTTTCACAATTTTAAAGATACGTGAGCACTCACCAATGAATACTTGAGCCTTTAAGATAATAAAAGTTAAGAAGTACTGCCTAAAATAAAACCAACTGCCATCTTTCAAACAGGGCTTAGATTCCCTGTGGGTTTGTCTACTCTGGATAACACTGTTTTCAGTTACGCTGGACCAGTGAGACATTTGTCAGACTTCAGAGTACCTACAGCTCAGATGTAAGAAAACAAGAGAACTACCACTATCATTTTCAATCCTGGTGTTATTTTTTTTAATTAAGGCTCCATCATTCAGAATTCCCATCTTTCTTAACAATTAACCAAAGATAGCCTAACACAACAAAGAGGGAGTAGGTTGGGAAAGAAAACAAAAGTCACAATAGCACATTTGATTCTTTCTCTGGCAAGCAGTACCTTGCTTTGTTGTTCCCTCTATCCTTCCCCACCTCACATTCTTGTGTTTTTCACTTGTTTGCCATAGGACTAGCAAGTCCTATTAATTCTTCAAGCTATGGTTTTCTTCATTCATTCCTTCAGCTACATTAGAAAGTTATAAAGAGTGGAAATATTCCATGAAACATTCAGAGGAAAAAAATACAAAAATGGATAAAAGTTATAAGAAATTTCAGAAATACAACAAACATGAAGAATACAAGGAAGGGCTTTAAGAAATGAATACTTAAACAGATGTCACAGAAATCTAGCTCTTTTTTAAAGAAATAAAGTGCAATGCAGCTTCATTTTCTTCTTGTTTCTGAATTTCATCCATTCATAGTTTTTTGTTACAAGCTGAGTCCATAAGCTCTCTGAGCTGGGAATTCCCATTCCTCATTCACATGGCATCTCATAGAAAAAGGCCCCTGTTGTGCAAGGCATTGTAGTTCAAAATAAAATCTCATCACCATTCCAAGATGCTTTCATTCAGGGTCACATAAAAATGCATTTCTCCCTCGATATAAAACTTTTAGTCCTTGAGACTAGTATTTAGTGGATAAAATAATTTCCCACTAACATTTCAATTTTCTCTTTAATTATAATTTGGGATTTGGCATACTGCCTTTCATCATGACCATCCTTTTCCTACACCACTAAACATTTGGAACCAGAGGGCACTTGATACAAGTTAGATATAAAATTAAAACAGGTGCTAAGTATTATTCCTGCAATAGCAACACCAATGATCAAAAAACAGACAGACAGCTTTGATTTGTAATGTATATCAATGAGTTGGTAGCAAGGACATTTTCTGCCGTATGGATCTATACACTGCACAGAAGTAAATTATTCTGGATGATTAGATGTAGAATTTAGTATAGAATTGTATATGATTCAGTGTAAAATTTGGCTGCCAAGCATTTGTGCTAGTTAACATTCTTGTTTCTGTTATGCCTCTAAATGACAATACAAAATATTTATAGAAATATTTTATCATTCCAGGAAGACCACAGAATATGGGGAGATCCATGAGCTCACAACAGAAGAAAACTTTGTAGAAGGATTATACAGGATTGAGTTTGACACCAGCTCTTACTGGAAAGGACTTGGCCTTTCTCCATTCCACGAATATGCTGATGTGAGTATTTGCAAAAATACCTATATGACCTCTATATTGTGTAGTGGAGTTAGCTGGAAAGAACAAATACAGCCCTTAAATACTGAAGAACCAGCATTATTCAGGGAAATAACTGACTAGCAAATAAGACTGTGTGACTAAAGACAGTTCATATGCAACTAAGCCAAAGCAAGTAGCCATCTTTCTATACAAATACAAACTGATTCAGTTCTTTCAAAGTAGTCCTGTGCACATTTACACTCGCAGAACCTTCATTCAAAAAGAGGCACATTATTCAAGAGCCTGTGTCCTAGATCAAAAAAAAAAAAAAAAAAAAAAAGTCTGAGGTACAACTTGGGTGATTTATGTCTAATAAACAATTCTCAAAAACATCCCCTAACCATCTGGATGTCTGAAAGATGATGAGGTTAAGGATTTTACCTGAAAAGGTGCTTAAAAGAGCTTCCTTGAGACTATTCCAAGGTTAGGTAGTTAATGATGCCTTCCTTTGACACAATAACCTTAAGGGTCAGTGCCCAAGCTCAGAATGATTGCAAAGTTCATCAACTGCCTATTTAAAAAACAACTTGAGCCTACAATTCTGGTCTCTACCAGTTTGGACTTTAGCAACACTGGGATGTGGGAAGGAACACTGTCCTCTTGCAGAAAGCATGTCATAGTGTAGAAAATAACTCAAGTATTAGATAAAGAGACTTGGGTTGGATCCTAATCTAAATGAACGTACTTTTCTGGGAACAGGGTGTCCTAAGGTCTTGATTCTGAGAGCTGCAATTTTGAATTCCTTCTGTTCAGGGATAGTCTGGGTCTTTCCCTGTCCTAGCAAGTCCAGCTAATACTTTTTCTTCATTAAGAACTGCCCCATCACCAACCTCCTAAATCTGACTGTTAAGGTAGTTTTGAACATATGTTATTCGTTGTGATGACGAGTTTTCTCTTTTCCAGGTGGTGTTTACTGCTAATGATTCTGGTCACCGCCATTACACCATTGCTGCTCTTCTCAGTCCTTTCTCATATTCAACCACTGCTGTTGTCAGTGATCCCCAAGAATAAACATGTACTGTCATTACACAAATATCCTCCTTTGCTAGAACTCTTATAAGCTTTTAGGAGTTGGGTTTTTTTTTTTTTTTTTTTTTTTTTTTTGCTATTGCTAATGGCTTATCTTTTTGCTACATTAGTTTTTATCATTTTGTAACCTGGCAGAAATTCAGACAAGTCAATAAAACATTTCTTCTTTAAAACAGTTTTGATTCTATTAGTGAAATTCGATTATATTCTAAAAGGCATGGTTTGTAGTCAATGAACAGGACATATGGAAGCCATGTTCTGGCATGTGGAAGCAAATTAATACCCAGTTTAGTTGTGCTGACTTCCTTCCCAACTTTTTAAAAAAAGAACTGATCCAGTGCAGGTACATTTGCTCAAAATAAGAAAGTTGTGCTACCTTAAATACGTCACCAAACACATTGGCCCAAAATAAGGGAGTAATACGTGCTATGCATAGTTTACACACAAAAAATACAGTCTCACTATTGAATAGGTCACAGGGTAAACAGAAGGAATTTAGAAAACTTAACAGCAGAAAAAAACAATGCAAAGGACAGCTTAAGCATCTATCTCCAGAGGGCTGAAAGAGGTAAAATCTGTGTCCCTTCACTTAAAACTTCAGACAAATCTCAGCACTTTTCCAGCTCCAAATGGAAGGGCTGTTGCCTATGGAGTCTAGGAAGTTCTGAAGTATTTCAGTTAACATCATTTTAACAACATTTATCTTTACTGGCTACTGTATTCATGTACATTCAAATTGAATTTCTAGGTAGCCAAATCTCTAACCTTTACTAAAGAATATTCTAAAAAGAGAGAACACCATATTGTTCTCTTCGTAATTTCAGAAACAGGAAAGCTACAGAGCGACTATGATCCAAATAACTGTTTTTGATAAACTGATCAGAGTTTTAGGTCTTTGGTAGTGACTTCTGTAGACTGCATTTAAAACGTCCTGTAGAAGAACTGCAGTTTAACAGGATTACAGAAACTGCAAAGTGTGTTAATGAACCAATGCTTTTCATAAGCGATCAGGACTCCCTTGCCACTGACCTTGGAGCTTCTCAGTTTACACTGAGAATCTGCTGGGATGACTACATATCTACTCATTATTATGCATACATTACAGAAGTTTGGCTTTAACAATTCTTCATTTGATTAATTTTCTCTGTGATTTCTGTACTCTACCACAGTTACACCACTCTTTTAAACAACACAAATGCTATTTTGGAAATATTTCAAAGCATGCAGCTTTAGTAGGATC
The DNA here is from genome assembly GCF_000705375.1 of Tinamus guttatus. Next base: position 167,056 of record NW_010576767.1, read on the forward strand.
CTTACACTCCAAAAGTTTAAAAGACCAGCTTTTCTACGCTATGGCTACATCCACCCCCCTAAATAGGACATAAATATGTTCACAAAATGAATCAGATACTTCTGGTGTTAGTGGACCTACAGTTGCACATGTTAAGATTCACTACAGTTTCAGGCCTAAGACAGACCTGCACTAAAGCAAAAGGACTTAAAATAGTGTTAAAATAAGCTCCAGAAATGAGTATGAGAGACATCTAATTTCCATGGGGGGAGGAGGGGGAGGGAGGCCAAAGGTAACTTTTCCTTCAGGGGCATGCATAAAGGTAACTAAATAGCTCAGATGCATTTTAGACTTTAAACAAAGGAGAGAAGAAAAAAAAGAAGAAAAAAGGGAAAAAAAAAAAAAAAAGCACGGACATCAGACTGGAAATGAAATTTCCAATATGAGAATAAGTTTATATTTCTCAAAACTATGAGAGCCATAGAGCACAATTCTTCAACAAAAGAGAGAAAATTTGAACAGGGTAGACTGCTTTCTGAAAAGCAGATCCCTGAAGTTATGTAGTATTCACAAGCAATGATACAGCAGACATTTTCACAGACAAGGTTCGTGTTTGTATAGGTTACTTATTCTCTCAGTGTTTACCGAGTAAATAGTAAGAATAAACATGTTGAAAGGCATATAGTCTTTTTGATAAGCAGCTTCAGTTTAAAGGCCTTAATATCAAATCATTCATCCTATCAGTTTTCATTTGCTGTCACTGAGGCTTCCCACTGATAGAACAACCATTTTGCCTTTCTGTGGGCATTTTTTTTTCCTGGTTTGTTTTCTTTGCTGTCCTGTCATTTTTTCTCTGAAGCTGCACCACTGGCAAGTGCTTTAGTATTGAGGTCCTTCACAACTTAGGTAGCCCCAGCTTTTTTGTTTTGTTTTTAATTACTAAATTTAGTGTAAATGATCATTCCACTTATTGCAGTTATTTTGATATAGCAGTATGTGTTGACAATAGTTCTATCCTGCTGCTCTGTCTGGCTCTTCTTTCTCCTCCTCTAGCCATCAATGAGAGGGTCTTTTGCTTAGGTAACAGGTACTCGCTCTTATCTAGCATAGACTCAGCAACCACACAGAAAAGGGTGTAAAAAATTATATTCCCAACACAAAAGCCTCAGGCCTGTTGAAAGGCAAGTACAATCCTTAAAACACAATGAACCAACAAGCCCTGTCATGAGGGATTTCAAGGCAGTTCTCGCATGGTAATATCATCTAGCATTCTTTGTGGGTACCCAGCAATCCTTTCCATATTGGTTTTTGCTACACTAGCTGAAGAGATTCAGCCCTGAATAATTCCTTTTCTTTTTTAGTCTTATTATTTTTCTGTCTCATGCAAGTGAGAAGGAATCTCAACACTCACTGATGCAAGCAAAGAATGGAGCCAAAACTAGGATCCCATTATTCTTCCCCCACACTTACGGAAGGCTCATTTCCTTCAGAATAGGAAGACATGCAGACTCTTAAGTCTAGAAGTCTCCTAGAGCAGACTCATCCCTCTCTCTTGCTAGCCTCTCCTTCTGTCAAGCTCTGATGTTTGGGAAAGGGAGTACCTGAGCAGTATTTGTGAAGAAGTAGACAACTTCCATTGAAATTTTCAGATGGAAAAATAACAGGAAAATAACTGGTAGCAATATAGACCTCATTGGCAATGCATTCAAATGAAACTTGAGCAACAAGGCCATGAATTCTAGAAAGAAATCACAAAGAGTCAGGGCATACAAGCTATACAATTACATACAGATATATCTGTATGATGCAGGATGGGTTTCCTGGCAGAGAACATTCAGTACATCACAGGTCGCAGAAAGGGATGTAGGAGAGGCTACTAAGTTTTTATTTGGTAAAAATTTAGCATGATGATTCATTTTGCAGTGATTAAATGGAGGTCAATCATTATTATTATTAGACCATCCTCAACTAGCACCTTCCAAAAAGTTCTCATTTTACACTTTTCATATAAAGAAATAGATGACAGAAGGTCAAAGTCTCCATTCAACTTGCTAACCACTGTTTGTGATGAGCATTTTATAGTAAAACAGTAATAACACATTTGAAGAATGTTTTTTGTACATTTTTATCTCCTGCAAATACATAATTGCCAATGGCTGACAAGTCTGACCAAAATGGTTTTAGGAGAGTCTGTATATGGTACTTATCAAGTTTACAAACCAATTCAGGTAAGTCTACGGCAGCTTAACCACACCAGAGGCTTTCAAATTGAAAGCTATGCCAATCCAAAATAAGGAGGATTGCTCCAAATTTTTGAATGTTCTTACTTACCCTCTTACTTGCGTTGACAATTTTACTTTCATATTTGCAATTTAGTTATAACTTTATCCCAGAGATAATGTGTAGATGAACCATTCCAACGGGAAAAGGGTATTCCCATGCAAGACACAAATGCTTCCACAGCACATAGGACTATACTCATCACTACAAGATATTGACATCTTCCTCCCTTCTTACACTGCCTCCAAAAACCTTCAGGCTACATTTTTGTAGTATAAAGCAATGCAGAGGAAAATACAGTAGATTCCCTACTGCTTCATTATGTCCCATCACTTATCTAACCTGCAACACAAAGGGCTCTGCTGATTCCAAGTATCCTTTTAATATGAATATTCTGGATTCAGTTCAGGAATGTCAGACCAAGGAATTGGAAAAAAAAAACAACCAACCAACCAAAAAACCCCCAACACTTTCATATTCCCTACTACAATGTCATTTTCAGTCAGAGACAAAATAATCTACTGTTGAATTAACTACATTTTGCTGTGGAGTGCCTTTTAATATGATTGAAAAACTAACAAAATGCTTTATAATGCTTTATAGTCATTGTAAGGTTAACAAAGTAGTTTAAAACTATCCTTTAATTAAATCATTTTCTATTTAATTTTATATCATTTCTATTCAATAGAGTTTAATTACAAAGAATTGCATTACTTTTTAGCATCCACCTATAAACCACTGCATTATTACCAAAAGAGTCAGGCAGACTCTGTTTGAAACTAAAGACTCGAGTTGATAATTCTACAGTTAGTGACTTTTTTTCTTCTTTCGAAGTGGATTTTAATTTATTGCAAGACTATAGCTTTAAAAAGCAAACATGGAATTGTGTTGAACATATCAGACAACACAACTGGTGTCCACTTTTGTCTTAAGGGGATGGAACTCACCTAAGTGAACATTTTGGCTAAACATGAACATTTTGGAAAAAAAGCTTTTTCACTAACAAAGAAGCTATTAGGACTAAAATTAAAAAACAAAACTAACAAAGTAGTCACCACAACCACCATCCAAAATTCCCAGATTTCTAAATACTGTGCTGCCTTTAAATAAAAAAGTAATTGTATAATTTTGAATGAAGTTGTGTTCTTTTGAAACTGTCCTCAGTTTGAGCAAGTGCTAAAATTTTCAAAATTTAAAATGAATTCTACTTATTTAAGAAGTATAATATGAAAAGGAACTGCAAAAATAGTCAATGGATATCAAAACCAAACCTTCTTTTACATATTTTTCTATTCAGCCAACAATCAATGCATGCCCCTGAGATATTTGCATAGTCCTTCCCAAGACCTTTCCATGACTCTTAAAAGTCTGTCCCTGTGCATATGTAAGAGCTAAAGTTGTTATACTGCAAGACACTCAGTACTGGCACCCCAGCCTCAGATGCCCCTGCAGAATGTCCACAAGTGAGCTGCTGGAAGCAACAGGATTCTCAATGTGTCTTTAAAAGGGCAGCTAAGGTGAAGACTATATGTATTTACAGGAGAGGAAATCTATTCATGTTGCCCTGCTTAAATAAAAATATACTTTTTGCTTAATAGAAAGAACATAAATAACCTTAGGATAAAGTGCAAAAGAGGTGTGACAATTCTAAATCAAAGAAGCGGTAGGTAGAAAAATTTCTAGCCTTATTAATTTGCTAGCAATAGAATATTAACAAGGGATACTCTGAGCCTATAAAAATATTAATGTTCTCTATTAAAGATCTGTTTGCTTTTAGCTGAGAAAGTTTATGAGATAAATGGCAATTATCCAGTAGTGGTAAAACCATGGATCAGAAAAACCTTCATAAGTTACTATAGAGCATTTTGGAAGATAAAAATGGTCTTCTATCTCTCCATAGATTAAATCACATAATTTATAATAATGTATTGGGACAGTTCTATATAAGTAACACTCAGTATTTCTGTTCTTTATATTTTCCATTTTTTGGATGTTATTAAAAAAAAAAAAGACTGAGAAGGAAATCCTAAAGCAAAAACTTATAGTGATTTTTGCCTACTAAAATTGGACACTAACATCACTGTTATCTGATGATGACCTACCTGATCTAAATACTATGTAACTTATTTCACAGAAATAAAAATTTTCAACCAAGAGAAATACTAGAGATAGAATTCAATACTGGTTCTGAAATTACAAGCTGGTTGGTCTACAGTTTCAAGGCCAATCCTAATGACCTTGGATAGCAATGCTAGCATCTGTAAATTAAAATAATCTGTACATTGAGGATGGAAGAACAACAAATGAATACAAACATCAAGGAACTCTGTAAGGCTATACTACTGGTTGACTTCGACTATTTTCAAAAAGTAGGTCTTGAATTTCAAATAGTGCTCTGAAAAGAATATTTATATTGATAAAATAAACCATTGTACTCAACTAAGGGAGGAAACTATGGAAGGTTGATCCAATTTCTAAGCATAGTAAATATATCAAAGGATTTACATGTTGTTTATTGCAGGGGTGAGGTTCCCTGGTGTACACTCTGGTAAAAGGAAGGTTCATTTTATTAACTCCAGCACTCTGCAAGCCAAGCTCTGTGACATGTCCATAATGTAGACATAGTACATTCCAGATCAATTAATCATATTACCTAAGCTACACGCCATCATTCCAGTTCTGTTATTGAGCAGTGCATTTTTCTCAGGCTTTAAATCAAAATATTAAAATGCTTTTGTCTGCTATCACCCAGACAATCCAATGAAAATGGGGAGATCCACAAGCTCACAACTAAAAAATGGTTTATAACAGGGATGTACAAGCTTGAGTATGATGCAACCTCTTATTGGAAGGGACTAGGCCTGAACCCAGTTCCATTAATATGTTGATGTGAGTATTCCTTTTCTCCTGCATTTTTACTTGCAACTAACGACCATATTTTATATAACTAAGCATCAATTAATAACTGCATGTGGTTCCAGTTTGAAATATTTTATTAACAATTTTAACAATTTCAAAGCTCTGTAATTACATGCTCCTGAAAGACTCTAGTTACTATCTTTTTCAAGAACTCCCAGAGAGCTCTTAGATGCATTATTTATGAAAAGATTTTCCATTCTTCTGCCTCTACTTAAGCCTGTGGTTATTTCCGAGACTATTTTGAGACACCTGAAGAACAGAGAGACTACTCTCAGGTCTCCTTGGAAAAGTATCCTATCTTTTAGGATCCAGCATTTTTACAGCAGCATACAGAATTTATTACTTACTTTTTAAAGATAATGGAAGTGTGAAGTGCTTTCTGAATTTTTAGATCCTCAGTTTATAACAGAACAAATTATAATAGATCTTTTTCATCTGCATGGAATAGATAAGTCGGATAAAAAATGTCTAAATCAGGTATTAATTCGGAGCAGATCCAGGGTTTTGTACTCCTTGAGCTGTTCTCTTGTTTACACCATCAGTCCTTCTACATCAGTCCTCCTTTCAGAACAGCAGCAGTCCTGTTTTGGTTATCTGCCGGACTATGACAGATGCACTGAGCACCAATCATTGAGCACTTTGTGCAACTTTAAACTGCTGCTCAAAGAGCCATTCCTCATCTTCTTAGGGATAAGGCAGCAAGCACCTTGGTTAAATTTTGTTTCTGCCTCCCTGAAGAGGAGGGCTGCTTCTAACAGATGATATTTAGCCACTAGAAAAAGTACATGACAGGCAGTTACAGTTGTTCCATCACTGCAAGAAATACTTCCAAAGTTTTGTGGTTAAATGACCACAATGGTTCCATCCAAGCCTGTAAACAGAGATCACTTTCGCACATCTCAGTTGTATTTGTTTCTTCTTTTTCCAGATGGTGTTCACAGCTAATGATACTGTTAATTGACATTATACTAGTGCCATGGTATAATATATTATAATATTATGCATTAGGCAGTGAAGGAATGGAATACAAACTGACATGAAGCATGAAATTTTAGATTTGTAAATTAGATTTCCATAGATAGTAATTTTTGCTATTCTGTAGCAATAGTATTAGCACTTGCATAACAATATTCATAGTAAAGCACTAACAATAAATATTAAGTCATTTATTGACTTTGACTTTCAACTCTTCTTTTGAATAAAAATGTTCAGAGAAAAACTTGTTTAGAGATGGCAAAAATGTTCAGAGAAATACTTGTTTAGAGATGGCAAAAATGGATCAGGTTTGCAACAAATACACTATAATTCTACTACTGAGATTCTGAGAACAAATCAAAATCTTCCATAAAGCTAATAAATTGCACTCCTGCTGGCAAAGAAGGTAACAGAATATATTCAAAAAGTGTCTCGTAATAAAAAAAGATCAGGAAATGCAAATGACAACTTAATATAATGTGTTTCCCACAGAGAAGAAATAGCTTAGGATCACTACTCAGAGTGTCACAAAGTAACAAATAATCTCATCTCCCAATTCACCATTTGAAGACATGGATGCAAAAGCAGCTTTCAATTAACAGCCAGCTGAATTCCATTTAGGATGCTACGCTTTTGAAATGCCTTCTTTCCTGCCTCTTAATATACTGGGGAGACTTACAAGGAGTACCATAACCGATATGGAAGTATATGCAACAAAAACATCCTTGTGGATGTCCATGTGGACTGTCATAGCATTCTGCAGGGTTTTTTGTTTTGTTTTGTTTTTTGGGGGGGTGAATTACCATAACATTCTGCAAGGACTTTTGCTCTCAGTTTAAGTAGTCCCTAAATTACTTGCACACCTTTAACTTTTAGACATTTCTGTAATAAATGAGAGTACAAAGAACAGTAAAAAGGGTAATTGATGCTTCCTGAGAAAATCAAATCCTTATTTAATGCCAAGAGAAACAGGGATGGATCCTTCCATTTCACATTCTTTGCATCCATATCGAAGTGAAACTACTTCCAAAAGAAAGTTAAGTAAGTATAAGGAAGAGCCATTAGAACATTCAACAGCAAGCCTACCTTGGAAAAGTAAGCAAAAATCTAGTCATGTAGTCTAGAAAAATCAAAAGTTGAAGATAGATGCAAAGCGCTCATATAAATATACTAATGAAGGGAAAACACTAGTTAACCTAAGGCTTTGACTCCAAAACAGCCTAACTTCATGTATATGCTGACTGAGTTCCCCTTCCTTTTGCTGTCAGCTAAAGGAATCGAGCACTAAGAAAGACGAGTATTCTGGTTATACACAAAACAAAAATCAACATATGCCCTCCAGAAAACCTCAGAATAAACAAACCAACACAATCTTTAGAACATTATATTTCATAAAAGACAATGATAAAAAAGTACAAACATTTTCATGAACAACAAAACAAGAACAAAACCCAAAACTATGATAGTACACAGGAAATTCCCAGCATTTGTTTCAGTGCATTTTTCATTAAGCCTAGTTTACATAACCTCTACAAAATAAAATAATCTTAAGTACACTTCCTCTGGTCGATATGCAACATGTCATTTTAATATTTTTAAATAACTGGATCCTTAGTAACCACCATAGCATTAGTAAACATAATGATAGAAAAATAGACCAGAACGATCCAAAAAGAATATTTTGCACTGTTTTTCAATATAATCTCTGTTTCAAAATGGATTTATCTCACATTCTACTTAAATTTAAAACACAGCAGGTGGGCCTAAAAGTGCCTTAGCTTGTCAGCTAGATTCTACTGCCAATGTTTCTGTAGCATTTTACAGAACTTACTTCCACTATTTTCTCTCTCCATGTTAACTCCTCTAAGAGAAGTCATACTTAATTTACCTTCTCAGGAATACAAAAGCCAATGTGCTTGGCTTCCCTCCTTATTTCACAAGAATTATGAAAATATCAAAAGGAATGTGCACAACTCTTAGTTCTGCATCTAATTTATTTTGTTTGAAGGCACTGTCTATGTTAAAATTCATTACAGAATAGTACTGAGTTCAAGCAGGTAGTATAAATACGCTGTTTTGGTGTAATTTAAGATGGCAACTCCTAAAACTTGCAGTTTTAGAAACAGTTGGTTAATATTCCACAATTTAACATATATCACTTCGGGGTTCTAATATTTATTTTTTTAAAAAGATAACAACTATATGTCATAATCCATTTCCCTGTTTAAATCACATTTTTTAAAAATCGCACATGATTAATCACTTAGACCTGTAAAGATAGATTAGCTCGGCTATAGCATATTAATGTGTAATATAGGATATATATGTATATACATATATATAAGCACTAGAATAAAAATTGCACATTGATTTCACAGATTGCCTTCCACATTCTTAACAAAAGGGCACAAAAGCATGCTTCAGAAAAAGGTACAGACCTACAATACTGAAAGATCTCTTATAACTGAAGGTGTGAAATTGTAAAGTACTGGAAATCAGATATTACTTCAAAATTACATCAGGGACTTTAAAAAATAACAAATTTCATCAGTTCTTAAAGAATTGTACTAGTCTGTTATGAAATAAGACCAGTTTTATTTTGAGGATATAATTGTTCATACAGTATATTAACTATTTTGTATTTATCCACATACTCCAGAATATTCTATACACTCAGTTATAGAAAAATATACCAGGAGGTAATGAAACCATGTAAGCATGCTTTTGAAGGATGTTTTGTTCACCTTATATTAACTTTTTTGTTATTTGCATTGCATTACATCATTGCTAAAGCACATTAGATAACTGATAAGATTTTAAGGTCATTTCGATATAGTTAAAAATATCCCTTACAATCTGCTCTCAACTACTTCAATCGTATCATTACATTTTTTATAAAATACTTGGGATATCTACAAATAAGCAATAACATTTCTTAGGAATGTCTAAGGGCAAAATTTACTGCTGGGATACCAAGAAAAACAACTCTTGTTTATGAAAAAAAAAATCAAAAATATACACAGCACCACACTCTTTGTGGCAGTAATTCAAGAGACCAACACATAGCAATGAGTTAAAGTCATCATTCTTTGTCAACACTCTTACAGAACACTCTATTGATAAACAACGCTTATCATATACTGCTTTCCATTCTTCATGGGAGCAGAATTCAGTCTTTGGTTCTTAAAGAGTTGAATTGTGACAAACAGAACAGTTCAGTAGTTCTTTGTCAATATCTTTGCATTAACACAGAAAATAAACGATTCAGTCCATTTCCTTAGTATTCACCAGGAATGTATAAAAATATTAGGAAAAGATAACGCTTGGGAATTTTAGGTAGCATAACATTACAAGCAAACAAAGGTTTTTGCTCTAAGCCAAGGAGAGAGTCTAACTGCTCATACATTTAAATGTATCAAACACCACTAAAATAGAGAAACAGGCAGGACCTATTCTTAGTAGGTCTATGCAACCTCAATCTCATCGAAAGTCATTGACTTGAGGATACTTAGTGCATCATAGAAGTATTCAGCACTCCACTAAAATGGGCCCTTAAAAACTGTATTAAATATATTACAGGTGGAATTTTAAGATGCACTTGGGACTGGCCTAATTTCAATTCCACTTATGCTGTCCTAATCAGTGTAACAGTTTGACCAACACTGTGTGTTTCTGAAAATTCCACACTGCAAGCATTAGGATTATGTTTTATTAATAGCATGACTTGAATATTCTTCCAGTGAAGATATATTTTTGGTGCTTCTGATTTTGCAGGAATAAAAGTGCTGTTTACAAGGAAGAGAGAGAGAGAGAAAGAGACAGAGAGAGAGAGAGAGAACAATACCAAAATACGGTACACACCCAGACACATTTTAGGCATTAAAATCCCTGACATGGACACCAGTGGCACACGTGGAAACAGAGTTCCTGTAGATCATTATACACAACCACCACAGGATTTTCCATAATACACATGCAATATGCATATAAATAAGATTTAGATGGCAGGCAGCGAATCATAGGATTTTGCTGGCAATAAATAAAAAGCTTTCTTTCTTGGAAGTTCATAGATGAAATTGATTCTTTTACATAGATATGCGGGAGGCCTAAAGCTCAAAACTAGTATAATAGTTTACAGTCATAGCTGGCCAACAATTAGTATTTCCTTCATTCCACATAAGGTATAACCTCTTTTAAGCACACTTACATTTGTTCTTTCATGCTAATAAAAACATTCCTATATAATTCAAACAAAAACACACTCAAATATATACTGCAGCATAAAATATTGAGCAATATAAGAGCAATGTACACACATTAATTTACATCACATATTTACAAAACACAGTTTAAAAAGGACCAAAAGCATTCATTTAAATATGGGGAGCGGAAGGAGAGAGGGAGAAGTATAAAAAAAAATTCCTGGAAGAACTTCCAGACAAGCTACAGGTCTGTTTCTGCAGATCAGTTAATTGAGTGGTTAAGACAGAGAACACACAGAAGGAAGGCTTGAGTAGTTTCATGCTGTAAACATCTGAGTGGTAGCTGCTGGCTTTCCTTTCAGACAAACAGTACATGCACTACATCACTTTATTTCCCATCCCAAATATGAATCATCGAAGGATCAAGAGTCACCAATTCTAACCTGCTATTTTTTAATAGTGTCTGTAGTGTCTATTTGTAGCTTCCAGTACTAATGTTTACTCCAGTGGCATAGCTTGTCATTTCATTTCCATTAATAATCCCTAACAGGAGCAAGTTCTGGTATGAGATTTACAGTTATGTTTTTATATAGCCTACTGACAAGTATTTTAGGAGTATATATTAAATTGTTCAATCCATCAATGTATTGACGTTCTCTAGAATACCTCAGTAGTTTGTATCTGTAGAGGGAATTGGAGGAGAAAACATGAAAAAGATTTGGAAGAAACAGCTTAATTGATGTTATGCATGACACTGTAACAGTCATTTCATTGTCAAATACTATACGTTTAAATACTGAATGCATCTACTTAAAACTTAACAAGTTTCCTACATGAGCTTTAAAAGTCAGTTACTTTTTGCAAGAGATTTTTTTAAGCATGCCGGATTCTCACATTTTATATTCACACGGACAATTTATGACTAAAGGACAGAAGATAAATAGTGTACATATTTTTGGGATTGCAAATGAAAATAATTTTTAAAGGATACTCAATTTCTTCACATTCTTTTTAATACATGACTACAGAGGTCAAAGAAAATTTAGGTGGCTTCACTAGGCATACCCTATACATTTAGATGTCTAAATCTGTTAATTTTAACCTTAAGATGCCTACACCTTGAATTTAGATGTTTTCGAAAATAAAATCTTACGCCCTCAGATTACCGATATGTACACTTTAGTTTCTTATGTTTACTTATGTATAGTTTACATGATTTGTGTCATTTTCTATTCATAATTTTTAAATAAAGAGGTTCTTAGGAAAAAAAAAGAAAGAGACAACCACTGATAACACAAGCAGTATTTCTAATGATCTTGAAAACCCACCATGAAGTTTTTACCCTGTGTTGCATGTTTTCAGCTTTTGGGTGCATTTCAACTAGTATATTCTGGCAGCTATTCTACTTTAGGGCTGCCACTTCGACTGTTTTGCATCTTTGCACAAAGGAGAGGAATTCAGAAATAAAAGAGTCAGGTGAATGTAAATAGGACCCGTTTCTAAGAAATGAAAGAACTATGATGGAAGAAACCAATCCTTGAGCTTTAAAGTCTCTTTTCACTCAGGGTTGACTGCTTCCTTTTGAAGAACATCTAAATATACAAACTAGGCAAGCCCTTTCAACACTAATGCCCAAACACAGGGTAATATTCTGCTTCAGAGGGTATAGAGCAACAGCATCTTCTGGCGCAGAGACTCAGGCTCTCTCTCTCAAATGGTTAAATAAAGCAATATCCACACAGCCAAAAACATTAAGTTTTAAGAAAATTATGAGTTTTGCACTAAGGAGGTAGTACTGACAAGTAGAGACTGCTTATTTATATGTCTAGAAGATTTATGCAAGACAAAAATCCTTATACTACTAGATCTAATATTTGAATACTATTCTGTTACTCTTACCGTCCTAAAAACTGGACTTCACCCCTGTGATGGTGAGGTATGGATTTGTACTTTCCTAAGTCTCCTTCAGGTCTTGTTACATTGTATCCAGCATAGTGAACCCTACAGCATGAAATAAAAACATGTGCATACAGAATATTGAAAAGATATTTTTACAAGTTTTTAAAAGTTAAAGCAAAAGTAAAAAAATACGCATCAAATCTTTAAAAGCTGTTTGTTTGCATTAACTAACATTCTCTTCATAATAAAATTCCTGTTTGGATAAAGCAGTGAGCGTTGTTCCTCGATTCTTTTTGTCAAAGAAAAACAGACTCCCATCCCCAGGACTGATAAAGCTGGCCTAACCAACGTACACTGCATTAATCACTTTATATTTAGTGTTTCTAGATTTAATCTTACAGCACAATAGTATGAGAAAATTTGAAAGTAGCATGCTTTTAATACTTATCCTTGCATGACCTATCCTTTAAAAAAAATAGGTGTGTCTATATATATGTATATATGTACGTGTATTTATTGCTAAAACTAGATGCCTATGTGAGTTACATATATACATATAACGAATATCACCTGGGCATCTAGTTTTAACAGGCCAAAAGGTTTTTGTTTGTTTGTTTGTTTTGTTTTTGTTTTTGTTTTACTGTATGCAGTTACTAACATTCTATACAGTGGCCTTTATTGCCCAATTTGTGATTGTCAATATAATCACAGAATAATGTATTGGACACAGCTCCTAAGATATGAACATTATTGTTTACTGTACAATCTGTGAGATTGTATTTCATAATTATAGTAGCAGCACAACCAAAAAATCAAAAGTACATAGAGGAAAAGAAACAATGAGCCTAAATATGCTTAATATTACTATAAGACCTTTCTTTAAAAAGCCTGCTAATTGTCCACAGGAAAAGAGGAAAGCACGTCTTTGAAACAGTATGTTCTGATATTTTTAACGGAACTTTTTAAAATGTTGGAATTTATTAATTTAAAACAAAACAAACAAAAAAACAAAATCTATCACCATCAAGTGGTGGATATCATAGAACAGTGAGAAAGACATATGCGCAGAACACTTACCTGTTCCAAAGATCATCATCTTCTCCACCCCATCCCCAAAAGGCATTTGGAAACCCATTGATCTTTTTGAATTGTTCTACTGTCAGTCCACTTACACCGCCGAAGAACTCGTTGTAAGGAAGACTGAAAATGATAGGTACATTTTATTTATTATTAACCAAACCTAGATAAGTAAAGCTCTCTTTTAAAGATCCTTTTGAACAAAATAACAACAACAACAAAACCCTCAAATTAAGGGCAGGAACAGATGCTGAATGTATCCAAAGGGAAAGCTGTTTCATAGATCACTGGCATTAGCAAAAACATAATGAAACTAGACAAAATGTTTGTAGTACTGTTTTGATTTGTATCAAAAGCCCTGGAACAGGCTGCCCAGAGAGATTGTGGAGTCTCCTTCTCTGGAGATCTCCAAAGCACACCTGGATGCCACCCTGTGCCACGTGCTCTAGGCGTCCCTGCTGGAGCAGGGGGGTTGGACTGGATGATCTCTAGAGATCCCTTCCAACCTTAGCCATTCTGTGATTCTGTGAAAAGGTAATATTTGGAAGTAGCTCAAGTCAGTATAATCGCATGAAACAGAAGTCTACCACATACTTAAGATGATTGCTTTAAACCTAAATGAAAAGTGAAGCCATCAAGTTTTTACATTTTAACATTAATAGAGCAAAAAAGTTTTCTTTATCAAATTGAATAATAATAAAAAAAATCTAGTAATTCATGTCCCACAGAACTATGGAAAATGAAAATGTATAATACATAATACATGCTCAATAGTAGTAAAATATGTATTATTTTTAAAAAGTGGAGTTTTTTGACTTTTAGATGTTCATTTTTCAATGAAGAAATACAAAAGTTTTCTGCCCGTATATATATTTCTTATTGATAAGTATTTATTAATCGGTGTAAGCAGTTGGACAGCTAAGATGGTTAACGTTTAATTCCACCTTGGTCATTTAGAGAAGTAGTTAGTTAATAGACCACATTTATTCTTTCTCCAGAAGCTGCCATAGTTGTTTTAATGGATTCTGTTTTGGGGGAGAAAAATAATAATAAGGAAAAAACAACTTGCGGTTTCATCAAATAAAAGTAACCAAATGCAATTTTCATGCCTCCAGTCCTGCAACCCACAAAGCGTTAGGCCTATATGCAGAAAGTGTAAGTTGTGGCTTAGGCCACAGCAGCCGCTGTGGACACTAGAGGACAGAGCAGCTCCAGAATGTGTGTGCAGAGGCGTGGGGGGAAGGAGGGTGAACAAAAATAGATGGCCACTGGCATAGCCATGTCACCTGTGATCTCTGCGAGAACAGAGGGTTCACTAAAATCTGTGCATGCATCCACATGAGTGTTTATAGATTTTAAACGCTTATGCTCATATATGTGTATATAGAAACATATACAAAAAATCTGTTAAGTTTTTACTGCTAGGTGACTGACAACCTAAAGACTAAATACACAGTCACACCTCTAGTACACACTTTTTGATCTGCCAGTATTAAAATTGATCAACTTAAATACATATTCAGGACAGCAAATACCCACATGCAGAAAGGAACGAACTGCAGCATGATCTGAAGTGATTTGAAAAGACTGCTGAGCTGGTAGCCACAAAGTGTTAAAAAAGCAACCAAAATATCATTAATGATAGAAGATAAATGAGACTGCAGGACCAACTACATTCATCAAATACAAGATATGAAATGGTCTAATCAATAGAGAAATCCTCTGCTTAGAAAAAAACAAATTATAAATAAATTGTACACTTGTGAGAAAATTAAGGAAGAAACATTTCCCACTATATTTTGCTACAAATGTTGTTTGTTTTCTTATTATTTGCTAACTTTGTTAACAGAAAAGGCTTACATAAGCAGAAAAGCTTTCTAATAAAACATTTTTCCCCTCCTGACATAGACAATTTGTTGAGATCAACCTCACTGCTACAAATAGTGGGTCATCAAGTTAAAACAGTGGAAATATTTAATATCTTTAAGTTAGCAATGTCTAAATATAGTCACTAAGTGTAACTGTTCCTCCTGTATGATCAGCTATTCATTCACATAAAGATTATGGTAGCAGGTTGTATTATTGGTTTCATCTCCTGTAGATATTATCACAGTTTTCACATACATCTTAAAACTGTTTCTGGGTCTTTAAAAAACAATATGAAAAAAGACTATTGCTTACATATACATGTACTTGTCCAGCTTTGCTGCAAAATGACGTGGCATTTCTCCACATCCATAATAATTTCGGTCATTTTCAGGCAAGTGATCCACATCATGAAATATCACGCAGTCCCAAACAACATCCTTCATAGCCTCTTTGAAGCCAACATTAAAGAGCATTGCACGATTAAAAGGTTGTGTACCTGTCTTCAAACACAAAACAAAGAACTTTTAAGAACCTAGAACAAAGAGAAACTACCCCAATAATACAAGGATTATATCATCCATCACATAAAAAGCGCTGAAAAAATGCCTGTTATTCCTCTAACCAGGGCAAAGCTCGTTAGCACCGACATCATCTGCACCTTCTGATTTATAAAGTTTATAAGGTCTGCTCTCAAACATAAGAACACTTGTAACTTGCAGCACTAGTAACTCTAAAGTATCAAAATATGGTCACCTTGATCAATACAGCATGTCATTAACAGTTAAAGAAATGTTGATACATATTAAATATGAAACATTGTTTCAATTCTTGTGAGTCTATTAAGAATTTCAGATGCTGTACCAATACTTATAACTCAATTACATACTTATAGCTAACATCACAGTAGAACATATTTCCAGTTCCTAGAGATCTTTACAATTTTACTCAAACTTTATTTCTAATACAAGTTAAATATTCACATTTTTATTTGGAATAATTAAGTTTTCTCTAAGCTCAGAAAAAACATAGGATTGACAATAGATTTTGATATAACAAATGCATTATACAGTACAATTTTTTAAATAAAATTAGTAGACTCTCTTCTCTATTTTTTTTTTTCATTTTGGTCACATGAAAATATTGCATAAGCCCAGGACAAGATCACTAATTCCTACCTACTTTGTACAGACAATAAATGTCCTTAAACTAACACTCTGAGAATCTTTATTTTACTAATGTGTTTTAAAAAAACATGTTTTTTTTCCCCCTCCTTATCAGTTGCTCTTTGTTTCTGAAGAAATTCCTAGCCAAAATACTAGTGAGCAACTTTGTATCATGGACTTTTTCTTTACCTTTCACTTTTTAAACCAAATACTATGTATATTAAAGCTATGCCTTTGACTGGATTTAAGAGTGTATTGTAAAATGGCCTTCTGCAATGATCATTTCAATGTTATCACACAAAACCTAATGCTTTTTACCGTGATAAACCTGCAAAGACAATAGACTGCACCAGCTTGCATTCAAAGAAAGGCAGTATGTTTCCAGCTATAGATTAATCTAGGGAATAGAGCTGATTTTTTCTTTTTCATTCAGTGGATTAGAACAGCAGGGGAACAATTTGATAAATTTTGGATTCATCCAAATCTTGATGATAATGTCAAGACCCCTTTACTAAGGAACCTTGAAGAGTCACATTTCAAGTAAACGCTGTTACCTGTTCAACAACATAGAAGGCAAATTCCAGACGCTGCTTCTGCAACATAGGTATCAGATGTCGGAAAAAGATTGGAAGATGCTCGTGGCGATTCCGAAAAGGAATGAGGATTGCCACCTTCAAAATGTTGAATATGTTTAAGTATTATATTAACATTTTAAAATTTTAATATTTCAATACAGATTAGGTCTTCTGCAGCTTACATAGGCTTTTCAACTTTATATTCAAATTGGCTTAATATTTCACAGCATTTTCATTCCCACTAGGAAAGGAGTTTAGAATTTAACTCAAGCAATTAAAAGGGATAATTTTTAAATGAAAATTAAATAAAATTTTGTTTGTCTGCTCATTTTTTTCCAAGAACACTTTAATCAACATACAAATAGGACAGAACTTTGTATCCACATGATAAAAGAACAAAGTTCATGAACTTCTAAAAATTCACAGCATTCTAGTTTAAGTTTTTGTTAACACTTTAATCATTTCTTGAGCACAAGCAACATAAACTATAGTGTGGGGTATATATATAAAACATATAGTAATAAAGGTTTGAGTGCTTGCAACTGTCAACTACTCTTGTATACCTATAAGGGGAAAAAAAAAAAAAAAAAGTTATCTCACAATCCATCGTGGCTTACAGTCTTTCGGTTTCCAGTGTCCTCCTGGCTTAATGTCCAAATCTTTTGAAAACACTTCCTGTATTTCATCAAAACTAATTTCACTCATATTCACATTGATAAGGCCTCCTAAATACAGGAAGATATGCTGTATTTATTCATTTCAATTAAGACAACAGATCTAAATCTGTAAGTTATATCATAGGTATATATTTAGGTTTTATAGAATGAATGTTAGCATTGCCCCATATAAATCCTGTAAGCAAAACACTTATTTCAAGATGATTTGAACTCTGTACCTCTTCCAGAAAAGTGGAAGTTACTCTTTAAGAATAATTCATTACAACTTTACAGAATCTGAGCTACTGAATTGATAATTAAATTCTTCCTGCCTGCACCTTGACACAAAAGGTGGTGCATCATCACTATGATCGACCAACTTCCTCAATTATAATATTAAATAGCTAAACATTGTTCATTAACAACCTTCACCTATTAATTCATCAATGTCTGCACCAGACCAGTATATAGCAAGTAATTGGATTTGAGAAATATCACTAATTAGCCCAACGGCAAAAAGATATGCAGATGCTTTCTGATAAGAGAAAAAAAATCATCAAGATAGTGAGTATAGACTATAATATGGGTAAAAAAAAAAGAAAAAGAAAAAAGAATAGCAGTTTATTATGAGAAAATATTTCAAAATAGTTGATAAAAAGAGCTGTATATCACTGAGGTTATGCACATACATAGACTTCCAAACTAGGAAAAAAAAAAAAAGATTTATAATATAGTCTAACCTAAAAAGCAAAAACAGAGAGAATCATGAAAATTCAGAGAAAAGAGCAGTCTAATACCCAGTAAGCAAAAGCTCAAATTGCCCTTCAGCAACTACAAGCATAAAAATCAAATAAAAATCGTGCAATAACTATTTGACAGATTTCATAAAAAATCTTATACTTAAGAAGTCTGTTGGCGAGAGTTGAAATTTTAAAGACATCCTTTTCTCGCCTGCACCCTTGAGTCCAAGAGAATAACTTTCTGAACTGACTTAAATTTAGGACCTTATAGAAACACCTAAACTTTGGTAGAATAATGCCTGGTTTCAGAAGAAAGCAAAAGATATTGCAAGAGTCATTTTAGGTTTGGATCTGATTCAAAAGGTAGAACTTATTGTCAATATAAATATAGAAGGTAATTTTGAACAGGATCAAGAACAACAGAATAAGGGAAAGATATTCTATAAGCAGTTTTAAACAACCCACGTTTTCTTAGAAGGAGAAAGAAAACTGGCAGTTCCCAAAAAAGACTGTATAAAAATATTCCAGAACAAGCTAATCCTACACAGAGTTAAAAAGAAGCATAGCTGATGATGACTAGTTCTATTTGAAACTCTTTAACAACCCAAAAATGAAAAAGAAATCACATAAAATACAGAAACAAAGGTGTACAAAAAAAAACAGTATATAGCATAAAGACATATGAAAAAAAAATCACAAAATCACTTTAAACCATCAAAAGACGGAAAAGTAAACAAAAAGCCTTCTAGTCAATTTATAGAATCTAATAGAAAAATAAAGATAAAGGTGATTCAGCTGTGCTTTATCATTAAGTTTTTGACACATCAGCACAACATTCTATCATATAACACAGCAAAAAATTTGGCATGTATATAAGAATCAACAAGAAGACATAGAACTCATTGAAGAAGCTTTTAAAATCAGTGATATTTCACTGCCAGCTTGAGAGAGGCAGGAAAAGGCATCTCAAGCTGGGTCTGCAATGGCTTAGTAGTTCATTCTTCCATTCACATCTAGCATGTTGCACTTAAAAATAGATTAAGGAAAAAAAAAAGCAGCAGCAGCTGAGGAAGCAGAGAAACAGAAAGCAGTCTGAAAGACAATAAAAACCAAATGGCAAATATCAATCTGGAATACACTAGAAAGTGATTATTAGCTTTGTTTCCCTAATGCTAACAGGTTTTTTGAAAGGAAGTCAAGTTAGAAAAAGTCTACAATATAAAAATCAAGAATGGCAACAGTTTTAGAAACAATATAATTAAGAAATCTAATTAAGAAAGACAAGAAGACCACCTTGCAAGGGAGAGAAAGGGGAAAAAAAAGAGTAAAAGAGTAGTCAAAGTAGAAATAAACTATTTGATGGTACATTAGCAAAACTTACTTCTCTGGAAAGTTTGTTTTTTTTTTTTTTTTTTGCTTATTATCAGTGCTACCTCAATGAATTAATATCATTATGTAAAGCTAGATAACAATGTCAATTAATATACTATTACTGATATGATACAATAAAGCAAAATACAATTGGAAAGCATTCTTCATATGCTGGGATACAGAAATGATTTCTACCTCATCAGTGCTCAAAAAAAAAAAAAAAAGTTTACTTTCTGTATCTACCGAGCTCTTAAATCTTTGCATCCACCAAACTCTTTAGTTATTGATCAAACTTGCAAATTTTTGTTTGTTTGTTTTAAGAAAAAAAGGGTTACCAATTTGGTGACATGCTTGGCTGTTGGCAACATAATTTGTTATGATATGGATTTGAATAAATATATTAAATCATTATTAGAATATTAGCTTATATCAAAGGACAGTCCCAAATTTAAGTCAGGTATTTGCCTAAAAAAACAAAGTAAGAGTTCTGAAAGGTGTTCCAAATATCTTTAGAAATTATTCCAAGTTTTTTTCCCATATAGGGAAGTAAATAAGGCAGTAACGTTTGGTTTTAAATATGACATCTAAAAATGAACATTTTAACATAAAACATGCTGCCAGATACTAATTAACAATCATTTCTGGCAACACATTTGCACTTATTTACAGGGAGTTATTGATTTTCCTTCTCTAGCTGGAACATTCTGACACCTAATGAGACATTTCAATGTAACTAATTAACTTTGAGATGTATGCTAATGCTGCTATTAGAACTTTTCTTGAAAATATCCTTGAAAATATAATATGAAGTCTGAGTGTAGAATATCTGCAAGAACGCTATTTCATGTATTACTGACACAAGTTACGATTTCTTACAAATACAGGATACAAAAAATGTTTTACTTATTCATCCCCTTGTAGCCTACAGCAACTCAAGACAACATAATAAAATTCCTCACAGAGAAGGAAAAAAAAAGTCTTGAAAAAGAGTAGATGAACTCACATGTCAATGCTGCATCCCTAATAGAAACATTGATTTATTCATGTAACTGCAATTTTATAAAGCTTAAACATAAAAATCTCCCCCAAAAAGGCAGATGGGGTGGGTGGAGTGGCAGGGGACACCACCAGGAGCCATTTTCTTCACAGTCACCTAACATCTCCTGGTATTCCTGACTTGTTTTCTCTAGAAGCTTAAGAGAAGCAAATGTCCAGGGTTTTGCCAAAACCTGAGTTTCATTATTGGGAAAGGCAGAAAAATGACAAGCTTGCAGAATAGGGGAATTTACATGAAGTTTCATAGTTCTTAAGAGCATTTTTTTCTCTCTTTTTTATTTTTTTTTTTTTTGAAACAAGGGTAGTCTGTAGTCTACAGAAACTGAAGGTGGAAAAGTCACAGTGGGTGTCTTTTAGCCACTTAATTAAATCAGGCTAAGATCACTTAATTACATGAAGAAACTCATTTTATCTCAACTTTAGTGACAACTTTAGTGACCTGCTTTTAACTGAGTGGAGTGCTCAAGTTTGTGCATTCACCAATAAGGGGATCCCCCACAGTCTGGCTGAAGAGCAGGACAAAGCGAGGGAGGAGACTGAGCGGAGTCATGACTGGGTGGGTCAAAAGAATATCTGCCAAGGGTTGGGGGCCTTTACAAATAAGGGAATTCCCCCACATTCTTCAGCAAGGGGGACAAAAGATTCAGGTGACCTTAGGTGAGAGCAGATGGCAGGAGACAGGAGTTTGGTATAAGGCGGGCCAGGAAGGCTGTAATTTCTGAGTACCTTGGCCAATGGGAAAAGGAGAGGGATGGGAAGGACCAAGGGCCTTCCCTTGGTCAGGAAATTAGGCAATTTGAGAGACCCCACAGGGATATGCCTGGTGGACTCTTCCCTTTATTTGAATAAAGTTTTAGGACTCCTCTGTCTCCTTTTTGGACATTCAGTTCTTGACAGCGAGATTTTTCCGCACGTAATCTATGTTCCTCTTTCACTGGGATACTGCTACTTAGGAAAGCTGTGATACTACTGCTTTTAAAAAATGCAGCAAAAGTGTGCCAAAGTACTTAATTCCATAATTCAGCATGAAACTCCTCGAAAGGTAAGTATTTTCAGAGAAAAGAATTTAAAATTTAGATTTCTGACAAAGGATTGCAGAAGAATTAGAGTTACATAATCAAATTTTCATAGTTTAGGATAATGAAGAATCTAAGTTTGAAAACTTAACTTTACCTTCTCTTGAAATCCACAACTTTTCACTTTTTATGAAAGTACTAGAGAGCTTTAGAACGCTCTTACCACCGTAAATTCTCCCTTCACCACATCATCTTGTTCAGCTTGTTTTGTATTACAGTTTCTGTCTCACCAATCTTTGTATTAGCAAAATATTTCCAAAAGAAATGGTTAACTTTTCCTCAAAACACGCAATTTAAAACAGGTACCTTTTGCACAGGTACTGTATCCCATATATTATTAGAAGCACTTAGTATCATCTAACTTGTAAAAAAATAAAATAAAATAAAAAATAGAATAAACTTTAAAGAATCAGGAGATATTAGCAAAGAAGTCGAGGTAATAACACAAAAGTTATAGAATTCTGCTAAACACTATTGTCCATTCTCATATTTAATTTACTCATTATTTTGTGCGAAATATCTGCATGGTCTACAACTATATTTCATATAAAGTAATCACATTTTCATTGTTTACTAGATAAACATTAAGGTCTGTTTAAAACTTACTCATGTAAGGCAACTTTTCTGGACAAGCCTGGTAAGGAGAGTAAGTGAAGTTTTCTGGAAGATACATTCTCGTTTGAGCAAGATAGTCACTAGAATTGTTCCCTTCAGGATAATCTTAAAAAGAAAAAGTGTTTTTTTTTTATAAAACCTTAAGGTATCCACTGATTTTGGCTAGCATCATGCAGGCCTAAACTTTTAAAATAACAAATTCCCATCAACATAGCTAGAGAAATACAACATGAAAATAACAGTAATTTAAATTCAGATATCTTTGTTACAGCTATGACAAATTTATGTTTCTAATAATGTTCCAAAATGAACTGAGAAACAGTAAATATTTTGTCCTCAGTTCAGTTACAGAAAACTAGGACTTGAGTCTGGATCTTCATAATCAGACTATGCTTTTAAGATTTTCTTTCAAAAAGCTGTTTTAAAAATAAAATAAGAAATATTCTTACCTGTGCCATTCAGTGTAGTATTTTTGTTAGTGTATAATCTGATCATATTTCCTATTGTTTTTACATTTTCTCTCAACATTATACCACGAGCTTGCACCATAAAGAGATATGTATTTGCTGATAAAACAAAAAACAAAGTTTGAATTGAAATGAAATATTATAAATCAATTTCATATTTATTTATAATGTGTTCAATATTTATTATTATGTCTGAATTCATGGCTACTAGACTTCATATTCTTCCTAGATTAATATCCATGAAGAATAAAATTTTTCATCGACAGATATTAAAAACAAAAGAAACAAATGGATTCATAGCCACAGGTCTATACCAAAAAAAAAAAAAAAAGCAATATGTATGTTTTATATAACATGTTTAAATTTCTCTCTACTGTGTGCAAAGTAACTAAGTAATTAACTTCATTCAACTTACCAACAAATAGGTTTTCACATGTAGACACACATCCACCCATCTCTCATATATTGCATTTAGGTACACAACTTGTGCATAAAACAAAGATGTGTAACAATTTTAGAGTCAAAGTATTGTCCCTTCTGCTAACTTATTAAGAAGCATACAATTGTCAGTCAACATGCACTGCTATTCATTCACTCCCAGAAGCCATTTCATTATGCAATTATCACAAATCACTGGCAACGTTAAAGTATTAATGCTTGATAATTATATGCAAAATAATTATTATAGACATCAAGGGGAAGAAAATCAACACATTGAGTAATCGAGAAACATACTAATGGCTACAGCACCAAGTATTCCTGTATCTCAGCCCTGCACTATAAAAACAAAACAAACAAAAGAACAAAAAAAAGAGGGGGGGGAGGGGAAAGGAAAAAGAAGTATATTTGAGGAAGTAAATGCCTATTTGGGAATCACAAGACTTAATAATATAAAAGGACAAAAAGCCTTTGCAGAAGTCTTTTTTTTTTTTCCCCAAAGTTGTAGAAAAGACCAAAGGTATCATCTGTCTTTGGAGGCCTGTGGTTAGCAGTGTGTCCCAGGGGTCAGTCCTCTTCAATTTATTCATCAATGACCTAGATGAAGGGACAGAGTGCTGCCTCAGCAAGTTTGCTAATGATACCAAACTGGGAGAAGTAGCTGATACCCCAGAGGGTTCTGCTGCCATCCAAAGGGACCTGGACAGACTGGACAACTGGGAGGTGAGAAATTTTATGAAATTCAACAAGGCCAAGTGCAAGGTTCTGCACCTGGGGAGGAATAAACCCAGACACCAGTATAGGCTGGGGACGGACCTTCTGGAGAGCAGCCCTGCAGGGAGGAACCTGAGTGTCATGGTGGATGACAAGTTGACCATGAGGCAGCAGTGTGCTCTCGTGGCAGGGCTACAAGGATGATCGGGGCCTGGAACATCTGCCCTATGAGGAAAGACTGAAAGAGCTGGGCCTGTTCAGCCTGGAGAAGAGAAGGCTGAGAGGGGATCTAATCAGTGTATACAAACACCTCAAGGGAGGCAGTGAGGAGGATGGTGCTGGCCTCTTTTCAGTGGTGGCCACCGACAGAACTAGAGGTAATGGCCACAAACTGAAGCACCAAAAGTTCCGCATGAACTTAAGGAAAAATTTCTTAACAGTGAGGGTGACAAAGCACTGGAAGAGGTTGCCCAGACAGGTTGTGGAATCTCCTTCTCTGGAGATTTTGAAGACCTGCTTGGATGTAGTCCTGTGCCACATGCTCTAGGTGACCCTGTGTGTGCAGGGGGGTTGGACTAGATGACCTCTACAGGTCCCTTCCAACCTTAAGTATTCTATGATTCTATGATTTCACATATGTCAAGCACCCATTTATCTGAGAGGCATTTGTCTCCCTGTGACTGGTAACGAAACGAAAATACTCTAATAAGACAGTAGATGCACAAACCAAACACACCATAAAAACAATAGCTGTCCTAAACAGACTAAGAAATTATGAAAATTTATCTTACAAACTAAAAACTCCACTTCTATAATCTTTATTGGATATCCCAGCATCAATGGCGTGACACAAATACCTTTGTATCAGTTCATGTGTTCTCAGAGAACAGCACAGAAGAGTAGCACTAAGGACAGAGGCATTTCTAGAGGAAACTATGATTACCAATTACTCCACATTATCAAACAATACTACTGATACCCAAAGAGATCCATATACCAACATATCTTTTAAGTAGTAATATTTGTATATTTGTAAATTCTGCTTCCCCCCGCCTTTTCTTTTCTTTTCTTTCTTTCTTCTTTTTTTTTTTTAAAGAACAGATGGAGAGTTCTGCTTGCTCTTAAAGACTGCTTTACTCAGAATGCATCATATTTATTCAGACTGCACAGCTGCCAACTCTTGGCCAGCAAGACTAGCAGTTTTCACTAATGAGATTTTAAATGTGCATAAGAGTTACTTAGATGCCAAGATCCTCAAACTGTCTCAAAATCTCATGTCATTCGAAAAAAAAAAGAGTTCTCAGCCTTAAGCTTGAGGCTTCAGCTAATGATATAATGGAAGCAGACAATCAAAAAAGAATGGTTCTTCCCAGGCTCTAACACAACTCTGAAGCAGAGATCACTTAATGCTCCTCACAGAAAACTTGCACAAACACAACATTTTAACCCAATTCACTATCAAGCAGTACCTCAGTGTTTTAATTATTTTCTTACATTGGTACTCTTCTGTTCAAATTCTGTGTTTTTAGGGTAGTTGTATTGACTGTTTTAGGAAAAATCTGTAAAATTATTGGTCATATATTTACTGATTAAATATTGGTCATATTTACTCAAAAAACCTTCTCCTTCAGGAGTCAACATAAAAGTAAATAGATCTGTTACTCCAAAAACAATTCTTTACCATTAAACAAATAATTTTAAAATTCAAAGTTTTCATGAAAGTAAAAATAAGTGGCCTTTTAAACAGGATGGAATTTTCCTAAATAATAAAAAAATCATTTTTTTTTCAAAACTTAATATTTCTTGATTAGCTATCTAATTTTCTTTTTTCCCCTCACATATTATTGCACAGCTCTTTTCCTGAACATCTCCCTATTGCAAGACTATTTTTTTAAACCAGTTTAGTGAGCACTGATGTCAGAACCCTTCACGCTGGAGATGTATTCTGAAAGGCTATAGGTCTTTTTCTCCTTTTAACTAGGCAGCAAAAGTCAAAGTCATTTCTGTTTTTAAGACTGCAGAAAGGTTTAGATAAACACAGCATTAATCCGAATACTTTAGGATATACCAAAGTTTATATTTTACACTGATTTAACTTGAACTGGATTATGTCCAAATCTGTATCAATTACTATTAAGATATAACTTCTTTTTTTGTTGCAACAAGGAAATTATTCATTAATAAAAGATTGCTTAGACAACTGGGAAAAAATAATCCTGGAAGCTAGATATAAACTTCTATAATAGACAAGACAATTAATTTCTAGACAATGAAAAGCAGATTATAATTTTTATAACAATTATTTTCAGGTACCCATGACCAGATCATAAACTGCATGGAGATGTGACTACCATGCAAATGTACTATATTATGGCAAAATTAGGAGCTCTTTCAGATATAAGTTAGATTTGATAATTTGCATCTCCAAGGTTCTCTGCTTAGACCTGAATCAGACAGCCCATAAAACACTGCATCATTTTATTCTTGCTCCCTTTGCATCATAAACACAGCAAAACCATATCTTCAAACTTCTTAAAAAGGACAGCATCTTTCTTAACAAGTAAGCTTATTTATTTTTCATCTATTTACATGTTCACGTCTTTACGTGTTCATGTCTTGGGAATTTTTCTAGTTGCTACCAAACCACACTGACTGCAAAGAGTAAATCTGATAAACAGCCAGGTGTTACCTATTAAACTTACTCAGTCAATCATTATGGAAACTTAGCAGTCAGTGAGGCTGCTGTCCCAGCACTGTCCCCAACATGGTTGAGAGGGAAGATTTATTCCAGTAGTCGGTGTAATTAACATGAAAAACTACTCTAAACACATTATGATAGTAGTCTTAGGAACTTGATACAGCATACAAATGAGACTAAGATCTTGACAAAAGTAGACAAGAAACTCAAGGGGATCACACTGCTGTCCTCATCTCTCAGGAGAATCTTTCCTGATACAACAGATTTTCTGCAAGAGCATGTGCATCTTGACTTTGTTGAAGGGCAATTTACTTCTTGTAAAGAAGAAAAGAATGAGAACACCAGGCCTTTATGAAAGACAAAGCTAGAAAAGGTATTTCTCTAAAAAAGCAGGTGTCATGAAAAGATAATCAGAACCTCAAACTTCATGAAAGTCTGCTGTCACTTTGGGCTAAACATTCAAGAGCTGTTCTTGCCAACAGGAAGATCTAGCCTCACCATTTTTGCAATAAGATATCCTTGAAGTATTTCCCATCACAACACATGTCTGCCTGGTTGGTTTGCTTGCCAAACTACCATCCATCTCTAGCCAAATACCTAGATACAACACTACATCTTTCCTCTGTGCACTGTCTCTTTACATATTTTATCCTGGCTACCTGAGAGTAATGCAACAGCAATTACGAAAATTACAGATATTTAAGAAATTGTACTTTATATTAGAGAGCTCCTGGCATCAACATCCTCCTGACACACATTTATCGATGCTGCAGAGGTTTCTGATTCCATACATGAGGTCAACATGTCTATAAAATAGCAACAGTATAAGGACATATCTGCCTGGCACATGAAACTATATTATCAAAGATGTGGGTAAACCGCAGAAAACAGAGGTACAAAGACAAACAAAATGATAAATCATTATTTTTGTATCATCACATTGTATCATGGCACAGCAATCAGAGTCAAGTATTTTGCATAAAATTATATGTTTCTATTGTATGGAAACATGTTTCCATTGTATGGAAAATTGTATGTCAAAATATCCCAGGCTTTTCTTGTTCATGCTCATATTTTCATAAACACACTGCAGCATATAGCAGGAAATCAAGCAACTGTTAAGAAAGCAATAGGCAGCACCAAGACTTACAGAGGAGCAGCAGATGCTTGAGCTGTCATTGAATTACTTCAGAAGCTAATAGCATCAGGCAAAAATTAAAGACCCTAGATTTGTCCTAAAAATAAATTTGGTTTACTGCCATGCTTTTTCCAGCAAAGATGTACAAAAAATGACAGTTCACATGTCATGTAAATAAGGAATGAGGGCAAAAAGATTCACACCCTTGATTCAAGAAACATGTAGACATCAGACAGTTACACAGTGCATAAGGTAAAAGAATGGGAAGTTCAGAGCAATATATCAAACACCCATTAGGACACCTTGAAAGAAATACTGTACTGAATGCTCCAAATCCAGATACAGAGTGAATATCAGCTCATCCCTTTAATGGTAACTGATCCAATTCTACATAAGCAGTTATGGAAACACAGCCACACGTTATGGATCAAAAGTCCTGTATTTAAGTATTATTAAAACTCATTATGACAAAGCACATTAGAGCATTAAAGGGATCATCCTGTATTTCAGAGGACACTGTTAAAAATACCAGGTGGATCACTTTTGTCTCCCGCTTCTATAGCTTTAATAGCTTTCTGTGATGCCCTGAAAGCAAGACAGTGAGAAGAAAGTGCATTCATTCTTAAAATATATTTGAAAAAGTCT
Source organism: Tinamus guttatus (assembly GCF_000705375.1). Next base: position 195,608 of record NW_010576767.1, read on the forward strand.
TGTAGCCGTTTATAGCAGTTAGCACACTGTTATTCACCTGAAGACTATTTACAATTTTATTAAAGCAAAAATCCAGCTTTAATCCAGTTCTCAGATCACTCTCCATTAGATATTCAAGATAATTCCATGACTATATAAAGAATAAAGATTTTTTGCAACACTTGATTAATTTATAATTCCTCATCTTTACAGAAGAGTACAAATCATTTTTACAGAGAAACTTTGGAATATATCATGCTGTATATGCACATAATCAAAAACAAAGTCAAAACAGCATGCTATTCACTTAGAAGCCATCAAGACAAAGTATATAACAGATTTTTTGAAATGATACAGTACATTACAAACTGGATCAATGACTAGCACGCTGATGAGCATAAAGAGGAAGACCGGATTGAGATTATTTTAACTAATTAATGACAAAAGTGTTAAGTTAATGAGATTACAAACTAAAACTGGGTTGTGGAAAATATGCAGATACCAAAGATGACGATGAACATTCAAATACCAAAGAAGATAAACAGGCTTGGCAAGTACAAATTTGATTTAAGAAAATCATCTTTCAGAATAGAAAGGCAAATACTACGGCAAAAAAAAAAGGGAAAAAAAAAGGAAGCACAAAAAGAAAAAACAACTTTTCCAAAGCAATTAGCAAAAAAAGGTTAGCATCATATTTAAAAAGTGAGAAAGTTATAACCTGGGAGCATTAGACACTGATGTTAGGAAAAAAATAATAAAAAGCTAATGTAAAAGATGCTTAGTAGAGAATCTGAGGGCACTGCAAAATTAAGTGTAATAAAAACAATGTTATCAAAAAATAAGTTTTGCCAAATCACTCCTCCAAAATACATATCTGCTATTCAATGCCTGTTTTCATAAGACGCCTGCAAAGCAATTCTATCAACATATTGCATTAAAACTGACATGGTTAACTAACTGGTTAACAGAAAGATGACAACTAGTAATTGCAAGGGGGAAATCATCTCATGTGGACTTTTTTAGAACAAGTCCCACATGGATCTCTTCTCATCTCAAGGTTATACCATATTATTCTCAGCAACACAAAAGTTATAAATATACTACTGGCAGAGTTCACACATGTAAAACTAATTGAACATTAAGAAAGTGTTCAGATCAAATATCTACAGAGAGTCAAAACTATATAGTAGATAAGCACATGTGAAAAGGTCTTCTAAAACATCACCTTTCATTTACTAATTACAAATATCTTTCATAACTACAGGATAAAATCTTTACTCTGCAAAACAGACTCATTAAACAACTTTGCAATGAGAGGGGTCAACCAAAGTAATGCAAGACTGCTGTAAATTAGTTCCTATTCTCAGGGAACATAGTTAAAAACACAGATGTATTCAACACTTACATATTTGTTGTAGACAGAAGTTATCAAAGCATACACAAAAGAAGTAAGAAATTTTGTGTTGAAATCTTTGACTTTATGTCTTATTCTTGAATATTTAATACTAATTTTGCACTACTAATAACCAAAAAAACTAAATATTTCATGGATATGGTGAGACTGCATTTGAATCTGCATATATATGCCTCCATAAGCAGAAAATATATTAGAAAGATACAAATCACTCATCAAAATTAAATATAAGAACTAAGCAATCACTAATATAGTGCAGGTAAACCAACACATTAAATACAGGAGTGGTTTTCAAAATTATTCTATTAGCAATGGGGTTTTTTTTCAACACTCCACACAACATCTGTAGACTCACTACCACCAAAGAACACTCCTAATGGCTAAGTCCTTTTGAAGACTGCAAGGGTTAGGTACTGATTAAGTGTCAGTTCACTGCTTATCAGAGCCAATAAAAGTGCAGAAAGAGGTAATCTTGTTAATCAAGTTTCCATATATGGAAAAAAAAATCCTTTCTCTAGCAATATTTTAAAGCAAGATGCATGATCTAAATCTTGCATGTACTCACAGTATCTGTAAATCAACTATTGCAAGTAATATCATAAACTAAATGGAGGAAAAAGAAAAACAAAAAAAAACAACAAAACACACACACACATCCCAAAGCGAGGGCAAAGGACAGATCACAAAACAGGACTAACTACTGAGGATAGAAAAGATGCTCCTTCCTGACTAAGAGCAGGACCACAGAATGAGTATTCCATTAAATCCTATGCAGGTAGGATTATAACTAAGAATGACATACATATGTATACATTACATGTACAAACTATAGATAGTATAGCTAATAACTAAGCATACGTAAGGGTTTAGGAAAAGTATCTATCAGACAGAGACAGAAGCAAATAATTCAGAAAGAAATATGCAAGCCTAGTCAAAGTTTATCTGTTGGTGAAAGTGAAAGACAAGCATGAATTGAATTGCAATAATTTATTCATACTGAAAGAAACTGGCTTGCTCAGTCTTAAGCTTAGATGGAGAGGAGATCTTTTTTGCGGTCTTTGGCTATGCAGTGGAGTGTATAGAGATGATGAATCTGGACCCATTTTGGAGATACACAGTGAAGACACAAGGGAATGCACACAAGGCACAAAATGGGAAATTCCAAATGCATACTAGAAAAAAGAAAAAAAAAATCTCACGGTCATGTAACAGTTGACCAGACATACTGCAAAATCTCCATTCTTGGAGACAGTAAAAAAAAAAACTCAACTGGACATGGCCCTAAGCAATCTAATCTAACAGGATATGCTTTCAGCAAGAGTTGGATCAGATGGCTTTCAGAGGTCCCTATCAATTTAAATTATTCTGTGATGAAACAGAAGATCTTTAGAAATATCAATGATCTGTCACATTGCCAGGAACAGAGAGTATTAGCACAAAGGCTGTTATCATATTTATGGGCTTAGCATCTGGACACACAGCATCTGGACAGAGTCATCACCTTTTATCTTGGTGATAGAATTTTCACTCTATTTCTGTTCAAGTCCTTCCCCATCTCCCATTACTTGTGTGTATATATATATATATACATACACACACACACACACACATATACATAAGAAAGAGTTATTTCAAGAAAAATATTTATTTTAAATGGAAGAATACTAAATTTACCAACTTGTGATCTGAAACCAATGGCTATGCATCAAAATCTCACTGAGCTCTCAGTTATTTACAAAGCAACCCTCATCAGTGTTGGAATGCTCTGTATCCTCTAAAATATTTTATACCCTCTATTCTCAAGAAAAATCCCGGCTTAACCAGAAGCCAGCCCCTTGGTTGTCACGGGAAAGGTAAAAGGTTTTTTTAAGAGGCAAAGAAGTAAGAGGGAAAATAGTACAGTAGCTGTTCTTCTCCTCAAATTCATTCCATTCTTTGGGATTTCTGGTTATTGATTTTAAAAGCAGACTGCATCTTCCCTGGTTTTTCTTGTAATATTCTTGTAGGGCTGTCATGTCCAGGATGGCCCAATTAGACTGCAGGTGATTACAATACTGAGAACTCCAAGATGCTCTTGTAGCCAGCCTGGTAAATGTTCCCTGGTGGAGTCAGGAACAACTCCGATGACTAGGAGACAGGTTTCTAAGACTATCTGCTGTGCCTAAGACACATCATCCAATGTGATTTCAGCTATGATGCTGACAGAAGAGAGGAAAAGCAAAGTCAGAAAAAAATTCTCACACAATACCCAGCTCTTTTGCAGTAAAATAAGAACAATTTCTGTATGCTGTCTTTTGGTCACTATGGCCATGCTACTTTGCTCAAGTCTTCTCATCTTGGGTTCCTTTTGATTATATAAACTTGAAGCTACTAGAGGAAATGGACAGAAATGAAAGCATCAAAACTTCCACAGGAACTTAAGGAAAAATTTCTTAACATCGAGGGTGACAGAGCACTGGAACAGGTTGCCAAGAAAGGTTGTGGAGTCTCCTTCTCTGGAAGATCTTAAAAACCCGCTTGGACGCAGTCCTGTGCCACGTGCTCTAGGTGACCCTGCGTGTGCAGGGGGGTTGGACTAGATAACCTCCAGAGGTCCCTTCCAACCTTAAGCATTCTATGATTCTATGAAGCTAAGTATTTGTTTTGAAAAACAGTCAGCATTAGACAGTGACTACTCAAGTCCCTTTATTAGTACCATACCGAGAAAGAATCGATGGGTGCCAAAGATTCATGTTCTCAATTAGCTTCTTTAAGTCTCTTAACTACAGCATACATAGACATCTGCAATTCCAATACAGTTTCTGATGGCAGGCCATCTACATCTATTACTTCAAAAACAGCACATGCAGTTCACATCTCTTCACACTTCTCTTATCAGAGAAAGAGCACCAAATGAAGCATTGTCAAATAAGTGCTCCCTCAGCAAGTTTGCTGTTGACACAAAACTGGGAGGAGTAGCCGATACCCCAGAGGGCTGCACTACCATACAGAGGGACCTGGACAGACTGGACAACTGGGAGGTGAAAAACCTCATGCAGTTCAACAAGGCCAAGTGCAAGGTTCTGCACCTGGGGAGGAATAACCCCAGACACCAGTACAGGCTGGGGACCGACCTTCTGGAGAGCAGCTCTGCAGAGAGGGACCTGGGTGTCATGGTGGACGACAAGTTGACCATGAGGCAGCAG
>NW_010576767.1:204323-222189 GCF_000705375.1 Tinamus guttatus
CCCCCTCCTTGCTTCAGCAGCTCACCCGTGGCTGTCATCAAATTGCTCCGTGATGGGGCCCGCGGGCTCCCCATTGCTCCGCTGCTGCCGCACGTGGGCAGATGTGTGTCCAAGCCAGGATGTGCCCGACTGCTCCGCGATGCTGCTAAGTCGCATTGCACGAGCACTTGTGTCTGCGTTGTTAAAATGCCTTGCATTCATCCCAAGTAAAAAGAACAGAAATACGGAATTGCCCCCCACTCCACATTCTACAATTCCCTCCAAGTCACTATACTTGCAGTATGGACTTTAAGTAGCAGGCCTTATTCATGAGTTCATTTTATTTTAGTATTAATTAAATGAGACAGATACTTTCTTTCACCCAGCACACCTGGGTCGGGTAGAGTTATCCTTTAGGGCACAGGCAATGATCTTATCTTCACTCAGTCACAGGCAAACAGCCTCTGCTCACCCAGCACACCTGGGTCAGGTAGAGTTATCCTTTAGGGCACAGGCGATGATCTTATCTTCGCTCAGTCACAGGCAAACAGCCTCTGCTCTGCAGTCTGCATTTCTGTGTGTTCATATCATAAGCATGAAGAGGCTAAATCAATTAAGTAATTAAACATCAGAGCTAGAAATATGGATTTATTGGTTAATCAGTGAAACAATACAAATAATGAAAGTAATAACAAAGCCTAAAGTTGACATAAAAGACATTTAAAATGATTTAGTTAAATAAGGAGTTGCTTTACTGTCCTCTAGCATGGCTGCTTGTTGAAAAGGAGTGTTTTGAACAGTGGATAAGGCACGGTAGAATATAGAACATAAAGTAACAATATCTAGCCACATAGGAACTTACTTGATACAGCACATGGACACAACTAGTGGTATGCAGACATACACCACCCATTAAAGTAAAATTCATTTTATATGTGATACAGTGTTATTACAGAGTCTACAAACTTGCCTACAAGTAAGACCATAAAACTTCTAAAGAGGTAGAAGTGCTCCTATAACTAACTTTTTCTTCAATGTTTTTAAAAGCCAATCTAATTATCCACTAAGCCAATCTAGAGGCAAATCTACATTCAGCAGCTCCAGCTGACAGTCAACATTTGCATTGTAATCTCTTTCTGCTGGCAAGAATTTACTAAGATTATTTAAATTAAACACTGTCCTTGCTCTTTAAAATTGTGGCAGTAGAACTTTGCAACACTTTATTCCCAATAATAGGCTCAAATTAGATGCCATAGAACAAGTAAATGAAAATATTAATGAAAATATTTTCTATTTGTAGGGATATCATTACTTTCAGGGCAGAGAGTAAATAAATTAATCTTAGCATGTAATTTCCAGAATTTGCGCTGTATAGCTTTTTATAAAGGGATTAAAAAAAAAAAAAAAACACCCCCCATTCTGTACCAGACAACAGCGACAACAGCTTTTACCCATTACTTTCACTTGGGAAAGTAAAACATGTTGTACATCTGAAATGTATGTGAAATTTCTTACATTCCTTCCAGAATATTTAACTGTACATCTCCCTGTCCAATCATATATATCTCCCCATTTTTTGTGATGGGGGAAACACGTGAGTTGCAGATACTCATTTTCCCATGCAACAATGTGATGTGTAGATAAACCCTAACAAATATTCAAGATACAAATTCCTCAAACTTACCTTTAGACAATTGTTGAATAAACATTAAATATTTAATCCTTCTTCTCATAATGACCATCTTTTTAAAAAATGTGGATGTTTTCTCACCAAAACCTCAGAAATAAGAACTACCAATGATTCTTTTTGAATATAAACATATATATACACATCCGATATATATATATATAATATATTCCATATATCAATATAGTTCAAATTAATCTTTTTTTTTTTTTTCTCTCTCATTTCTCACACTATGAAGCACAATAACCACTGGCCCTGTCTCCTAAAACTCCTGCCACTATAAGGTGCATGACTGCTATTTTTCATTTATAGGCCCATTCTATAGGCTGTATAAATCAAAGTTAAGCAGATACCATGATTTGAAGATCTAAAGCATTAAGTTAAGCATTACCAAGAACTAATACAAAGAGGTATTCTGTTCATTCCATCATCTCTTTGATGCATACTATTTTATTTTCTGGACAGCAACATTTTACAAATTTCTAGCAAGAAAGCTTTTTTTCCTTCATTACAATAATCTATTATAAAGAATTTGAAGATAGAAGTAGAGCTATTGCTATTATTATTGTCTATCTGTAGTAGGAGTATAGAGGAACATAAGTAACCATGAAGTAACAATACACAACAACAACATGTTTGCAAATGGTCTGTCATGGAAACCCATCTTTGTGCAGACAGAGAAGTCCACACGTGTCTTCTTTGCAGAGCAAGGGTTATGCTGAGCAAAATCTGAGCAATTTTGACTGAAAGGTCAGGACAAATAATTTGGTTATTTAGCCCTAGCCGCTGAAAACTCAGAGTGAATTGCCCCATATCCTTCACGTGGGACGCCTGGTTATAGCATAGAGGACCTCAGCTGTTAAAAACGTTACTCTAAGCAACAAAAACAATCCTCAAGTTGAGTCATTTTCAGTGAGATAAAGCAAAAAGAACAAAGGGATTTTTGATTGTCTTATTGAGAACATTTCAATCAAATAACACTCAATTTTGTTCTGGTTTAGGTAAAAGTTTGCTTCAGATCAGAGAAAATACAATGATAGAAAACACACACAAGTCATAACTTTCTGGATGAGTTGCTTTGACTTGGAGAGTGAGATAAAATGTTAGGTTGGCTTTGTCTTTTTCTTAAAAAACGTTAAAATGGGACGCAAGGAAGAGAGTTTGACTTAAACTACCTCGCCACTGCTAGCTCGTGTCATCCTCCTCCCAGTTTCTCTAAATTCAGCAAAACAGATGTGTCATTATCTGATGCAGAGCTATTGCTTTTGATTATCACACCACATAGTCTCTGTCCTCCTGCCAGGGTTGGCAAGGGTGCATTCTTTGTTCCCAGTGCCATGCTGGTAAAGTCCTGTAAAGTCTAAAGATGTACGGCATAAATTTTATTACTTAAATGCATGGAAATTCAAAGATAATACAATTCTTGTCTACTCTCCAAAACAAAAAGAAAGTCCAATAGGACAGTGCAACTCTACTATATGTATAGTAGTATTTACAGGGAAGCATAGTGCAAGATTTCTCTTAAGATCCATTCCCCTATACTTTCATGTATCTTGTCTCTGGCTGTGCTAAAGGAGTTTCTGCCATCCTCCCCATTAGCTTTTCTACTTTTTCCCATTCTGCACTGACACAAGTCTGAATAAGACTGCTGTATTAACAAAATCAGGATACTAGTCTGGTTAAAAAAAGTGAAATAAAAAAGTCTTTAAATAGTGGAAAAGGGAGAGGTTTGTTTTTCTTGTTAGTCACTTTTGTGATCCATTTGACAGACTGACACCACAAACAATTTTATCATTGTAATTGTGGATATAGGGTGCTATGAGAAAAAAGTCAAGAATAAATGCCAGAAGAGTCTAAGGGAAGGATAAGTATCTTAAGCTACTGTTTATCTACCATAGAAACTAACCCAAACAAAAGCATTGCTGCAGCTGTGCCAGTTTCCACTAGCCAAGGAGTTAGAAGGTGATATTCTTCTCATATCACCTGTCACAGCCAAGAGTTACAATAATATGTGCATGAATGTGTATAAAGCATCAGGTTTCACATCAAGAAACACTAATTTAAAATCTCCATTTTGTTTTCCCAGTCACTTGCCACTGTATAAAAGCACATGTTACTTTCTACTATTCATATCCAGTCTGTGAATCAAGTATATTACTTTCATTAGCTATAACTTATGAATTATTTATTCCTTTCAATGTAACAAGCCCTCTTTAGTCTGCCTTTCCACTAGTTAATACCCATATACACATTGGCAAATGGTCTTTTTGCCTGGCTTATTCCATCTTCTAAATGTAAGGCACAAAGACCGTGTGAAACTCTTACAACATCTCTTATCATTTAACTCTTCAAAATTCTTGTTCTCAACAATCCCAGCTTTTTTTTCAAGAGGCCTTTTCCAAAAACACCTCAGATGAACACAAGCAATTTCTTGTGTTGAATCTCCGATTATTAAATCTCCCTTATACTTCTACATTCTGATTGCAATGGCTCTTCCACAACTGCAACACCTATTCTCCAAACAAACCTTTTGAACAGCAGCCAAGACCTTGTAAATCCCAGACAAACTCTGTAGCCAGAGGAAAATATACACAGCCAGTTTTCACTTTACAACAGGCAGTTGTCTGAAATCTCCCCTGTGGCTTGGATTCTTACTTTTCTGGTATTACTTTGGCATGTTTAGTTTTCTTCCCCTTTCTTTCTGTTTTCCTAAACGATAACAATACAAGGTAACAAACAAGCCTGTATGAGCCTGCTCATGAAATGAGTATTTTCATTATTAATTCTACTTGCAGCATCTGAATAGTAATTTTAATACTGTTTTGTTTGTTTGTTTTTAGATACCTTTGTTTACTTGGTTTACTTGGATTTAGCAGTTTATTTACTTTTTATTAATGCTATCGTATGTAGCACAGGAGTGTTTAAGGATCTTGTACAATAATTGATAAGTTACCTTCTTAGAAGGTCAACAAGGGGGTTTTATTTCAAGTCTATTTTAACCTAAATGTTTTGGTTAAAAAGCTCTATTTAATATTTTGAAAGAACCTAGATAATAATTCCAAGAAAATGCACAGTCTGTGCTATATGATGTTAATTAAGATGCTTAAAGATATAAATCATTTTTTTTTCAGGGTGATTTAGAAAGCAATCTAGCGAGGAAAGCTAGTGTTTCTCATTGTGGCACCCTGACACATAAAACACACAAATGCCGAGAACAAGAAAAATGTGATCAAGGTTGAGACCATGTGATCAAACCTCACTACATGAATTATAATCCCATTAAATCAAATGTCAAATTGAAAGGATTATGAAAATATATTAACTCTTTCTGGTAATATAACTTTGTACTTGAAGTTCATTTTTAACAGTTGTCATCTTTCAGTTCTCTATTCAAAAGTAAGTTTTTAAGTATACTGCAGTTGCAACCATAGAAGAATACTATGCAAAAAGGTGGTTTTGTGAATGAATTTTCTTTCACAGATGCAAAGTAGTAATAAAATATCAGATATGACATTGTATTCCATATTTCCAGAATTCCTCCATTATGTTTCCCAGGCTCTAATACTTTACGGAATCATTTTCTTTTCTCTTTGATTAAGGTAGCAGATGATCACTAGGTCCAACTTTCAGTCATATTTAACTTTTCTGACTAAGATTTTTTTTTCTTTAATAAAATGTATTACTTATTTAGCAAAGATTATCTCCATGGAACATGATCTTCTAATCTACCTAATATTGAATCTATATACTACTAGCAATGCCTATTCTAGAGGTAAACCATGTAGGCTTTTTGTTTAAGCTTTAAATTCAGCAAATAAAATATTTCTAGTGAAGAATTTGTGAGGAATTTTCTGACAACAAAAGGACAGACCATGAAAGCCAAAACACTGGAAGATACCACGTTCTATGATAATATTTTTGGAAAATGTTTCTGAAATTCAGAATGCAATTTCACTGCATTTCTATCCATATATCCCTTATTTCAGGTAAATATCTAACAGGAAATATCTGATTGACATTTTTGGGGAGGGTCTTTTACTGATGTTAGTGAAAGAGACACTTGTGCAATTGTGTGTAGGGATAATCCCACCACCTAATTTGAGGCTTTATTTCATAATGAACAGAGAGAAAGAAAAAAATAGTGTAGCTGCCATGGGTTCTTCTGATGTTATAAAGAGTCTCAGTTAATTATATTGTGAGATAACTCTTCATCAGTATTAGATGTACATAAAATATCCAGAAACACAAATTAGTGTGGGAAAATATTTATCTGAATCAGTCCTGTCATTGCTTATTAAAAGGACTGCACTTAATGTAAGGATTATCACCATGATATTAGGGAATTTCTAAACTTTTATGTATCATATAAAAATAATAGACCATAACATAGTGTCTTATTGCAAAGAAAAAAAGTATCTTTCTCTAGATCACATACAGATGCTTTTTAAATGGTGCGTGCACAGTACCTTGAAATCTACATCAAAAGGATAACATGCAAGTAAAAAGTATTCTTATTACTGTAAAAGGAGAGATTGATAAGGGAGATTGATAAAACAGTAGCCTGGTAATTATGGTATCATGGTAATTATTTACCTGCAACATGTACAGGCAAAAAATACTTGCAAAAGAAGATGTAATTACTACTAAGACCAAAAAATATTTTTGCAGAAATCAAAATATAAATGGCCTAAATTATTAAGATTAGATTTAGCCTGAAGCCTTGAGGTTCTATTACATTTGGAGTAATAGCTGCACATTGGGACATTCTGAAAGAGGAATGTGGCTGAGGACCCAGCAGAGCAGACTACAAGCTAAGCTTACGTTCTTGGCCTGCTTCCCTAACGTCTCTCTTCCAGACAACATTCAAGTCTTAAAACTCACATTATGAAACTGCATTATGCAGTTTGGCTGTTCATCACTGTAGTGGTTCAATAAATTCATAGACAGTTTTGAGAGCTTTTGCCTTGCTTGTTTTTAATGGCTAAAATCTGATCCTCAGAGATGCAATTCCTTGCATATATAAATAGAAATAATCTGGTCTCATTTATTCTACTACTATTTGGAAAAAAAAAAAAGCAATCAGAATTTGTTAAACAGACTTCAGAGGGAGTGGAGTCTTAGTCTTTAAAGACTGATTAAGCTTTCTCATTTAGAAATCAAGCAAATCATAGATAGTTTTAGCAAAGTTTACAGCTGATGCAATTCCAGTGCTTTGTTCCATATCTGCTTTATTCAGTTTTTGAGACAGTGTTTAAATAGCCTGAACTTTCTTAGATTTGAGGCAATGCAACTCTCCTCAGGGAAATTCTTTGTGAACTGAAAACCTAAATAACAAAGCTTAAAGTTTTCTTAGCTAAAGTTTTATGGTCATCTTGCCACTTTGCTGATTATGCTAAGCAAAAAGGCAGCGCTAAAAATGAATAAATACATTCTCATGAATAAAATCTTATTAAGGCAGAAGTTCATGTACTAACAGCTAGGTAGCAATGGTGATACTATTATTGTTATTGCTTGTCCTTCCCACCACAAAAATTCCCATTTATTTACTTATAATTTATATAAACATTGATTTGATAAGATAGAAATTTTCTGTGTAAATATCTTTCTTGTGTTGAACTTTCCCTAAAAGAGTTCTCAGATCAAAAGAAAGAAAACAAAATCCCCAAGCTCATTGCCTGTCTTGTTACCCTAAAGAAAACAAAGAAACAAACAAAAAGAGCAAGACCATTTAGGTATAAGTAGTCCATATTTTGAAAGAGAAAAAATGATAATGGCAGTTTACACGATCTTTTTCCTCAGTTTCCCCCCCACCCCCTTTCTTTTTTGTTCTCCATATGGACATCTTCCTAAATATGGCCAAGTAGTAAGCATGTGAAAAATATAGTTGATTTCTTAGAACTTAGCAAGTGAAATTCTAAAGATTCTGCCCACACTAAGCCTGTGCCAGCTTCTCAGTTTCAAAAACTGATGAGATAACCATGTTTGACGAAAAAAAAAAAAAGAAAAAGAAAAAAAAATTCTAACAGTATTGTGACTTCTCTTTGAGCAAGTGAGACATTCTAGCAAGAAAGAATGTATAATGCTTTATACTCAATACGATTGAGATTATAGGAAGACTTACATGTTCTGGTGAATGTTCCACACACCCTAAGAAGAAAAGCATACAAGAAGTATTTTATTTGATCATACCAAATTTTAAATTTTGAATCATAATTCTGGCACATTCTTGTTAATTAGAACTCCTTATTTCTATGGATAGCATTCTGTGCAGTACATTTCTAGGCATGTTTGACTGCTTATAGATCAGTGGCAATCATCTGCTGCATTGTGCCCTGAGGCCTCCTATCCAGCCTGCAGGCCATAGTATCAGTCAAGAGCTAAAACAGCTTTTAGCCTAATTTTCACCAGTCTGGCATCTCATCTAAGACTGAGTTACTCTCTGAGGTCTCCAAAGCTCCCTTACACTTTCCTTTTGTCAGTGGTATGTTTTCTATGCAAAAGACAACAGAGATCTAATACTGCACACAACAGTAAGGCAGTCCTGGGAGAGCTCTCTATTCCCATTAATTTTATTGGTATTGCAAAGAAGGGAACACTAGGATTTTCCAAACAACTGTATAAAGAATGAAAATAGTGCCTTCCTCAGGAGTTTATGTCTGTCCTAGGTTCAGCATGTGAAGCTCCCAGACATATATATACACACATACATACATATATATGTATGTCAAGTATATATACCAGTGTTCTTAATATATATCTCAATTACACATATCTCTGTGTGTGTGCTCTAGTATAACATATAACTCTAAGGTATTGAATACCTTTAATTTATTTTGATCTGGGAATTAAGATCAGAAAAATTAAAGCAAGAGCTAAACAGCACCTTACAGATATTCCTGAATCAGAACATATTCAGAGTCACCACCAACTTTTTTTTTTCACCTCAAGATTTTGCAGAAGAATGACAATGCAAGAGTTAATTATTCAAACTGGAAAGAAGAGGAAATGAAAGGATAAAAGAAAGAGATTCTGCATTTCAGAACTCTGTTGGAGAAAATGAAACATGTTTTGTGATAGGAGGACAAGTTTTTTTATATGTATTTAGTATATAGGAAGGTAAATATACTCTCTGGTTTAATAATTGTCTATTTTCCGCAGTTAGCATACCTCTTTAAAGAGAATTCTGAGTTTTAGTGATGGTGAGACTAGGACTCAACAGCATAGGAAGATAGAGTCTCTTTAATCAACTACCATACTCTTTTATAAGGCTAACGTCATTTTAATATTTTTTTTCTGAACCTATAATGAAGATAATTTGGGCTTTTGATCTACTTTGGACCCGGCACTTTCTTTCTCAGTTTGCCGTTAGGTTTTCTATGGCTACTTAATGGACAGCCGTTTCTGGCCTGCAAAATTGACAAGTCACTACTGTCATGCACACTGAGATCTTCAGATGAAAAGACATGACACTGAATTATATTTCTGCTTGCTTTGTGGGTTGATGTTTAGCTGCTGTTTCCTAAATTACATAGTATGTCTTGAATTATTTTCTACAAATACTGTATTTTGGAACATTTCCTAGACATATAACATAAGCTTCTCTAATAGGAAATCAGAAACCAGGCTCAGATCCTCAGCTGCTGCAAAATGTCACAATTCCAGTAAGCCAAGATCACTGTACTCAGCAGATTATAGGAGATAAATAGATATACAGTTTATCAAGCATCAGTGTTCGCTGTAGTCTCAGTTTTTAAAACAATAAAATGACACAGTATCTGAATAGGTAGGAATAGCTGATAAAAATAAAAAGAGGGAAAGAGTAAAATTGAACCAAATTGTTTCAAAATGCTTCCCAGCAGGAAAGAGGCAGGGAGAACTTAGGAAGAATAAAGAAAAAAAATAGTAAAAGAATAGTAAAATAAAAGAACTGTATGACAAGAGGATGAATCCTTAACGGTATCACTTGTACATACCTCTGTAGTTTGCAATACAGATAAATATAGCATTTTTCTGCAGAGCATATGAATAAATAAGATATAATTCATCTTTCAATCTATGGATATAAACTGAGTTGCTATGTTAAATTTTTCCATCTATAGTACGTAATCAGCAAAAAAAACCATAAATAAACCTAAATTGCTGAAGAATTCTATACTCTAGCAGCCTACAGCTAAGAGAAAAGCATCCCCATTTCTCCAGAATGCTAAAAGCCAGAATTTGTTTTGTGATGAATAATCAACGTGAAACCAGCAGCCTGCCTCCATTACCTTATAATAGCTAGGTCAATGCCAGAGAGAGAGAGAGAGAGAGAGAGAGAGAGAAAGTATTTAAATTAAAGATTATTTTCACTCAGCTTGCATAGATGCAAATGATATCTCTATCGTTTGCCTCTTTCAGGAGAAAGGCAATGAAGGTTAATGTTTCCAGTTTTATACATCTGTAATACCTTAAATATTCAAGTTAGCAATAGATGACTAGACTTCAGGATTTTTTTTTTTTTTTTTTTTAATCTCAGCTCACTGTAGAGCCCAGATAACTTCTTCAAATTCTAATAAATTTATCTTTGGGTTTGGATTTTGACATCTGTCATTTTTAGACTTCTTACATAGAAACCTAAGCAACATTAGACTCTTTGGAAATTCCAGACGGAGGCCAGAATGAAAGGAAATGAAAACAGACAAAATTAATTGTACATAAAATATCCAAGAAAGTCTATATCCTGTCTGGAGTATTTCAGAGGGCCAGTCTTGTCAAAAGAGTGAAGATTGTTCTGTGATCACAACCTCTTCTTCTGATCCCATCATCTCTAGTGATTACTTTCATTTAGTCTTTCCCACACCATCATATCATCATTGCCAAATTGCAGTGTCAGTTCTGTAAGAGTACCTTATTTGCTGCATATAATTTTTGCATTTCATTTCCATGTTGCATGGTTCCTGGAAAAAACTGATTTCATGGTCAAAGTTCATACTTCATAACCTGCACGAACTCTGTGATAGACTAAAGTAGCTAATGCATAAAAGACACACTAAAATGATTTTATGGGAGTTATTTGCAGCAAGCACCAGCTGTTAATGACCCAAGACAAAACATTGTCTAGATTTCACATATTAATGATCACTTGAAAGCTAGATAACTCATTTCAGTTAGCTTTGCAAGAACAGAAATGCTTACTCTTTACAACGAACTAGAAAGCTGGTGTTCTTAGCAATATATCAACTTAGCAATTAACTGTAAATTTTCAGCAGCAGACAACTGACCTGAAAATTTGCAGTATCTACTTGGTATGTGCCCTATAGCCTTCTATTATCTTTTTATTTTCCACCTTTTCCATATACTTTCTCCATGGAACCCAAAATCCTCCAAATTAAAATAGTTGAAATAGATAAATCACCATTAAAAACTGCAGGGAACATTCTTTTTTTAAATAACATACATCCAGTTATTTCTTTAAAAATCTCAGGTATGCAGTTTGGAAGATTAAAACTCCATTGAAATATCATCTTACATGTAGGACAGGAATCATTTAACCTGTATTAAAAAGGAATGATATACTTTGTCTCATTAATTGACAAAAAATTCTATTGTAATAGTTACTTTCATAAACAGCATAGAAAACAGAACTGTCCTGAAGAATATTTTATTTAAGAGAAGACCTATAACATTGCCTTCAAAAATAAAAAATAAATGTATCATATTCCAAATTTCTAGACTTCACTTTTCCTTTGCTTAAAAGAATGAAGACTCTATCTTGATTTCTTTAGTATTTCTTCCGCACCAGATGACCTCTCAGACTTTTCCAGCAAAGTTGTATTACTCATGAAGACAACACAATTGTCAACAGCAGAAAACCAGACAAAGGAATATTATCTGTATTTTCTGGGATACCCACAAAGTGCATCCACATTTCCCCAAAATAGACCAACATCACCACCACATTTTTCTGAAATTTGAAGCCAGTGCTATCTACTCACAAAGTACATTGCTCTGAATAGGTACAAACTCTGTAGTTTTGTTGTTGTTATTGTTGTTGTTCTTTTTCCAAATGAAATCCATAAAACTCCCCAAATGCAGAAAATTCTGATTAATTCTATTGGTATTTTTTCTGAATTTTAATATTCTTATTATGTCTGATTTTTTATAGAAGGAAAGTAGTATTACAACAAATCCCCTACTCGTCACATATATGGTATACTTCTCTGAAAGAGACGACAATTTTTCCTGTGAAACTTTCAGTATTTTTGGATTTGATAAAGATGAATTTGCTTCAGCCGTAAAAAGTACAAAAGATCTGTTAGTTGAAAGTGAATAAGTTACACAGTCATATGTGGGACCTATAGTGATAAGCTATGGACAGATTTATTGGCAGATACCTTCCAGGAGGGAATATTTAAAGTTTGTGTTGGGACTAGAGTTGGAAGTAATTAATGGTTCTATCAATGGCAGCGGTTTTGCAAATTGCAACATTTTTGCAAAATTTTGTTGTTAAATTAAGTTTATGACAGGTTTTTGAGGAACAATGCTTAATTTAAGCCTCAGGTCCTTTGAAAAATATAATCCAATAGGTGTAATAGAGAGAATTACAAACCAACACATGAATTCTGATGGACAAGTTAATGAACAGGACAAACAATGGTTATTATCTGTAAATGGAAGATGCAATAAGTGTTCCACTGGCACAAAACAATTCTAATAATTAAAGAAATCCTATGATTTTAAAGCACGGTACCAAATATATTAATTGCATTTCTTTTCTAGAAAGTTAACCTGGGCCTTTGCTCATGCATTAATCTTTACCTAGACTTAATGGGGCACAGAAAACATCTGCGTTGGACTACCTGGTTTCTCAGAGTTTATAATTTGGAATTTTGCTTATGTTCAAGGTGAAGAGTTTGTCCAGAGCCAACAGCCCTCCAAAATGAACAGGAAATCCCCCAGGGGGGATTCAGGGTCTCCCAAAATGTCCGAAACATAAGGGCGGATAAATTGAGAATATTTGTGAAATCACAAACCTGTTTCTCTGGCAGCTGAATCAACTACTCAAATTAACTCTGCATTGGAAAGATAATACTACCATTTCCCAAATATGAACGGAATCAGATAACTTTGCTATTCTGTGAACACTCTATGAAGACCAAGAACACTTTCTCAATCATTTTGTAGCCTTCCTGTAAATTAAAGCATTTTGAGCTAAGGAGAATAAATATTACTCATAAAAGATTTTGTCACCTAGGGCTTTAAAAAATTTCTACAAAGCTATTGCACACGCACAAAAAAAAGACACATCGGTTACACAATTAGGATATTAGGAAAATAGGAAAATTAGGTTCTGTTCTTGTTCTGCTGAAGTAGGAACACAGTTAGCTTCTGTACAAAGATAAATTCCCATTCTTTTCTTAGTTCCTACCTTATTTACAAGAAAAAACAAAGAGAAAACTAATAAAAACTACTTCCAAGATAAAGTGGATATTTACTTACCAGAACAACAGTTCTTTTCTGCTAACTTTAGAATGAGAAGCAGCCTCTACTCTCCAGCTTGCATAATACTGCCTTAGTTTGGCCAGGTTTCGGCTTACGATCAGTGAGCAATTAAACCACAAACCTGAGGTGGAAGTATTGCTCTTGTTGATTGCTATGTGAACAAGCATTTGCTCACATCTTATGCAGAACTAAACCATTCAAGCCAAAGACTAACTAGGTCTAACTTTGAAACAAAACAATAATTCCTCATTTTTGTCTGGTGAAAGGAATATCACATATTTTAAACCAGCCACAGTGCAGAGTCTTAAAAGCAATTATATATGCACATCTGCTTATAAGGAGTTTAAAAATACAATGTCTTCTGTTCATGATACGTGACTAGATCATAAGCCATGCCTCATCTTTTCCTTATAACAGATGCTGCCAAAGGAAATTTTCAATAAGAAACAATTCTAGCTGAAGAAGCTTTCTAATTTACTCTATTTTTCTTCTCCAATAAAGAAACCTTTATTTAGGTTTCTTTGACTTCCTTTACTATCTGAATCACACTTCAGCCCCTAAATCAGCAAGGGACAATTCTTTTAACACAGAGGAGGCAGACATGAAAGAATCATTTCTAGAAAAAAAAAATGTTTTCTGTTTGCAAATGTCCTTTTCCTCTATTCAGCCACTTCAATTGTGTTCTCCTCAACCTCATCCTTTTCAATTTTTTATATTTTTATTGAGAAGGAAGGGGATGGCTTAGGCTATTTTTGTAAGCAGTGATTCACAGTCTTTTATGCTTCCCTATAGCCATCCGACTGTGATGAGTGCTTGTTACTAGTGATGTACAAAATGTGACATACACAACAATACACGACAGAGTCACCTGAAATGACCTTAGGATTTACCAAAACAAACAAACAAAAAATATTTAATTGGTGTGTTGTGGTTTTAATGAGATAGAGTCAGAATTCCAAAAATCATTCAAATATATAATTAATTCAGTATTTCCTTTGAGGTTCAGCGATATTATAATTTATGTCTGAAGGGGCTCTTTTAATCACTTTCATGAAGGAGGAGATTATTTCAGTTAGATTTGTCAATAGCCTCATCCAATGTGAAAGTAGCAGAAGAAAGAGAGGTAGTGAAGCAGAAGTTATTTCTTAGTCTGCATTATTTGTTAATATTTTGATTCATTTTTGTTCTCAGTCAGTCAAACAGAATACACTTTATTTTATATAGCTTCTTAATGCACAAATATCTTTCTGAATTTTACTTACACGTAATATATAACCTCTGGGCCAGTCTCTTCCTTCCTTTCTGTCTTGCACAGGGGAGCTCCATTAATTTCTGCAAATTACTCCCAAACTCAAACGAAAGAAGAATACATCTTCCTTTCATTCCATCTCCATTAGAGAGCAGTGAGTAAGTTGCATCTCTGCTTCTTCTGTGGCCTATTAGGGAAACATCTTCCATCTAAGGTTTTGAGGTAGATATGAGATACCAGAAATACCATTGCAACTCATTTTAAATAGGAATTATGGAGCAATTCAAAATATAAAGCTGTATGGAGTATGACTTGTGTTAGTAAATTTACTCTTTTTTGCCAGGGAAGGCAGGGACATCATGTTGAGAATAATTCATTCCAATTACCAAAGTAGAGAAAATTTAACCTTAACTGCACCCACAGTATGTCAAAGAACAATACTTGTTCAGTTCAAGTTTGCTTATTTGGTTCTCATCACTGGTCAAAGGCAATGCAAAAGCTAATTCTATTATCACATATAAGGAAAGTCTGTAAGCTCTCATAACTCTCTTCAAGCAATTGACTCACTGGTCTTGACTCTATCTAAATGCTGCAGCTTTGCTCAAAGATTGCTCTCAGTCATTATACCAAAATAAAACACGTTCACTTCTGACTCACTTTGGACCCCGTAATTATTAAATGAAACTAGGCTGACTGAAAACTAAAATAAAGAGAAATTTACTTTTTTTTTGTGGAATTCTAACATATTGCATATTCTCCAACCATAGTTCAGCTAAAAAAAAAATGATAAGAAAGCATCATACTGGGGCAAGTGGAAAGAGAAAAAACAGAAATTAAACTTCATGTAGTGCATTTGTTAGGCACCCAAGTGTAGATCCAAAGGGAGAATCTAACAGAAACTGCAGTCACAGAGAATCTGTCCTTTAACAAACATATTGAATTTATTAAGGAAAAGCAAAACAAAACAAACAGCATGGGCATGGCTCAAGATGTAGAAACAAGAGAAAGTCTGGGGAGAAACTCAGTCTAGGGTCTGACCCTGAATTATTGATTAGGAAATACCTATAGTTATTTTGCAAATCTTCTTGTGCTGGTTGAATTTAATAAAAACAAATGTCTTCTAAGAAGATTCATTTATGGCATTGTACTTGAAAAGGGAAATAGAATGACAGACACAATTGTTTCAGGCTGTTTGAGATGATGACTAACTTCTCTGAAATGACTGTACACCAATGCACGCAGCATGGGGAATAAGCAGGACGAACTGGAGATCTGTGTGCGGTCCCAGGGTCATGATCTTATTGCAATTACAGAGACATGGCGGGATAGCTCACATGACTGGAGTGCTGTCTTGGAAGGCTATGTGCTTATTTGGAAGGACAGGCTGGGAAGGCGAGGTGGTGGATTTGCTCTTTACATGAGAGAGCAACTGGAAGGCATAGAGCTCAACCTGGGGGTGGATGATGAGTGAGTTGAGAGTTTGTGGGTAAGCATTAGAGGGCAGGCTAATGTGGGAGACGCTGTGGTAGATGTTTGCTACAGGCCACCTGATCAGGATGAGGAAGTTGATGAGACCTTCTACAGATAGATGGAAGTAGCCTCACGGTCACGGGCCTTGATTCTCAAGGGGGGCTTCAACCACCCTGACATCAACTGGAAAGACAACACGGCCAGGCACAAACAGCCCTGGAGGTTCCTGCAGAGCATTTTGACACAGGCTGTGGAGAAGCCAACAGAGAGAGATGGGCTACTGCACCTGGTACTACCAAATAGAGAGGGACTTGTTGGAGTTGTGAAAATGGGGGCTAGTCTTGGCTGCAGTGATCATGAGTTGGTAGAGTTCAGGATCCAACAAGGAGGAAGCAGGGCTGTAGGTAGCCTTGCAACGATGGACTTCAGGAAGGCCAACTTTGGCCTCTTCAGAGACCTACTTGGAAGAATCCTATGAGCTAGGGCCCTAGAAGGAAGGGGCGCCCAAGAAAGCTTGTCAGTATTCAAGCAGCACTTCCTCCACGCTCACAATCGGTGCATCCCGAAGAGTAAGAAGTCAGGCAGAGAGGGCAGGAGGCCTGCGTGGATGAGCAAGAAGCTCCTGGCAAAATTCGAACAGGAAGAAGGCAGTATGCAGAATGTGGAAAAAAGGATTGGCCCCTTGGGAGGAATCTAGGAATGTTGTCAGAGAATGCAGAGATGTGACAAGGAAGTCTAAGGTGTGGTTGGAATTAAATCTGGTAAGGGATGTTAAAGACAACAAGAGCTTCTTCAAATAAATCAGTGTCAAAAGAAAGTTTAGGAAAAATGTGAGTCTGCTGGTGAAAGGAGTGGGTGCCCTGGTTAGGAAAGATACAGAAAAAAACAGAGTTGCTGAATGCCTTCTTTGCTTCGGTGTTTACCAAGGGCAGCCCTTTAGAGACCCAGGCCCTAGGGACAAGAGAAGAAGCCTGGAAAGAGGAAGACTCGCTCTGGGTAGAGGAAGACTGGGTCAGAGAGCACTTAGATAAACTTGATATCCACAAAACGATGGCCCCTGATGGGATGCACCCGGGAGTACAGCGTGGGCTGGCGGATGTTATTGCTACACCACTCTCCATAATCTTTAAAAGGTCCTGGAGAACAGGGGAGGTGCTGGAGGACTGGAAGAAAGCCAATGTCACGCCAGTCTTCAAAAATGTCAAGAAGGAGGAGCCAGGCAACTACAAGCCAGTCAGCCATACCTGGAAAAGTGATGGAACAGCTCATCCCGGCTGCTGTCTCTAAGCATGTGGAAGACAAGAACGTGCTTGGGAGTAGGCAGCATGGATTCACCAGGGGAAAATCACGCCTAATCAACCTGATAGCCTTCTATGATGGGATGACTGGCTGGGTAGATCAGGGGAGAGCAGTGGATGTCATCTATTTGAACTTCACCAAAGCTTTTGACACCGTCCCTCGCAACATCCTCCTGGGCAAGCTCTGGAAGTGTGGGATACGTGAGTGGACGGTGAAGTGGCTTGAGAACTGGCTGGATGGCAGAACTCGAAGGGTGGTGATCAGCAGTGCAGAGTCTAGTTGGAGGGCTGTAGCTAGCAGTGTGCCCCCAGGGGTCAGTCCTTGCTCCAGTCCTGTTCAATTTATTCATCAATGACCTGGATGAAGGCACAGAGTGCTCCCTCAGCAAGTTTGCTGATGATACAAAACTGGGAGGAGTAGCTGATACCCCAGAGGGCTGCACTGCCACCCAGAGGGACCTGAACAGACTGGACAACTGGGAGGTGAGAAACCTCACGAAGTTCCACAGGGGCAAGTGCAAGGTCCTGCACCTGGGGAGGAATAACCCCAGACACCAGTACAGGATGGGGACTGACCTTCTGGAGAGCAGCTCTTCAGAGAAGGAACTGGATGCCATAGTGGATGACAAGTTGACCATGAGGCAGCAGTGTGCCCTCAAGGCCAAAAAGGCTGATGGATCCTGGGGTGCATTAAGAAGAGCG
>NW_010576767.1:228452-259407 GCF_000705375.1 Tinamus guttatus
CTGAAGAAATTATCATCCCTATTGTTTGTTCCTGTTTTGTTACTGGAGATTATCCCCTACTCTCCATTTGAAAACCTGATTCACGACAATCAAAATCAGTTAGTTAAAATCAACTAGTGAATGAAAAAGTCAAAGTTAACCCAACTGATTTCAACTGAGGTTGACTAGGAATGACTCCCAGAAACTCTTTAGTTGGGATGAGTGAAATAGCACAGAAAAGTGAAGAACAGCTGAGTGTTAATAGTGAATAATGCATTTTCTGTATTAACCTTCTGATAATCTTCATATGACATAGATCTAGAAGGGAACACCTATCCACAGAAAACACAGGTTAAATGTTTCTTCTGACAATTCATGCACCACAGTAGCCAAAAAGAGTGGCAGAAGCATTTAACTGTGGCCAGAGTAATAAACAATTGTACCAATGAGATGACTTTGCAGGATGTTCTAAAATTTAACAAAATTTGTACTATGCGATGACTGAGGCAATTGAAAGGTATATGTGATAAAAAGGAATGAAGCTTCTCCTGGTTTATATGTAAATCTCTGTCTCAGATTAATTTTTTGGATAGCTAGCTATGTAGATCTCTCTATCTCTACACAAACACATTTTATCTGCATTGTGAATACACAGTATGACATCCAACAATTCACATTTAGCTAGGAAGCCCATAAAGTTAGTTTGTTACATAAAAATGTTTTCTATGCACAACAAAGATTTTTTTTTTAATGGAGGATGTCATGGAAACATGAATGCTTTCCTTTCCTACCCCGTTCTTTATTTGTTCAACCGCTTCTTTCACTTGAGAAGAAGATTTGAGAAGTAAAACACCTAAGAAAGGAGGGGACGGGGCAAATACTGCTCCAGTAAGGAAAGGTGAACGGCAAGGATGTTCGCATTTTATTGGGAAGCTCAAAACTTCTTTGGTCACTATTTTTACAACAGAAATTAGCACAGATTTCCTGTTGACAGTAGTTCAAGACTGTAAGAGTACTGTTACATGCATTTTTTACAACAGAAATCTCTCATTTATCATCTTTTTAGAATCAATGAAAAAAATTGTCTCAAATCAGGGAGAGATAAAGACCTCTTTTGAACATACAACTATTTCCTTCCATTTCAAGAATTTCCATTTCCAACCACTGTACTGGACATAGAGTTCCCTTACAGTGTCTGCTGTGTAGAGGCTGCTCCTAGTGATTGAGAAAATGGAGTACAAAGTCTCTTGTAATCTTCTCATCCATAGATTTCCTTAGGTGCTACACGGACAGCAATGCATGATCCTGCTACATATCTGGAAGGTTTAATCTGAATTTTGCCTTATTGACGTAGGCTGTGGACCTTCTGTAAGGTGACATCTCCATACCAACTGGAATGGCCTGAAGTGGGGTGCATGTCTTTAAGTCCTATTATGATTTTAGCTGTGTATGCCACACTCTTCTTGTCCAGAAATAGTGCATGTCCAAACTGATTAATATTTTCTTAGTGGAAGACACTGAAGAGTTTCAGAGCTGCAACTGGAAGAGGGCCTTAATTATAGAAATGAGAAATGTTTACACACACACACAAAAATACTTCCCTTGTTTGTACAGGGGACAAAGGAACAGGAAGCCAGAAAGAAGAAAAACCCATTTCAGATAGTGTCAAAGGAACAGGAAGCCTGTATGCAAGACTACAAAGAAGAAAAACCCATTTCAGATAGTGAAATAGTTTTGTCACCCAGTCTTTAAACAAGAAGATACAGAGCCATTGTCCTAACCTGAATGGCTCACACTAACATGGTTAATATAGCTTGATACTGGCTAAGTTCTTAGATCATAGTTTTCCTTCTGCGCAGTATTCATAATCCTATTGAAAAAAATCCTGGAAATAAATTATCCTCTTATCAGCCATTATGTGAAAATAAACAGGAACCAAAGAGATACATTACATAATTTTCCAGATAAAAAAATAGTAGAATCGTTGCACAGTTTTACACATTTATTTGTTGCCCTTTGTCAGTTTAATGTTATCAGCAAAATGATTGCCCCCTAACACTTCAATCTAGAGCAATTTATAGAAAGTATCTTAGAAATATTGAATGTTGAATATTGAAAATCCACCAGTGTGGAGCTATTTGAAAAGAAAATAATAATTTCAGATAATAATCATGACCAATTGGCAAATAAAAGCTTCATTCTTTGCAGAAGACAAACTGTCTATTAATGTGAGTCAGGGCTTTTAGCTAGCAATTGTAGATTTTTTTTTTTTTTACTTCCATCTATACAATTATATCTAAGTTAAATTTACAGCATACTGTGGGATTCTTCAGCATGTCCAGATTTCTCTACATAGGGCCATTCTCACATTCCTGTTGCAGAGATGCTTCCAGCGTTGCTCCAGTTGTGTTTGAAGAACTCATTTGGGGAAATGCAGCATTTACTGACAAAAGCATTTTTATCCGTTTAGCTCTTCTCTCTCTCAAAGGTCTATAAGCATCTAAGCCTTACTATAGATAAAGCTGGCAATGGCTATTTTGCTGTCCCAGCTGCTCTGAGTCCAGGGTTCAAGATAATAGCACCCAGTTTAAGTTCCATAAGAGGAAGAAATGTGTATTCCACTTCCCTGCTACACCCCCTGGCAAATGCAGATGTTTCAGTTGAAACCTCATACCAAACATAGAATTTCAAGCCTTTAGCATAGCAAGTGACTTCCCACATTGCACAAATAAACTTCTCTATCTGACTAACACTGGTAAGATAAGTTTAAAAATATGGATCAGGGCTCCGTAAGAGAGACTTCTTTGAAGTATACATCAGTTTTCACTGGTTTATTTTACATAAACTCTGTGTGAGTGCACGTGTGGGAAAGCTTTGGAGTTTTCATCTTCCTGCTGTGCAAGCGAGACCCAGTCCCTTGGGGTATATGCATAACTGCCAAAGTTGTTATCACTTGTAATTAATAAGCATGTGAAAAGATTGCTAGTTCTAAAAACTCACCTAGGAGCACACTGCTCTTTTGCTAAATTACCTTGCACCCTGTTGCAGATGATCATTATGTAATTACTGCAGCCCAAGGGATTGGGTCTCCCTCGAGTGTTAGGTAACTGAGCTAGGCTAAGAGTATGTCTTCGTTTTACGGGCTCAAGGTAGCAAATGTACTCTGAAGGAAGAGGAGAAAATTGAAAAGAAGATGACATCTTGAAAAAAAAAAAGAGCAAGATGGTGCAAAATGCCAAGAAAGGAGATTATCTGATATTTTGACTTTATCAAGTCTTTTTATTAGAGTGTCAACTTCTATTAGATTACTGCCTTAACAGCTATGCAGTTTATTTGATTCTAATGGTAATGAAATACTGCACTTTGCACTTTACTGAAAGCTGTCCACCTCACCATCTTCCACTTATGCACACCTTCTCTTAACTTACTCCTCATGCTAGGACCTTTGAGTACACTCTACTTCTCTTATCTTCCAGCTTCCCATCTCCACTAGATGGATATATATTTGAGCTATCTGATTCTCCTCTCCCTTGCCTTTCCTCCTTGTATTATTCCATAACTTTTTTGAGCTGTTCCAAATTTATTTGCTCACTTTCAAGTCATTATTTGCAGCAGTTGAGGAAAAGATGACAGGGTATGGTCTCTCTTCCTTTCCAAGCAGTATGAGGCAAAAGGTAGCTTAGTCCTAACTGAGCTAAGATTACATATCCATAAAAGTTACCATGATGGTAACTTTTGAAAAGGTTAGATGTGTTAGCAACTTTTCCAGAAATGAATCATTCTTTGGCTTAAGACACCCAATATGCCAGGAAGCATCTTGCCCCATCATAACAGAATACTGCTTGATGGTAAAATTCACTCCATGTGCACTAGGAGCTCTGTCCTAACACAGGCTATATGACAAGGGAGGAAGAGCTATTGGTAAAATGCAACACTTACTTACTAAAAGGATGGAGGAAAAAGGACAAGGAAGTATACTCGATAACCAGGGAAATACCTCTAAAACCAAACAGCATACATTTGGCTAGTATGTATGTAGAAACCTTCCATAGCATAATACAAGGAGAAGAGAAAGGCCTACGTGGTGGAACTACCTTCATTTATCAAATACTTACCTTCTCTTTTCCTAGAAACCTCCATCAGAAGCATGCTTTTGCAGTGGGAAAAGGAAAAGGAAGAAGTACATCCCAAAGTAATCTTTAGTTGTCTATAGACAACTTCAATGATTGTTATTATGCGGCATTCTTTGCTCTGAATATGGAGATAAAAATAACACTATTTCAAAAGCATTTCACTGCTTGGACAGAAATAAAACATTTATCGATTGTCACCATGTTCTGACATACAGCTGAGCTGCCTGATCTTATCCAGCGGAAGGCCAACATCTGTATGCATGCTAGCTAACTCAGTATAGCTTCTTCCATATAGAATAGCCTATCAACACTGCAGGTGTAACATGTCATGTGTCTACAGCTTGTTGGTGTCCACAGAGCACCAATTTATTCAGCTGTAAAAACTGAAAATGCTTTAAACTCAACTACGGGATTTTGCACTTAAAATGGCTCACACAGTACTCACACAGTTGGTTATAACCACCTTTGGCAAATACTTAATGTTTTTCCAGCTAGCAGGACCTTGCAACTGAAGCCAGACCCAGTGTGTCAAAAATGAGCATATCTATCTATCTGGTGCATTAAGAGGACGTCCATAAATGAAGTATCAACTACCTGCCCACTTCATGTAGTATTTCCTTACAGGCAGACAGAAAGGCTAGTTAAAGAGCTCTTTAAGTGTAGGGTGTCAACTGAAAATAAAATATTTTAGACATTCATCTACTTACACAGAGAATGAAAAAAAAGTATACATTTATTCTATAAAAACTGTTTTTTTTTGTTTAATCCAGAAAGCTGAACAATAAAAGCTCTCAGTAATGGATTTGTAGGTCAAAGTTGCTAAAACAGCTACCACAACAACATCAGTTAGTTAGGACTCTCTGCTTTTTTGAGCACACATGGACATGAATATCTGCATTTGTCATTTGTATACTGCAATGTACTAAAAATAGAAAATGTTACACATGACAAAGTATTGATTTGCAAAATTGTTGGCAAAAAATAAAGAGAGAAAAATAACATTAATCAATTATTTAATCCTTTAATGTACAAGCTCATGGAAACAATGTTTCCTTCTGGTTCAGTTTTATTAGAAACAGCAGGCTGTGCTCCTGGATTAATTTTCCACTTGAGGTACAGCTAATCCACAATTAAGTCTGTAACAGTTGGCTGGAACAGCAAAAGAAAAAGAATACAAGAAAATCATAATACAAGAAAATCAATGGAACATGAAATCTAGAGCTTGAAGACATTATCTTGAAGAAGAATATGTAATTTCTTAAAGCTTTAGGGTCAATTCTCCGCATACAAACTTATCCACAAGAAATTCTTACGTAGTACAGAGCTCTGTGAAAAGCAGATGCTCACAAAACATCTGGAAAGGTGGAAGTAGCTGGGTTTTTTTTTTTTTTTTGATTCTCCTGACACAACATTGCCTACCAGTGTGAGAAATCATACTTCTTATAATCTTTAAGCAAATTTCTTCTACGGAGTATTCACATGCAGGTACTAATAGTGTAATTTTGATTTTAAAAATGCTACTAGTTAAATCTATTTTCAATAGATTGAAGATTCAGCCACAGAAATCATTCAGTTTGAACAGAGCTGTGTCAGTTTATAGTGTGTTGTACAGGTGAGAATCTAGACCACTCACATCAACAGCACCATCTCCTATTACATGCAGAGACCAGCATGTTACCTCCACTTTCAGGTCAGTGTTAAAACCAAAAAGCGGTATGTGTGAAAGGAATTTACTGCGTAACACTCAAAGGCATCTCATTTCCAAGAAATACGTGAAGTTTCACATTGGCAAACGTAGAGCAGGTTCATTCACATCCTCTCTTGGCCTGATAGATATGATACAAACCAAGAGAGTAAGCTGCAGCAGTGCCAGCACTGTTCTTACATCCAGGCATTATCAGACTTCATTGTGGTTACAGGCCAAATCAAATCCCTGTTCTTGGTGAGGAGATGAGGGAGACAAAGTATGTGCCACTTGTATGCATTTCTCTCCTAATTAAAATAGCACTCAGGAAGGAAAACAAAAACAAAAAACAAAACAAAAAAAAACACCACTCGGGCATGTGGTAATTTAGGTAATGACTGTAACAGAATGATTCTCATGCTTAAATATTATACACATAATGAAGTGCTTTGAGGGGAATATCTGTCACTCAAAGAAAGAAATACGAGGCAGTTTTTAAAAGTCAGTAGTTATCAGTTTCTCAAGCAGAAAAAAATAAGTAATTTCTGGTCAAACTATAGAGGTATATATTCATAGAAAAGATTCATTCTCACTATGTATGGCTAAATTCATACAAATGGATAGTTATGATCCTGTTAACCACAGGTGTTCTACATCATTTAAGGAAAGAATTATATCAGTAAAATATATAGCAGTAAAAATATATCAGTATATATGAAATTTAATGACAAGAAGGAAATTCCTAGCTTATATGGGAATGAAATTGCTAATACCTTGTTGGAATAGACTTTAGTGTTCACAAATGAATGTTAGAATGCTAATTATTTCATTACAATGTATACTGTTAGAGTCAACTGCATGTGAATGAATTAATATAATTTTAAATATTTTTGCCTTTGCCAGTAGCCTGGGAGATACACTGTGTAGACAAAATCATGACCCAATTGTGTAAAACAATTTGATACTATATCCTGAGATGAACTCTATGATTGCCATTAAAACCAATTAAAGTAGTGGGGTTCAGTATCATTTTTGCACTGCTTTGAAAATATCCCTAAGATTCCCAGAATATTTAGCAACTTCAGATTTTAAAAATCCAGTCCAAAATATCATCATATGTACTTATGCAGAAGTTTGCAATAGATTTGCAGCTACTCTTCCAACACCATTTACATAATAGAATATTTTTTGTGATGTTAAAACATTTGATCTTACCTTTAGAGATGCCAGTTTCAATATATATGACTGTTTTTTGCTTTAGGTCTTTCAAACAGAGATGATCTAACCTCTATTTTAATGATGCTATTTCCTAGTTCTGCTGTTCATATAGAAAATTCTATATTCTAATTTCACTTTCCAAATAAGAAATTGACATGCAAAAAAAAAAAAAGTTTGAAGTTTTTCACTTCCTTGTTTTATTACTGCAGAATTTCAGTGGTTGACCTGACAGGTCACAGTGTTAACCTCTATGTAAGTACAATTCTGTGTGTTTTCCACTTCTTGGAAAACTAGCCAAAGATTTTGAATCCATATGAACAAGTTGCTAGAGTCTTCCCCATATTTGCTTTCCTTGGAGTACATATAGAATGAAGGTCCAAGATCATAGGCTAAATTTCAGGTAACTTTGGAGGAACGTGATAAGGAAGACTCCTTTCAGCTGATCCCAAGGTACCATCAAAATGAAATTGTACTTGTCTTTTAGCAGAAACAGCGTAAATAGAGTTAAATGAAAACAATTAAATCCAACTAGAACAAAACATAAAATGTCGGCTAGAAAAGCCAAGATATTGTCAGCTTTGTAGAAGCTCTAAGATAGTTTCCAGTGTGAGAAAGAGCAGAGTATTTTAACATAGCCAGAATTCAGCCAAAGAATCTTTCCAAATTCATAGAATCACAGAATGGTTAAGGTTGGAAGGGACCTCTAGAGATCATCGAGTCCAACCCCTCTGCTCAAGCAGGGACACCTAGGGTCCCTGGCACAGGGTGGCATCCAGGCGGGTTTTGAAGATCTCCAGAGAGGGGGACTCCACAACCTCTGTGGGCAGCCTGTTTCAGGGCTCTGTCGCCCTCACAGGAAAGGTCTTCTTCACATGGAGATGGAATTTCCTATGTTTCACCTTGTTCCCAGTACCCCTTGTCCTGTCACTGGCCACCACCGAGAAGAGTTTGGCCCCATCCTCCCTACATTCTCCCCTCAGGTACTTATACATATTGGTCAGGTCTCCTTTCAGTCTTCTGTAACCTAAACAGGCCCAGCTTGCTAAGTCTTTCTTCATAAGATAGATGCCTTTGTCCCTTAATCATCTTCGTGGTTCTCCACTGGACCCTCTCTAGAAGCTCCACATCCCTCTTGTACTGGGGATTCCAGAACTGCCCACAATACTCCAGGTGCGGTCTCACCAGAGCTGAGTAGAGGAAGAGGATCATCTCCCTTGGCCTGCTGGCAACACTGGATCACCTCCCTCGACCTGCTGGCAACACTAAATTCAACATATCCTATTTCTCTTGGAGTATTAACATGTATTTTTCCAGACACTTAAAGACTAGTTAGCAAAACAAGCAAGCCATTAAACAAACAACTACAGAAAAACAGTACAGATCCAAAGAGATTTAATGTGTTAGCTGGACAAAGGATATCTGAAAGGAGGTAAAATTTAGATTATGCTTTCATAATATTTTTCCCATTTAATTTAGCTGAACTGTGTGCACAACTTCTGCAAACACCTAATCAAAGCCCTTTGACACAAGTCAATAGATATCAGTTGATATTAGCGAGTTTGAATAAACATAGCTAACAATACTAGGATATCATAAAATCATTAAAATACTGAACTCTGTCTAAAATGAATGTAGCCTGGTATCATTGGTAGACAAGTTAAGTTTGGAAACAGGAAAATGCCTGTTTGATGGAATAAAGTTTTAAACACACAAAAGCAATTAAAAATAAAAATGTTAAAATTGAATTATTCTGCTGTCATTAGTAACTCAATTTTTTTTTTAAATAATTGTTTTTGCCAGGAACTGATGGTACATTGCTGTTAGTACTTTAAAATCTACTGGGTTGGCAACCAGGTGTTGAATATATATTCAACTGTTCTTAAAAGGATAAGGGTCTGCTACCAAACATTCACAGTACCAAACTTTTGCAAGAGTGTTAGAACATGTCAGCAGTTCCCTCCCTTAAAATATATATTCAAAAATTGTTTAATATTGGTGAAAAAAAAAATCTGTTCCATATACCGGGACAAAGGCACCCTAAGTTTTTTTTCTTAGTCAGTTAAACTTCTGTCCTTTGAATTGTATACATCTTACTAAAACTATTTCACTGGTAAAATATAAATAAAACCATTTCTAGGTTTATATACCTTATGATTTCTCAGCCTTAGGCAGCAGACTGAAATGGCCTTGCTTTTTGCTGCCAAAAGGAACATTAAAACCTTCTAGACATCCAAGTCATCCCAGTGTACCAAAGGGCTACAAATTACCCCTCAGAAAGCTTGTCTCCATGACTTTTGGAGAATGGATCAGACTTTTGGAGAAAAATATACAATTGTGATACCTGAGCAGATTACATGGCCCTCTGATTGCAATCTGTTAAGAAGCTATAAGATACAAAAAGCCAAAAATCAGGGCTCAAGAACCATAAATTAGTAGTTGCCTAATATATATTCTGTCTGGCATCTTCTCAAGCAACACGTAGCCTGCATAAGCAGCTAACTAATATGTGTTAAGTTGCCACTAACTTCAGTGACTAAAAGCACCATTAAGTTCAACCTCAAGAACCCTCCTTCCCACCCTGACTTGTGATCGCTCCTCAAGTATGTTCGAAATGTTGATAGAAAAGAGCAGACAAGATAGTTATGGGTCACTGAGCTTTTCTCCAGAGGTGTTTGGTTTCTCCTATACAAGTTACTCAAGTTACTCAAAATAAATATGATCTATACAAACAATCAGCTTTATATAGCTTTAACACAGAATCATTAATGGTGGAAAGGACCTTTGGAGATCACCCCCTGCACACGCAGTGTCACCTAGAGCACGTGGCACAGGATTGTGTCCAAGAGGGTTTTGAAGACTTCCAGAGAAGGAGATTCCACAACCTCTCCTGGCAACCTCTTCCAGTGCTCCGTCACCCACACTGTTGAGAATTTTTTTCCTTAAGTTTCCATGGAATTTTTGGTGCTTCAGTTTGCACCTGTTTCCTCTTGTCCTATCGCTGGCTGTCACTGAAAAGAGGCTGGCCCTACCTTCCTCCCTCATACCCTTAACGTATTTATATACCCTGACCAGGTCCCCCTCAGCCTTCTCTTCTTCAAGCTGAACAGGCTCAGTTCTCTCAGCCTTTCCTCATAGGGCAGATGTTCCATATCCCTGATCATCCTCATAGCCCTGTGCTGGACTCTCTCCAGTAGTTTCACATCCCTCTTGTACTGGGGAGCTCAGAACTGGACACAATACTCCAGATGTGGCCTCACCAGGGCTGAGTAGAGGGGCCAAATCACTTCCCTTGACCTGCTGGAGATGCTCTTCTTAATGCACCCCAGGATCCATTGGCCTTCTTGGCTACAAGAGCACACTGCCTCATGGTCAACTTGTCATCCCAAAAGTTATAGTGACAAACTCAGCTCCGGAAGGCAGAAGTTTATAAGACCCAGAAGAGCTTTATTCTCTGCAGAAGATTTCAGCTCACAATATAATCACAATAGGAAAAGTTCTAAGAGGATATTGCAGACAAGTCTATCTGATTACCTCTACTGCAAATAGGTACCTCAGAGCCAACAAAACATCTCTTTATAGCCATAAACTTAAACTGTATGCAAATGTTGAGTGGTAAAACAGAATGAATGTTTAGCTCATCTGTTGCGGCAAGTGTATCTTTTAAGTTTTGCTTTGAAGAAAAACATTAGCCAAATTTCAAGTGAATAAGGTCAGTACTTAAGTGTTCCTTTTAAAGTCAAAACTAAATAGCACATTCTTTTCAATAAAGTAATTGTGGGATTATGAATGTCTCTGAAAGCATAGATTTAAAGACAGTGTTATGTTTTTGCTATTCATTATTTTAATCCTTCATTTTCTTCATTTAAATTCTGAATCTTCTTCCTGACAATATGATTTGGGTGCTCGCTGTAAAAGCAAAAAGTCAATCTGTTAAAGCATGTTGAGCTTCGGAATTGCTGACTGAGCATAAGACTCAAAACCTGGATTTCAGTCTAGAAGAAAATAAAACATAGCAGCAGGGCTTAACTAAATCCAAGTTTAGCTCTGTCCAACACTGGTAACTGTTTACAATAAACAACTGTATGATAATTTTCCTGCAAGAAATTTTATTTCTTGCTTCCTAACAGTCGCAGTATATCAATTGTTCTTGAATAGAGAATTTATTTTTATTCCTGAGTCTTGGGCCTTGTTTTGTTTAGGATTATTATAATTAAGTATCTTATTACCTGTTAAAAGTATAATGTGTAACAGGATCAAGACAAGATGTAAAGATTAATAAATAGTTCATTTTCTATTCAGCCCCAGTATCCCAATATCTTTTCCTGTGTAGAAATTCTCAAGCGGTAGTTTCCTTGTTTTAAGCTAATTTATTAGTTGTGCATCACATTAGTTTAATTAGTGTAAGTACCAGGAAGTCAAACAGCTGTAACAGGCAATTATGCAATTACACATAGTTACTTCACTGAGATGAAGTATTATGCAAACATTGTTATGAAGCTTTAAAGTCAGAAAAAAAGCAGCATGTACAGGCATTGATCTGGTACTAGACAAATGTTACTGCATTGATTCTTGAGACAAGGACGTGTTGCAGTGATGTAAGACAACTGAGTCAAGTAGCTGAATATTGGTTTGAAAGTATGTGTCAAAAAGACAATCTGAAGTACTCCAAGGCTTGCTGGATTGTTTTTAAAGAATCACAATAGTAATGTAAAGTTTGTTAGAGCAGGTATTCAAATTAATGCTCAGAGAAATGAAAAACTGGACTGCTTTTATCTGTTTGGTTAAGAAGACAAGCAGCTGTCACCAGCAGCTTTGATTCTGGTAAAGAAGTTGTTAGGAAAATGGCAGGGAAAAAATATAGTAAAGAGATGGTGAAATCACAAGAGTGAAAAGGAGAGGTATAAAAAAAATCTGTGAGAAAAAAAATTCTCTGATATTATTTATCTGGCATTTCTCTTGAAAGGAAATCATCCTTGAACTCAGGGAGACAAAATAGGGGTCCAGTTTGATGCCTGCTTCAATGAAAATACAAATGAATGACACTACCTTGAGTCCATAGAAAGACAGTTAAGACTAGCAGTCATTCAGCCATCCAGAGCTGAATTCAAGAATTTCACACAGATATAAGGAACTGATATAACTGTTCTATTAATCCTAAAACTGCTGTGGACAAACAAAAAAAAATTACGTAAGAGATATAAAGATATAAAGAGATATAAACTTACATAAATATGTGCTATGGAAAATGTTTGTCATAAAGAAGCACTAGAAACATTTTTGCTTTGTTGTTTTTATTGTAAAGTCTTTGCCCCCTCAGATTAGTCCAGTTATCTGTTTAGAAAAGCCAAAACCGTATCCCCCGTATAAGACAATTATGCTCCCTGCACAGAAGAAATGTATCATTTAGAAGCCAAATTAACTTTTTGAAACATAAGAGTATATCACAGCAGGGCATTTTATTGGACAATGGATTCAAAACAAATGCAGTGAAATGACCTGTACACATAACACTTTAATTAACCTGTAGAATTCTCTGCTACAGGCTGTTTCTTCTGACCCAATGCAAACAGTTTCACAAAAAGCTGGTACCAATTAATGGAATAAGATCCATAAGAGCTACGAAATTATTAATTTGAACTCTGTCTTAGGAACAAACCACTGGAAGCAAAAGTATATTCTTGCTGTGCTGTGCTCATTCCCAAAGCATCTGCTCTGAACAGCTCTGTGCTAAGGTAAGGAGACTGTCCATTTGAGTTCAGTTAGAAAGCTTACCCTTTGGCCAGGGAGCATAGTGTCTCCCTGACGTCCGGTAGTTTTTTTTTGCCTCAATATCCTCAATAATTGCATAGTTTCTAACTCAAAGGGATGGATTCAAATGCAGAATCCACTGAAATTTTCCTATCGACTTTAGATACCTGAGCATCTAATTGCCATTGCATAAGAGCTCTTACAAGCTGATGGCAAAGTTAAAAATTCTGGAGGGCTTTGTCTCCCCCTTATTTTTTATCTATCCCTCACCGCCAGTATCAAGACCAGCAATTGTTTTTCTCCTTTTATATGTGTGCGGAAAAGAAAGAAAAAAAAATCAAAATAACAAATGTAAAATTAGGATTTATCCTTAACAAGGCAAAAATCATAGAGAACTGGAGGAAACTTCTAGAGATCAATCAGGAGCAACACCTGCCATGACCATGCAAGCCATGGTCACAATGTTCAAGCTGACAGGCTAGATCTTTAAGCAGAACATGAGCAAATGCCAAGTACAAAGTGCTCATGTAGCCCTGGACTCAGGGAAGGAAACACAGACATGCTGTGAAATATATCCACTTGTTCCCAAATTGGCCAAGACAGCTCTATCTAATTTTTAGTAAGAATGACCTTTTTCTATAGTTAATTTGACTAGTTTCCATTAAGACTACTTGGCAGTCACAGATTCACTTCAGAAAGAATCTTGTCCCCCTCTTTCCAACCACATGCACACCTTTACAAGAAATATGTACAAAATAAGGAAGCACCTTCTTTTCTACTTCAATTGCATCTCCAGGCAAAATACTGGACAAATCAAGACAGTCAAGCTGCTGAAAATTTATACCAGTGTATGCTGGAATAAAACATCACCTTGAGATTGATTTTTTTTCCTCCTCTCCTTCCCTCCAAGCTGTAGTCTGGGCTTTTCCAATTGCTTAGAAACAAGAACAAGTCCTTGCACAGCTGACTTGATCTCTGCAAGCACCCACACCCAACATTAGTTGGCTAATGGTAAGCCATAGTGAGAAGTTATTTTTAGATGTGCAGAATTAACCAGATGAACTGTTAGCCCTCTAATCAGTGCTTTCTGGAGGGAAGATGTGCTACTCCTTTCTCTCATTTTTTATCTAGCAAGGAAGAGCTCCTTAGAAAAGTGATGAACTAAATTTAGGTTTGGTAGTTATGGTGGTACAATAGACTTTGCTGCAACATACATGGATACCGTTTGCTCTTTTCAGAGCACAGTGCTAGGCAGGAAACCTCACTGCTCACTGACTTCCTTGATTGTAAAACTTCAGGAGATAAGACTGAATGTGATGTCTAAACTGACATGAGAAGGGTAGAGTTTTACCTAGATATGAGTGTGCATTACAAGGGTGAAGCAGAAAATTAAGAACTTCACAAGCTTTACTTACTTACTACACACAGAGCAATTGCACATTCCTCCTCTATGTGGAATTACTCCCTCTGCTTCAAACCAGAGAAGAATGGGTACATTAGTATGCTGCAGTACATTCAATTTGCAAATTAAATGGTCCGTGCTACAATACCAGCTGAACATAGGGAGCCAGGGCACTGGACGCACTGCCTTCTGTCAGGTCAGGTTTCAAGTGCTAACTCAAGAGATCTGGAAGTGGGAACAGTGTCTTTTTCAGTTATTTTAAAGGTTTTTGAGAGAACTCATTAACTACAGCTCTTAACCTGCACCTTGCTTTGGGTATGAGAAGGTAGAAAGTCAATGTTTTTCTCTTCATCTTCCACACCAAATTACAATACAAATAACACCTGTAAAATGCAATGTCTTATAAAGTCCTTTAAAATATACCATCAGATTACTTTGGACTAATCCATTTTAGATCCTCACAGACTTGTTTTGCTTAGTTATGAGCCTGTCATTAAAAAGTATGTATAAAATAAAAGCTCAATGAGAAATGCAAATTTTAACACCATGTCTGTTTCTTAATGTAACACATAATTTAATAGCACACAAAAAACATGGGGTAAAGACATTAGCTGCTCAGAAACATGCATGAAGATACTTGCATGGAATGGAGCCAAATCACACACACACACACAAAAATCAAGACTGTAAAACCCAGCTAGTGCTTTCATAAGAATTATAGCAAATTGAGTATAGGCTTTGAATATAGGTGCGTGGTTTATGGAGGAATATGGACTTAAACATTCACATATCTAAATATTATCAGTGGGACCTACTGGTACCTCTTCCATTTCACTTTCATAACTACTTCCATCTGTCCTGTTCTTATGTAAAGGAACTAGATTTCTGGACAGACAAGTCAACTGTAACACAGCTTAAGAAATAAGCATTATCAAGTGCAACCACCAGTTATCTTTTGGATAAGAAGCAGTTTCTTGTCATGCTTTGTTTTCCATTTATGCATGTTATGCATAGATGCACAAGGCAAAGATCACCTACAAAGCTATGGCTAGAATGGGAACGCTGTAAGCATCTTTTGTAGCAGAAGAAGTGAAATACTTCTTAGTGTGGATGTTCCTTTTCTTAGGACTTCCAGTGTTATTCCCACATGAGGTTGAATAGCATGGTCATTAGAGTAAATTTAGAGGTCTCAGAGCTCACTGGAGGAATTCTGCACTGAATCATTATAGCCACCAAGCAGAAAACCCAAAGGTTTTCTCATTAAATTGAACTAAAATTAAAAGTTAGTATTAAATATAAAATGACATATTTTTCAACTCTCATGATCTCCAGTTCATTTTCATACAGGTGTTGACTTACTGCACTAAAATCAATTTCAGAAGCTGACATGTACTTTGACTAAACAAAGCTCCCCAGGCTCTCACATTTCAAGAATATCCCTAAAATACAACCCAGCAGCACAGGAAACCATGTATAGAACATACAAGCAAGCTGTTCAAAATAGAGGACAGAATGAGAATTTTCCAGTGAGCCACTGAAAACTGCCCATAATCTTTGATCATAAAACTTGTGAAACTCATTAATACCATTAGGTTGGCTTTAGAAATGCCTGAATA
This sequence comes from Tinamus guttatus, assembly GCF_000705375.1. The sequence continues at coordinate 244,233 of NW_010576767.1, forward strand.
ACAATAGGATAAATCTATTAAGTATAATTTTATTACAACTGCCAAATAGTAGGCTTTTATAAATAAGGACTAGAGATTAGGAAGTCTTATAGTAGGGCACAAAGTTAAGCTATAGCACTCCTGAAAGTTCACAGCAGGACAAAAGTGAGATTTGAAAATATCTTTGATGTCAACCACACACAATCCAGTGAGACAGAAAAGAAATACTGCATCAGATCAGCCAAGACATATCAACAAGATCTTTGTGAAACCTGATATCTGAGGCACAGTTTTTGCTCTTAGCAGTTAGCAGCATCTTCTTATTAATGCATTAGTTAATCAGCAACTGAGGCAAGAAATGCAATTTTGTGCAATACGCATTACTGAATGAATAACTTCCCTTCTTTGTGAAAAAATAGTCTATTAGCAGGGTATAAATAAACTTATTTATTAAGTGCCTACCCTAAAGACTGTTTATTTAATACTTTATTTTAGGAGATTCAAAATTTGATTTTTAAGCTATCAAACAGAAAGACATGAGAAGATGAAGCACTTAAATGACAATTCCTTTAAATTCAGTTATCTCCTGTCAGTTCTAGACTCCTCATCTTTTCATCTTTCAGGATCATGTGATGGATGTAATATCCCAACAGTCTTCTCAGATATATGCCATACCACATGAAAAAAGGGCAAAAAAAAAGAAAGAGCAAAAATACTAGACATAAGCAGTTAGCACGCATTTTCAACACCCTAAAAGTTGACAAGAGAGAAAGTTTCTGAAGATAGGAGCTTAATATTTATGTAGTATTGGCACTATTTTCTGTGATACCACTAATAAACTCTGTGGATGAGGCACAGGAGAGTCCTACTGCAGTGAAATAGTTGTCATAGTAGCAAATCACCAAGTGAATGGTGAGGGAAGTAAATTATGTTGCAAAAAAAAGGACTAGAAATCATAGCAAGTTAAAAATCTTTTCAGTGTGAGGAGGAAAAAGTGACAAAAATGGACATAGTTCATAAGTATGAACCAGGAGTATGATGCATGAATCATAGAACAGATACCAAAGCCCTGTGCAGTGAGTTGATGTCTTGGCATTTATTACACTACTAGATTTAAATGACTCTGGAAGAGACCCATGTCATTGGACTGAATATTGGGCTAAGGTATGCATATGCTGAAAAGACAGAGGACCTGGGAATGACTTGGTGCAGCCTCATGTTTCCTTTGGCATGCCCTTGGAAGCCCCACTCCATGTAGTGCTCCAGGCTTTTTCAGGAACTGAACCCTACCCTAACCTAGTACTAATCTGGGGCAGTATAAACTTGGGGCCGCAAGTGTCTGAAAAGACAAAGTGGTCCTGAGAGTGAGGTTGATGCAGCCCCACCTTTACTTTGGCATCTGCTCTGCAGCCCCGCTCCACCCACCCTTCTAGGCTTTCTCAGTATCCTAGCCTAGCCCTAACCCTGACATACTACTAATCTGACGGGCAGTATAAACCAGGGGCCACAAGTTACTGAAAAGATTAAGTCCTGGGATCAAGGTTCATGCATCCCTTCGTTTGCTTTGCCATGCCGCTGGCACCCTGACTCCACCCAGGGCTCCAAGCTTTCTCAATATCCAATCTTTAATGCTAATCCTAAACCCGAAACACCATTAATCTGAGGGGCAGTAAAAATTTGGCTCCAGGAGTGTTTGAAATTCAGAGCTGCATCAGTGTCGCACCTAGGACCATTTTTTTTTTTTTTTTTTTTCTCCAACCGTTTGTGGCCTCTTGTTTATGCTGCCCCTCAGATTAGTCCTGGGTTAGGGTTTTGGATACTGAGAAAGCCTACAGTGCTAGGTGGAGCGGAACATCCAAGGGCATGCCAAAAGAAATGTGGGACTACAACAACCTTTCTCCCAGGACTTATTTATTTATTTTTAAAGGAGATTTAATTTAAAATAATTTAACTAATAAATATTTTAGGTTAAAATATTTGTCTGCTGTCACTAGTTTCTGTTTAATGACTTTTTATATTGTAAGATTAACAACTATTTTTTGCTTGAACAACAGTTTCAGAAGTCCTCATTAAAATATTTCTGACAAAGTATTCTATGCAGAACTAAAGTTTAGAGAAGAGAATGACAATTAAACAGAATCGCTTAACAGCTGGTGGGCTCTTTTGACAGTAATTACTGAAATAAAACTGTTCACAAAAACCTAATAGGCCTGATAGCACTGACAGGCCAGCTTCACTCTGTTTTTCACCATGAAAACTAGTTAGTTTAAGGATTGTTCTTTCAGGATCTCCATGCACCAGTACTGTTTTATCATTATGGTTACGGTAGAATGTTTCAGTATCTGTTTCAATATAAAACATTGAAACAAGATTTGTGCCAGCTTATACACAGCTATTTTTGCTATTGACTTTTCTCATAAAGTATCATGCAGACTTAAGGTTCTATTGAACCTATTGCTTGATTGTTTGATGTAAATCAACAATTTCCAGAGAAAAGGAATTTTATCTCCCTTCTATTCTCTCTCTACACCTTGCCTTGCCTCTCCTTCTCCTTTTTAAGGCCTGCCTTAGTCCTCAAGGACTGATGAATCACACGTGAAATGACTAGAGAACACATCAAGAGCTCAGAATAAGCCCAAAGAGAAAACAAATGCAGTGTTGGTATGTATTGTTTGTTCATGAGTGTTAAGCAGGAGTAGGCTTGTGATCCTTTAAGCAAGGGGGCACAGGCAGCAGGAGGCAACCCTAGTGTCCCCGCAAGCGGGCAGCGCTGAGCCCTGAGGTGGCTCTGAGACAGCATTGGCTGAGACAGCAGGAAGGCAGCCCAACCCCTGCACGAACAAGAGCAGCCCCCAGGGAGCGCAAGCAGCATCTGGGGCTGGGCACAGCAGTAGGGATGGAGTGAGACAGTTGTTGGGGTTGTGTGCAGAGTGTGGTGGTCCTTCTGGCTCATGGGAAGGTCATTACCACCGTCATTACCCTCGCTGGTGAATCAGCCACAGCCATGGTCTCCACTCAGCAGAAAGCCAGCACTAGGAAGACTATGGCAATGTGCACTGGCTTGCCACATGTCAGTGCAGTGGTTCAGGTTACAGGGAGTTACTGGGTGGTAGCAGAGACAACACTGGTGTGAGCAAGTGAATGAACTTCTTATTGTGGTGGATGAACTGAAGGAGGAGAAGGAAAGTCAAAGGAGAATCAGAGAGTGCGAGAATGAGATAGATTGGTGGACCTAGACAGTTTGGAGAGTTGGGCAGAGAGGAATCTCGTGATGTTCAACAAGGACAAGTGCAGGTCCTGCAGCTGGGGAGGAATAACCCCAGACACCAGTACAGATTAGGGGCTGACCTGCTGGAAAGCAGCTCTGTGGAGAGGGACTGACAAGAAGTTAACCATGAGCCATCAATGTGCCCTTGTGGTTAAGAAGGCCAACGGGATCCTGGCCTGCATTAGGAGAAGTGTTGCCAGCAGGTGGAGGGAAGTGATCCTGCCCCTCTACTCAGCTCTGGTGAGGACGCACTTGGAGCATTGTGGGCAGTTCTGGGCTCCTCAGTACAAAAGGGATGTGGAACTTCTACAGAGGGTCCAACACAGAGCAACAAAGGTTATTAAGGGACAGAAGCATCTATCTTATGAGGAAAGACTAGACAAGCTGGGCCTATTTAGCCTAGAAAGAGAAGACTGAGAGGAGATCTGATTAATATGTACAAGTACCTGAGGGAAGAATGTAGGGAGGATGGGGCCAAACTCTTCTCGGTGGTGGCCAGTGACAGGACAAGGGGTAGTGGGTGGAAATTAAAATATAGGAAGTTCCATCTCCATGTGAGGAAGAACTTCTTTCCTGTAAGGGTGACAGAGCACGTGCACAGGCTGCCCAGAGAGCTTGTGGAATCTCCTTCTTTGGAGATCTTCAAAACCCACCTGGGTGCGACCATGTGCCATGTGCTCTAGGTGTCCCTGCTGGAACAGGGGGGTTGGACTAGACGACCTTTAGAGGTCATTTCCAACCCCAACCATCCTGTGATTCTGTGTGACTCTGTGAGTCATACCCTGCTGTCATCTCAAGAAGTGCACCGGGTATAACACTTCAAACCCGTCTGAGGATGCCCTACCCTCTTCCCGTATGGCGGACAGTGCTGAATTAAGAATCAAATAATGGAAACAGTTCCCTGCTTGGAGCAGCAGGAGAATCCCCTCCTGGCCCACCTTGCCTCCCCAGGTGAATTTTTGCAACAGGTATGAGGCCCTGGAACTCGAGGAACTGGCAAATGAAGACACTGACCTCATTTAAAGGGTTGTCTTATGCTGATCAGATGCTTCCCACAGGGAGGTCTGTTGTCTCCACTGGAGCCCAGGTAAATGACATCACAAAAAGGTTCCCAAGTCTTGTATGGCCCTCTGAGTATTATCTGTTATTTCTCTTCCAGGATGGCAGTGATGAAGTTGCCAAGAGAAGCCCAAAGTCCCTCAAAAGGACTTTAGGCTATTTGGGAGATTGGTTAAGGGAGTGGGAGTAAAGGGGTTGTGGTCTTCTATCCCCTCAATGTCAAGGAAGTATGCTGAGAGGAGCAGGAAAAGCCACTTGCTCGACAGATGACCAAGAGTTTGGTGTCATCAGTTGAAATTCTTTTTTTTTTTTTTTTTTTGGACCATGGGGCAATCTCTATGGCACTGGACCTCCTGGTGACAGATGGGGTTCACCTGTCTTCCAGGAGGAGAAGAATCCTTGGCCAGGAATAGGCAGGACTCATTGAGAGGACTTTAAAATAGGTATAAAGGGAGAGGGGGATAAAACCGCGATCACAAGGGATGAGCCTAGAGGCAGCACACCAATGTTGGGGGTGAGCTCAGTAGTCCCACTGAAGTGCCTCTACACCAATGGCCAACAAACAGGAGCAGCTAGAGGCCACAGTGTGTCAGAAAAACTGACATAGTCACCATCACTGAAGTGTGGTGGAACCACTGTCAGGACTGGAGTGCTGCAGCGGGTGGCTACTGGCTTTTCAGAAGAGACAGACATGGAAGAAAAGGAGGTGGCATAGCACTGTATGTTAGGGAGTACCTTGAATGCATGGAGTTCCAAGTGGGCGACAGAAAAGTCAAATACTTAAGCATCAGGATCGAGGGAAAGGCTAACAAGGCTGATATCCTTGTGGGAGTCTGCTGTAGACCACCCAACCAGGAGGAAGAGACATGGCAGAAGTCTCCCAAGCAGCTGGCTCCCAGTTGGCAGCTCTTTTTCTCATAGGGGACTTTAACTTACCAGATGTTTGTTAGAAATACAATATGGCAGAAACAGTCTAGGAGGTTTGTGGAGTGCATGGAAGATACCTTCCTATCACAGCTGGTGAGGGAGCCTAACAGAGAAGGACTGGTGAGAGATGTGGTGCTTGGAGGCTGTCTTGGGTATAGCGAGCACAAAATGATAGGCTTTTCAGTTCTCAGTGAAGTCAGGAGGGGCGTCAGCAAAACCTCTACGTTAAACTTCTGGAGGACAAACTTTGGACTGTTTAGGACATTAGTTGGGAGAGTTCCTTGGGAGATAGTCCTGAAGAGCCAAGGGGTCCAGAAGGGCTGGACTTTTCTCAAGAAGGAAATCTTAAATGTGCAGGAGCAGGCCATCCCCACATGCTGAAAGACGAGCTGGAGGGGAAGAAGACCAGCCTGGCTGAATAGCACAATATTACTGAGACTCTGGAGAAAAAAAAAAGGAGAGTTTACCACCTTTGGAAGAAGGGGCTAGCACCTTGGGAAGAGTACAGGGATGTCACTAGGACATGTAGTAAGAAAATCAGAAAGGCGAAAGCTTGGGTGGAACTCAATCTGGCCACTGCTGTAAAAGACAACAGAAAGCATTTCTACAGTGTTTTCTCTTCATTAACAAGAAGAGAAGGGCCAGGGAGAATCTCCATCCTTTATTGGATGCCGCAGGGAATATTGTCACCAAGGATGAGGATAAGGTTGAGATACTTAATCCTATTTATATATTCTGTTCTCTGATGTGCTTGAGCAGCCAATCAGAATCACAGAATAGCTGAGGTTGGAAGACCTAGAGATCATCTAGTTCAACCCCCCTGCCCCAGCAGGGACACCTAGAACATGTGGCACAGGGTGGCATCTGGGCAGGTTTGGAAGATCTCCAGAGAAGGAGACTCTACAACCTCTCTGGGCAGCCTGTTCTAGGTCTCTGTCATCCTCACAGGAAAGTTCTTCCTTATATGGAGATGAAATATATTCTCTCATATGGAGATCATCCTACTAACTTCAAGGTATAGCTTGTTCCCTGAAGGAATTACCTGGCCCTCCTGGAGGGGAGCATAAAATGCTTTCTTTGCCCTAGTCTTTAACACCCAGATGAGTTATCCTCAAGGTACTTGGCCCCCTGAGCTGGAAGACACCTAAAGTGAGCAGAATCAACCTCTTGTAATTCAGGAGGAAACAGTCAGTGACCTGCTACTCCACTTGGGCACTCACAAATCTGTGGGGCCAGATGGGATCCACCCAAGGATTCTGAGGGATCTGGCGGAAGTGCTTGTTGAGCTGCTCTCCATCATCTATCAGCAGTCCTGGTTGTCAGGGGAGCTACCAGGCTAGTGTGATGCCCATCTACAAGAAGGATAAAATGGAGAATCTGAGGGAGTACAGGTCTGTCACCCAACTTTGGTATTGGGGAAAGTTATGGAGCAGATCATCTTGAGGGTGACCACACAACATGTGCGCGACAACCAGGGGATGAGGCCCAGGCAGTGTGGGTTCATGAGAGGCAGGTTCTGCCTCACCAATCTGATCTTCTTCTATGACCAGTAGAGGCTAGTGACCTGCCTAGTGGATGAGGGAAAGGCTGTGGATGTGGTCTACTCAGACTTCGGTAAGGCTTTTGACACTGCCTCCCACTATCTTCTCCCGGAGAAGCTGGCAGCTCACGGCTTAGATAGGTGTACTCTTTGCTGGGTGAAGAACTGACTGGATGGCCGAGCCCAGACAGTGGTGCTGAATGGAGTTAAATCCAGCTGGTGACCTGTCATGAGCAATATTCCTCAGTGGTCAGTGTTGGGGCAGGTCCTCTTTAATATCTTTATCAATAATCTGTATGAGGGGATGGCAAATTTGCAGATGACACCAATCTGGGAGAAAGAATTGATCTGCTTGAGAGTTTGAAGGCCCTATAGAGTGATCTGGATAGGCTGGATTGATGGGCCAAGACCAACTGTTTGAGGTTCAACAAGGCCAAGCATCAGGTCTTGTGCTTTGGTCACAACAACCCCATGCAGTGCTACAGGTTTGGGGCAGAGTGGCTGGAGAGATGTGCAGCAGAAAAGGATCTGGGAGTGTTGGTCAACAACCATCTGAACATGAACCAGCAGTGAGCCTTGGCTTTGGCCCAGGTGGCCATCATGAGTCTTGGCCCAAGTGGCCAAGAAAGCCTATGTCATCCTGCTTGTGTCAGGAACAGTGTAGCCAGCAGGACCAGGGAAGTGATTGTTCCCCTGCACTCAGTACTGGTGAGAGCGGACCTCAAATACTGTGTTCAGTTTTGGACCCCTCACTACAAGAAAGACACTGAGGCGCTGGAGCATGTTCAAAGAAGGGCAACAAAGCTGATGAAGGGGCTGGAGCACAGACCGTGCAAGGAGCAGCTGAGGGAGCTGGGGTTATTCAGTCTGGAGAAGAGGAGGCCCATGGGAGACCTTATCTCTCTCTACAACTACCTGAAAGGGGGTCGATCTCTTCTCCAGAATAATTACAGACAGGACAAGAGGAAATGGCCTAAAGTTGTGCCAGGGGAGGTTCAGATTAGGAAAAATTCATATTTGGAAAAATTTCTACACAGAAAGAATAGTCAAGCATTAGAACAGGCTGTCCAGGGAAGTGATGGAGTTACCATCCCTGACAGTGTTTAAGAAAAAGATAGATGAGGTGCTTAGGGACATGGGTTAACAGGCATGATGTTGAGGGTCTTGTAGTTGGACTTGATGATCTTGATGGTCTTTTCCAACCATAATGATCCTATGATTCTAAGGTTGTCAATATTCGCTGCTTAACATCTTCCTGCATCTCTCATTGCCTTCTCTTCATTTCATTCAAACATAAACTATTTTATTTTTAACCACTCGAAGAAACACCACCCACGTCTTCTCTCTTGTCTCTTACTGCATCTCACAGCATACCATGTCACACACAGATACCTGCTTAACCAATACCTCACTTTGTCCCTACCCAAAGAACATGGAATGAGTTAATGCTCATGGAAAATATCCCACCTCCTACTCTGCCCAGAACTTTTCAGCTAAGGGGAATATTACAGAACAGATATGGAAGAACTGAAATACATATTGCCTAGCCCTCTGCCGAGAGCAGCTCATATGTCATGAAAATGCGTGTGGTTAAGGGAACCTTTATGTAGATCAGAATTACCCTACTCTAATTTTCATGCTGGCTTTCACAATGTTGGGACAACTTTGCTATCTCAGTTTCCTAAATACTCACTACATTCTCATGGCATCCCTCAGGATCTTTACCAGTGCTAGCTTTCCATTGTTATGTGGTATAAAAGTGAGGGGTGAATGGCAATGTTGGTTCACAGTGAAGGACTCTACCCCAATATGTTGTGCCTGCAGAGCAGAGCAGATCACAGCACTGCTGGGCACTGGAGGCCTGGATACGGGCACAACAGGGCCTCTGTACAGTTCCTCACACAGAGGTCCACAACAACCATGAGGTTCATCTCTGATGGGGTTGTCTAGATAGAGCTCACTCAATGGTTGGCCATGAGTGTGAGCTGCTTCCTCCAGAAACGTGCCATTCTCATCTGAGAAAGGCCTTGACATTCTGGTCCCTTCTGGGAGCCAGGAGTCAACAGCGGCTACTAATATGCACACGCTGGCATTGACATAATGGGATATTTTGACTTCTGCCATCCTGCCCTGGCTGCAGCAGTGGATATCTCCATCTTGGAGATCTCAGTGGAGATGTGCAGAAAGCAGCTGTGCAGAGAGAACAAGCTGGAGGAAAAGCTGCAGCCAGGGTCTCAGGTGATCACCTGTGGCAGTTAGTTAGAGCACAGGCCCTGTAGAGTCCCACACCGCTGCTTCCTTCAGACTCCCCTCACCACAAGGGCCAACCTTGTTTCAGAAACTGGCAGTAATAGTGGATGCCTGGGGAAGAGCACATATGAAACCCAGCCATAACAGACTACACATGCCACTAAAAAAAAGAGAAGAGTTTTGTGAAAAGATAGCTGTCTAGCTGTAAAATTATTTTGTGTGTGTGGAACGGTTGCTGAAGGAGCAAAAGTTGTCTTTTCTTCAGTAGGCAGGCTTTGAAATAACTCTCTAGAGGTTTCTTTTGCTAGTGAGAAGCACGTTGTTTGTTCCTGCAAGCAGAATTCATGAGACAATTACATAGAATGCTAAACATGATCAAACTGCAGGATTTTTTTTTCTTGTAGCTTCAAAATTAAGGGAAGGATATAGAGCATTTAAGCAAATAATAAAGTAAAACTTTGAGTAACATTTTTTTTTCTATATAGGTGTCTTTGCAGTAGGTAAGCATGTTGATAATTTGCAAGACTTGATCTGCAAGAAAGAACTTGCTTTATCCTTGTTAGGAGGAGACTGTTTATGTGCATTTGTATGATTTTAGCAGTTCATTTTTTATGGCTTTATCAATCACTAAAGTGTGATGAGGAAAACGAAAATAATCAGAGCTGATTTTTAACATGGATTTCACTAGACTGCAATTTCCCACCGACCTTCTGTGCTAACTCATTTCTGACATGGATTTCACTAGACTCAAATTTCCCACTGACCTTCTGTGCTAACTCATTTTTAAGGACTACCATTAGAAATCAGAACTTGCAGAAACGAAACACAATAACCTAAGGACCATGACAGTTTAAGCGTATTTAATCTTGATAGTGCAGGGCCCTCATCTTTAGAGATAAATGAATCTGCCAAATTGCAGGTGCTTCATCCATATTCACAACTTGAAAACATTTTACAGCCTATTTTTAAATTGTATTTCAAAATAGTACTTCCACTATCCCTAAAGCAGAAACAGCCATGGTAAAAATGCAGAGAAAATGGTAGCATTAAAGTCTTAACATATCAGATTAAACTATTTCAGTGAAGGGTGAGGATATTACAACCTTAGGCTACTTTTTTACATTTGCAGGTGAAACTATTTTATATCATTGCCAACTACCAGTCATCCAGTTAGTATGATTTAGTAACATAATTTCTTCAAATTGGTCATGCATGATTTATCACAATGTTGAACCAAAATCATTCCAAACTGCCACGCATTTTTCTGGTAGTGCTCTTTTAACATTTCTAAGGCAAACGGCTCAGTAATGTGTAAAACTAGTACCTTACACCCAGACAATGTGTCTTGAAACATTCTATGATTCAAAACAAAATTGTTTAACTGCAGTTATGAAGCATAGTGAGAAGATTTGCAAGTCGTAATGTTTTAAGAAAAAACTCTTCATAGAGTTCCATGTTTTTTGTTGTCATCGTCGTTTTAGAAAGCAAATCATTACATTAGCATCTTTTTCATTTAGAACTTTGCTACTTGAAATTCAGAAAAGGCATTCATGAAAGGTACCATAAATTCTGTCATATTTACTACCTTATTTGACTTAGTGTTCCATATTATTCTATATTGTTCCAATACAGTGTTCCATTAGTGGCAGAATTCTGCACTGAATAGGCAGCATGGGAGGTGCTATAAGAAAAAGCCACAATTATTAAAATTTAATAGACATAATATGTTCTTTCAAAGTATAATACACTCAATTTGAGAAAACACTACCTAGTCATGAGCAAAAACTGGCACTAATTTTTGTTCATTGGTGAAAATTTTTCACTTCTCAATGTGTGAAATGATAACATCTGGCTAAGGTAATCTGTTGTAAATAAGCAGGACAAATGTATACCAGAAAGCCATTATATCATTTATCCACAATATTTGCAAATACTTATGAATATCAAAAATGTACAAAGAAATCAAAATCTGTTTATGACTGACATGAACAGAAAATAAATTTTGTCAATAAAGTCCTAATTAGACCTCTCTGTTCTATAGTTATTTATTCTACAGTTTTCTGTAAACTGCAGTCAGGTGTAACACACAATTGGCTGGAAATAGTGCTGAGCACTGGAACTTGAAAGAATATGTCACCCAACCTAATGAAGTGTAAAATAACTTTTCTTCTTTTATTGTGTAGAGCAAAACGTTATCTAGAAAGATTTAAAAAAAAAAAAAGTAAGCTCATACCCGAAACAATAACGTTTTCTTCTGTTATTGTGCAAGAAAAAGCATTAAAAAGAAACACAAGAACCCAAACACTAAACGGTCTTGTAAGCATAGTGATTATAAACTATTGCAAAATCTCAAAGTAAATTTTATAAAAAGTCTCCCTTACCCTCCCAAAAAAATGTTTTCTATAAAGTACAGCAGATCATAGATTCCTCTCTCAGTATACCCTTCCATTAAGCCTATGTACACACAGTAGTAAGTGCACAGATGCATTATTCATATGTACTTTGTGGGGAATCTTGGCAGCTACTTATTTCTTCAATAAGTCACAAGTACCTCCAACATTTCATAATGGGGAAAGAAAATATTCAGTCCATCAGAAAATCAGATCTGCAATGAACTTAGTGAATAAGAGAGAAATACTTATAACATTTTTTCTAAGGGAAACTTCAGAATGGCTGTGAAACCGATTTAACAGATACATTCATGAATTCGGTTATTCAATACACCATTAGTTGCCTTTTATCAGTTATATCAAAGACCATGTAACTACTCTTAAACTAGTGAAAAATAGTGAAACTAGTGAAATTTTTTTAACATACACATAGCAAGCTGGTGTTAGGTTTAACAATGAACACGTTCACAGATTAACATTGAACCTAGGTTAAGGTATCATTCAGTTAAAATTTCAAATACTTTGCCACCCTGTCAGTTCATCTCATTTCCTTCCTAGCAATCCTTGTTTCACTGTGCAGTATTGACAACTCTCTACAGAAATTATAGTGCCAATCAGGAGCCCCTAAATGCAGTAAGGAATGTTTTCTGCGGTTCCCTTATTCCTATACTGTGTGTTATGTGGACATAATTAGGAGAATAAAATGTGTCTTAATAAATACCCATATAGCCTTGGTAAGCATTGTGAGTAAATTGCATTTGTCATCAAGAGAAAAGGCTTGACACGTTCATTTGAAGGAATATTATCTAATGTTATATCTAATATATCTAATATATCTAATGTTAATTTTAATCACTTTATCCATTTTGTAAAGAGAAGACAGGGTATAAAGCAAGGGCTTATATCTGGATAGGTCTTCCGTGCAACTGGAATAGCAAGTGAAAAGGAGGATCCAGTTAATGATACTGTTAGTAGGGAAAAGAGTTTACTTATTAGACAATTGGGAATGCAGACTGAATGCATTATAAGCACAATTACATAAATGTGGACATTTGGTAAGCAGTTTTTTTTTGTGGTTGTAAAAATTCATTTATTTGTTGCACTGATATTTTTAAAATGAAATTATCAGGGTTGAAGAAATGGAAAATAGAAAAAATAATCATGTCCTCAAATACCTAGGGATCTGGTATCTACAAAAACCTTTACTTAATTTCATTCTAGGGTAGAAGAGCAAATCATTCTTTTTGATCCATAATACTTCTCTTTTGTTTACATCACTAATCTTCATGAGCTGAAATGCAGTACTGAGAATAAGGGAAATGACTTGACTCAGCAGCTAATGAATGGAGAGCTTGCAGAATACCCAGTACTGTAGGAGGAGAGCCATTATAGAACTTGGTCTAAAAATTTAAATCACTGAACAGTGTTATTCACTTTTATTTTTTCCCTATGCATATTTTCCCAAAGATTATTTTTAAAAGGCTCATAAAATACATATGATTTACTCTCCTGCATATATGTGCTACATGTGATACAATTCAGTATCCACACACGAGCGTAGTCTTAAATGAGCACAAATTCTAAGAGAAGCTGTACACCTCTCCACTCAGAAATTTATCTCAAAATATCATTTAATACCTTCCCCAGAAATAAATATACTGTGGCCTAGAGATCGCTGAATAATGAAAAAATTATTCATGTGTAATTATTCCATGAGAAATGACCGATTTACAATATGTTTTATTCACAACAGATTATTTGACCGTTTTCACTGGGGATTTCTGTGAAGCAAATTTTCCAAGCAGTCAGACTGTCTCCTCTATGAAATATATCTCTCAGTGCTATTAAATGAAATTAAGCATTTCTGTAATATTGCTCATGGTTCACTGTAGCCAAAGAAATACTTTATGCTCTGCAGCATTTTTATGGAGTTATAAAGTACTTACTTTGAACACCTTTAAAACTCTCAGAGTGTTGTCTTGGGGTTTCTTTTCTGTATCATCATTTCTGTATCATTTCAATATTTTTATTTTACAATGCCTGCAGAATGGTAGTCGATATGCCAACTTCATGAATAATTCATTTATTTGCAGACTATTCTCTGATTAAGTATGTGTGGGACTTGAGAGGTTTATTGTACTTTAGTTGTATATAGTTTATTTTATGATTATTTGTTGGGGCCTTGGCGGTTTTGCAAGAATATGAGGAGCTGAAGTGATGAGAACCAAGGAGCTGAAGTGATGGGAACCAAGGAACTGAAGCGATGGGAACCAAGGACACCGGGAGGAGAAGATAACGTCTGTTAGCAACTTTTAATGAATTAGGCCAGCCATAGCCAGATAAGCGTCCGGGAGGCCCAGCAACAGAGCATCGGGAAGGACACTAGTCAGCTGCAAGCTAGCTATGCATGGACACTATAGCCTAACCAATAGGAATGCTGTTGCTTAGCGCGTGTCTGCGTTTACAGGTGTTGGAATTGTATAAAGCTACATAGTAGACAATAGTAAAGCGAATCAAACCTGCTTCACATTGAAGTGTCGTTCATTCCGTCTCGCGATGGTGGGCCTCGGCAATTACTTACTAATATAACTTATTAGGGTAGGGAGAGAACTGTAACGATGAGTAACAGAGATTTCAATGGATGAAACTAGAGTGAGCTTTGCAACAGAAGGTAAGTGACCTCAAAGAACAAACTTCACCAATCCTTGAATTCACCTGGATAAGATGACAGGGAATTATGCAAGATGGAAACAGGAGGAAATGGCTGCTGAACTATAGCAAATCATAGAAGGAAATATGAAAACTATGAAAGCAGACATAAAAACAGATGTAAAGTGAGATAGATTTTTTTTAAAATTAATTTAATTCACTCTACTAACATGGAAGAGTTCCTTGAACTGCAGTCAGTTGTTCTAAGCACAGATATCTGTATAGGAAAAGGTGATAGAGGAGGTGATTGGTTAAAATACACACACATATATATAGGTCACTCAAAAAAAAAAAAAGTTAATGTTACCCTAAGTTAGAAGGAGTTTATGCCAAATAAAAACAAAGCCTCTCCTTCCCCCCAAATCTTCCATTTGATTCTTACCCTTCATTTCCTATTTCACAGAATCACAGAATGGTTGAAGTTGGAAGGGACCTCTAGAGAACATCTAGTCCAACCCCCCTGCTCCAGCAGGGACACCTAGAGCATGTGGCGCAGGGTGGCATCCAGGTGGGTTTTGAAGATCTCCAGAGAAGGAAGGTCTATTTCATAGACCTTTATAGCCTTCTTCTCAGTACAGATACTAGCTTAATTTTTCTAATTGACTGTATTTTGTTTTTCAGTCCTGGATTTCATCTAGGAAAAAAGTTTTTAGTTATTCCTACTTTGTGTGCTGTGTTTGTTAGACATTACTACTTTTTAAATTTTATTAAAAATAAAAAAGTTTCTTACCCTTTTTCTGTGTTTCTTTCTTTGAAAAGGTTGAGATATTAAAATTTCTCAGACCATTGCCCTTTACCTTGGGTAATAAGCATCATTTCCTGTAGCATCAGAACTTTCATAGTGTAAAATGTGTATGTATATATACACCTTTCATACTCACTGACCAAAGAGCTGAAGAAATATCTGAATTTCTTACAGTTAGTTTAAGTTAGGTGATTTTAAGACTGGAAGAAGGCCAATGTCACGCCAGTCTTCAAAAAAGGCAAGAAGGAGGACCCAGGCAACTACAGGCCAGTGAGCCTCACCTCCGTCCCCGGAAAAGTGATGGAACG
>NW_010576767.1:260523-348645 GCF_000705375.1 Tinamus guttatus
GCGTATGCAGGGGGGTTGGACTAGATGATCTCTAGAGGTCCCTTCCAACCCTAAGCATTCTATGATTCTATGATTCTATGATTCTATGATTTCTTTATGCAATATCTTAATATGGATGTTTGGGAATAAATAAAAAAAATCTTTTTTTTCAGTTCTTTTACCTGAAACACCTTGGCTGAGCCTCTGCACTTGAGCAGACTGTGATTCAGCAGAAGCTATTTAGAACATTAAAAAAAAGTCCTCATACCTTACAGTCCACTAATACCCTTTTCATAGGCTATAGGGAAATTGGGGTCATCTTCTTCTGCCTGCTTTTAATCAGAGCCAAGAACCTCTTCAGAAATGTTCTTCCTGTACAGGTCTGTGGGGTATTCTTGTGAGCTTTCCTCTTGCTGTCATTTTGCTTTGTAAAACTTGTCACTGAGATCAGGATGCTGGATTTATTTTCTCTCCCTGAAATGGACACTTTAACTTTTGCAGTGAAATTTGCTCTTTTGCCCCCTGCCTCAAGGGCAATTGGAGCCTGGGTCCCTCCTCGGAGAAGCCCAGAGCTGGAGAATCAGGGTGCTCTCCTGAGCCTTGGGAGCCTCGTTCCATGTCCCCAGAGGAAAAGAGCAGCTTTCCCTCTGCTGGTGTCAAACATTTTTTTCACAGCTCCACCAAAGGTCTAATTTTATCTCAGAGAAGAAATAAGGAGGTTGAAATCCAGCATCTTATTCCCCTTATGTTGCAAGAGGAATCTTACTGCTGAATGCAGTATGGATATCCACTAATCAGAAAAATAGACGCTAAACTGTAGCAAAATCCATTTCAGTTTTTGGCTGCTCTCAAAGATAGTATCAGTGCAATTTCTGTGAGGAAAAAAAGACCCCTGGCTTCATAGGAAATTAAAACATACCGACATGTGAGGGTATCGTTTTTATTATTATTTTTGATTCTCTTCTGAAACGCTGATCAGTCACAAATGTGCTGGCTCTTCTTGCTCTTACCTGTATAATTTCTGGACAAGAAGAGAGAGACTTGAAAACCTCAGAGGATCCCTCCAGGTCACAGAAATAGGGTTGCACTATCATGTGACTTTTAAAGAATGAGCAGCCAGTAAGGCACAACAGCTAATCCACAGAAGAGCATGTAGACTTTCACCTGATATTTTAAGCCATTCACTGAAGAAGTTTATCAAACATCGTATTAAAAAAGAAAATGAAAGAAATGGTAGTATATTTATGGCTGTTTTACTGAAGAGTATATCTTGCAGCTTGACTTAATTTGTTCCCTCCCTAGAGCATCAGTGAAATAAGACACTATGATTTTTACTGTGCCACATAATGCCTCTGGACTGCAGCTGGACACCTTTTCTGTCATGCTAATCATGCTCTCAAATAAACTGAAATTTTATCTGCCCTCTGAGAAGCTAGTGAGAGAACTTTCAGAAAAACAAATTTCTCTCTGGTTCATTACAAATCGGAGGAAAGGAAATCAAAGGATGGCAGAGAAATGAAGCCCTCAGACAATAACCACGACATACAAGGGCATGAATAAACATAAAGAACTATCCTCTCCTGCACTGCATTGCATTTTTTAAAGCAGGATTCTGAGCTGCAGTATCAGATTCCAGAAATCTTCCCTCCTGTGCCTGTCGGAAGAAAGATGAATCCTTGCATTCCTGCATGTTCTCCAAGTCTCCCATAAGCCTGGTAATTTAGATAAACTGCAGAGTACATGTTATAATCTGGCTTTATTTGCTCCCTTCTTAGACATTCTTATAGGATATGATGAAATTATGATTCTATGAGTCAAATTACTAGTAGATGAACTTATCTACTTGTTGACTTGCTTCAGTAGCACCACACTCTAATGCTCAGCCGAAATCTAGCCTCAGATGGTGTATTTATAGTTATATACTAAAATACTAGTTTGAAAATGTACTCAGGGGTTCACATACAAAGCACATTTTAAAATAAACACTTGAATCATCTATGTGAAAATGTACTGCAATCCTGATAAATCATGGAACAGGTCTCTTTTAGAATAAATTCTTCTGAAGTACTAAGGTATGCACACACTATATTGAAAGTGTGATTATAATATATACAATTTCTGCAATGTTGCACATCATATAGAAGTAAAATTTGTTTTCGTTCTCCTTCAGTAACTGGAAAAAATTGTCAGAGGATTCATTCGTCATGATGGTGCCTGGGGTCAGGGGCTATGAAGTGAAAGTGAAATTCCTTTACAAAACTGGTGGCCACACTTGCTGAGGCAAAAGAAAGAGAAGGTATTGAAGTGATTAGGCTTGCTATCAGAACAGTACTATAGAGAAAGAGAAGGATGTCTAAATAAAATTGACTTCTTATGAAAGACTGAAAAAAGGAGAAAAGATTCATGAGATTTTGTTGGGGTCTTAATAAGAATATATAAGAAACTGGAGTAATGGGATTCACCTGGAAGAGAAGAACGTGTTCGTGGGGAACTGGACCAACGCCTAGCAACCAAGCACCTGGAGGAGCACCAATCGGCTGGGAATCTGTAGCTGGCCAATGAGAACGCCGCTCCTTAGCGCATGCCCACCTGCACTGGTATAAAGCTCTGCTGCAGACAACAGCAGAGTGGAGTTGACTTCACTTTGCATAGAGGTGTTGTTCACTCTGGCTTGTGGAGAAGGCTTTGGCACTTGCCACGAGTTAAACCCCCTTCATATTAAAGTGTTGCTCATTCCGACTCGTGGAGTGAGCCTCAACATTCGATACTCGACAGAGTTACGCTCGACAAGATTTTGATTTCAAAAGGCCAAAACTGCCATAAAAATGGGAATTTTAAATTATAACTCTTAAAATTTGATTTTCAAGTAACTTCATTCATAGCAGTTTGTGAATATGCATGAAGGTGATTAGAAATTGTCTTACTAAAACAGTTCTTAATAGAGAGACATTCCATAGTGCAGTCAGAAACTACATTTAAAGGCTAGCAAATTATTCAATGGATCCTAACCCCATGTCACTTTTGTAGACTCTTATCTGTTTGTTCAACCTGACATCCCTGATGCCAAAGGGGCTACACAGGATAGCAGTATGGGGCTCAGAGAGTGCCCAAAACCAGTGTATAATGAGGCCACTGTCTCTTGGAATAGGGAAAAGTGAGCCATTTCATAGGCACATTGACAGATTAAAAAGTAATTAACCCCTATAATTCTAGACTATTAAGCAGAATAGCATATAGTTAGGAATCTTTGTTTGACTAATGAATGATCCTAATCTATTTTTTAACACTTAAGATGCATAATCAATGGATTCTGGCAAAGTCAATGTTATGATTTCTAGCTTTATATTCACTAAAGAGAATAGGATTTCTTTATGGTCACAAATATTTTCAGAGCGTATGCTATTGTAATTATCCCTAGAAGGCAATAGTCTCTTTCAGACAGTCTCACATAAATCCCATAATAAGAAAATTCAGACAGGTTATTGTTTATTTATTATGTCTCTTGTAATACTCTCCTTCAAATCATTTTAGAGATTTAACACCGGGAAATATATATTAAAAAGTAGTATTTTCAGAATTATGGAAGCAGTGACATATAATATAAACACAGAACATAAAAATCTGAGAAAAATAGGTGTATTCATTCCTTATCTAAAGTAATTGCAACTACTTTCCTCTCAGCTTTACTGGCCTAACGATCCGTAAATTTTGATGCTTCTTCTGCTACAGTGAAAATACGAGTATTGCCTTAAAAATTAATTGGAAGCACTGCTGAGTTTTAAATCTCCCAGCTACACATAAGATAATGGAGAATTTAGAGAAAGACAAATTATAAGAGATTTTTTTTCCTTAAAAGTAAATTATTTGATAAGCTTAAGTTTATCCATCCCCTTTTAACTAATAGTTTAAGTCAATGTCACTTAGACACTTTATGAATCAGGACCCTGGCATGCTTGACACAGCAGATTATTTTCTGTCAGGCTGTGTATATATATAAAACCTTAGCTTGTAAAGCATTTGATTAAATAAAATTGAAATATTACAAGCTGTAATTTAAACTGATATAAATCTGCATATATCTTGATTTCAATGATTTTTAGCTCTATCTATATCTGTTAAGGATATTCAATTGCATTTCAAATGCTGGATATACAAACTTTAAAGTACAAATGCAAATTTTACTCTTTCTATTTGAACCACTCTATAAAATCCAAGAGTCTTTATCAACTTTATCAATCCTGCTGTCCAGGATGGAAACTGACAACATGATTTTATATATATATATATACACATATTATTCTGAAAGAAACTATTTTCATGAGTTCATCAATTATAAATATCACATGAGCATGTCATGAGCAAGTCTCCCTTCCTTAAATCATAAGGACTTACGCAAACTTTTATATATTTTTGACCCTCTTTTCTCAATAGCAACATTTTAAGAATCAAATTTGAAAACCAGAATTATTCTGTAATTCCAGCAATTCCCAAAGTCATGAAAATACCAATGATTGCATTACCGTTATCATAGCCTATTAATGTTCAGTGTTAGATGTATCTCCAACAAAAACAGACAGTAAGAATTAATCTTGGTAAACAGGCATTCCCTAAATAATGATATCTATTTCAATAGGGAAAGGACTATCTATACCGTGCATACATAGGTATATTCATATCCTAAATCACAAGGGCACAAATTAAATAGCTGAGATTTCCAGGAGAATGTATTTTATAAAAGTAATTCCAGCCTACAGTATTTCTTAATGTCAAATATCAGGAGAAGAAGAAAATAAAACCTCTTAAGCTTACCAGGGTTCCTCCAAAATATTAGAGCATTATAGCAAAGAGATTAGAAATGCATTTCACAACATGACAGGTATTGGCAGGTGTCCATTTTTGAAAACCTCTTTTCATCAGGATTTTCATTATCTAGTTTATTCTAGAATCTTATACTCTGAAATATGTTGTGGTTGCCTCAGAACACTGACGGTGTCCAGTGGTAAAGAGAGATTGCTGAGTAGATGACTTGACTGTACCCGTGCCTCCTAGCATTACATTTATGTGCTTCATTGCCTTTGAGGAAGAAATATTTCAGTTTGTCACAAGACTTATTTCTGCAAGAGTGGAGAAACTCTTTCACAGCAGCAAATGTGTACAGTGTAGTTTCTCCAATGGAACACATTAAAAGTGGGACACATGGTTCACCCCGAACTAGAGAAAAAATTCTCTTCTTCTATGTGAGATTTCAGAGAACCCCTAGCAGGCACCCACAGTAGGACAGCAGCTCATTAGCTTTTCCTCTGTCTGCAAGCACAGCTGGATAGCACTTCGGCTCTGAAAAGGAGCATCTTTGCTGATCTCTCTTTCTCTGTGAGGTTAGACTTACCCTGGAGACTTTCAACTGAGTTTTTCCTACAGACCTCCTTTTACTGTGTTCCTCACAGCTGGAAGAGGATAATACTGCCTCACAAATAATTAAAGAGAAGGATAAACCATTGTAGACTATACGTACATTTTAAGTGCAGAGGTAGCTGTTGAGTCAAGTAGTCTGACTTCCTGTATTGTGCAAGCCACAGGATTTTATCCATGCTGTGGGTTCATGGAAGCTGGACTTTAGTCTGAAAAACAAGAAAGTGAATGCAAAATCAGACTTCTCTGCTATTTTTTTTCTTATGATGATAAAAATGAGCAAGAAAATCCCAGACAAGAAATGAACAGTCTTAGTTGTATCAAGAATGAGACACTGACAAGATCTGCAAGAAATTCTGCAGAGGCAAGATCCACCAGCCACAGATGAGAAGGAAGGTACAACCATGACAACACAGGAGGAGGACACTCACCCAGCAGAATGGAAGCCTATGACTGCTGGTTGGAAGAGGAAGGCTTCATTTCAACATAAAGCTGTTCACCTAAACTATAGGTTCAGCATTCTATTGGGGAATGTTCTGTTGGGGAAAGACTTTAGGCCAGAAAGTTCAGTTTCTAGATTAGGATGAATGCTACAGAGAGACAAATACTAGTGAAAGAGGGATAACAAGAATAAGTGTAGCACAGTCATGGACATATAGGTTGTTCAAGAAGAATGGGAGGGCAAGAAGAGATGGAACTGTGCCCTCTGTTAAGAAGATCCTTGAGGGTTAAAAACTCTAGTAAGAAATCAAAGATCCAGATAAGAGGGGCTTAGTTTTTGTACGTTGTGGTAGAGGTGCGTAACAGGGAAGAAAAAGTGGCGAATGAGGCTTAAAGAGCTAGATCTTTTTCCTATTGGGCGATACCATAGATCTGAAGATTTTTGTTTATTTTGTTTTTTCTTTGTTTGTTTGTTTTCTTCAGTTCTTACAAGCAAAGCCTTCTCCTGGATCAATGCTCCTAAAAGTACAGCTGGGAAAGAGAACTGTGTCGACAACAGCTGTGGAGCAACACTTTCAGGAGACTATTTAGAACAGCTGAATGTCTTCAGATCCATGATGCAGCTGGATAAGAGACATTAGAGGATACTCACAGAGTTTGCTGATGTGATAGACTGTCATCTAATAAAAATCATCTTGATCTGAGGTGGTCTCTGCTGACCAGAAAAAGACCCACACTATATCCATCTTCAGAAAGACAAGGAAGAGGCCGTGGGAAATGATTATTCTTACTGTGAAGCTATTTTTTTAAAAGTTTCTGGATTTATATGTGCAACTAAAGGCATAGATTTCAAGAAAATGAAAGCATTTCTCTAACACACAGAAAACTGCAATTTTGCTATGTATCTGGAGCTTTGAATGCTTGTTATTTCAGTGTTTGTTTTGTTTTGTTTTGCAGCTGATCATGAAACAAATAGCTGCTTTTACAAGAATAAGCATAAGGCTGAATTGTGTTCCTAATTTTCTCCTATTTCTTTCATACTGTATTTACTTCAGAGAATGGTTAGGTATAAGTTTATAATCAAAAAGTGAATTATATTCCATAATCCAATGATATAATAGGAATAGTATCAATGTCAAACTATCATGTTGTCAGACATTAGCAACCAGCTGCTGCTGCCTGTGCTACATTCTCTGCCTTTTTACTTCAGGAGGTGAATAAGTAGAAAAGGAATTTAGGGTCTACCAACACGTGCATAGACAGTAGTTTGTTACTGCTTGAGGACAAGCATATATGATTAGCAATGCAAAGCAAAGGTCAGAACAATTCTTTTATCTCTCTGTCCCTGAGGCTCACAGTCTTTCCTTAAAAGACCATAAATCACAGAAAAATACAACCCCTTTATTTCAGATGGATTTAAACATTTTGCTTTTTTTTTTTTTATGTATCTTTTGTGTGATACCTTACTCAAATCTCTCAAAGACAAACTAAAACATCAGTGTTGTAGCAGAGACTGCTTGTGATTCATTGTCTCTTCCTTTCTGGGGAATCTGTAGGGATAATGTAAAGCAACAGAGTAGCTGATATATCTAAGAGTCCATCTCAAAGCTAAGATTAAAAAATGAGTTCAACAAAAGTCTCTTGTACCTAGTATCTGCAACAACACCACGGAGAAAAATGCATGCTGAAACAAAATACTATTTGTTTAAAATGTCAGTTGGCAGTGCAACCAGCATGCAAGAAAGATTCAGAAGGATTTTCCCCTGTGTGCTGGCTGGAAGAGATTTGCTAACTGGAAAGAGATCAAAGAAATTTGATGAAAAATGGTCATACGTAACTTCTAAGATTTGCTAAAGATCACTGATTTACTCTTATCCCCCTCCCCCATTATCCCTTTGGGTTTGGTGCAGTCCAAGTCATAAATTGTGGTAAGGCTAAAAATTATACACACTATTCCATTAGGCATAGAAATTTTGGGTTGATGGTTCTTAAGAGAAGGTTGTTTTCATGATGAATAGTTAACCTGTTTCAGAGAAAACCAAGTACTGTGATCAAATAATTCAAAATGAGTAAATTCTTATTACATATACATGTATATACACATACATCTCAACGTATGCTATAAATATTTCTACAAGATGAGAATGCATTTTTGTCACAAATTTAAAAAGAAATTTTATTTCTTTGAAATAAGCAAAATGCAGTAAAGAACCAGAAAAAAATGGTGGATTTAGATAAAAATACATATCTTCTGAAGGTCAGAAGTTTTAATATTAATAATCAACTAACTATGGCTAAACACAATAATTAATTTTAAAATAAGACTAAATGCCTGTCTCGTTTAATTTAGCACATTTTCATTTTTGTTCTTTCCTTATAAGATTTTTCAAAATGCTAGACAAATAGTTTGGGAGACTATATGCCAAGAGGGTAACGCATAATGAATGCACTCTATTCTGACATAGGCTGTATATTTTTTTGTCACAGATAGTTATGATCTGTGTTCTGTTTGGAGTTTAAAATGCTTCTCTATTTACATCTCAAAGCAACATGAAAGTAGTCCTAGAAAAAAAATTCTCAATAACTTGTGGCATAATGAGAAATGGGTTGCTATGCCAGTTTTAAGAATCACACATCATTTATTGTCCATTCATAATTCCATATTACTACAAAATTTCTGGAGAGTCTAACAATTTATCCTAATTTGTGCTCTATTCATCAGCTTCCCCACCCCTAGATCTTATTGAGATCCCTATTAGTCTTCTATATCAAGGACTATGCACAGATTTTCCCATATCTGTACAGGTAAGCTACCCACCCACCACAATGATACTTCTACCCAAGAGAAAGGCACACAGCTCATTGAAATAGGATGCTAAATAAACAGATCATTGAGGTTTTTCAGTTTAGTAATTTTTCTTTAAACATCCTGCTTTGCCATAGTCAATAAGGATTTATGTATTCAGTTTTATTTTTATTTTAGACCCTTCAC
Source organism: Tinamus guttatus (assembly GCF_000705375.1). The sequence goes on from NW_010576767.1 coordinate 269,345, forward strand.
TTCACCTGCACATGGCTACAACATACAGTGAGCTGATGCAACACATTTGGGATACTTTCTTAAAAGAGGACTGATCAATAATGAAATGAAAAGTTCACTTCACCTGCACCCAGGAGTATTTTTCTTTTAAAGGCTTGTCAGAAATGCTGACAATGGAGACAATACTCAGGGATAAAGACAGAACAAGTCAGTCTTCCCAGTCCTTTGATTTGTGTGATTGAAGTTAAATTTGTACAATTTATGTACTCTGTGAAGGAATAAAAACAGCAATATAAAAGAAACCCTGGAGTTTCTGGCTGACTGGCAACTTCAAATCAATTGGCTTGCTCAGCTGGCTGGCTGAGAAGCTCTTTTCTTTGTTTCTTTCTTTCTTCTTCTTTTTCTTTTCTTTTCTTTTTTTTTTTTCTAATAAACAGGAAAAACATCCTTGGACTCAATAACTGGAACAAAGCTACTGACCTTCGTGGATGTGTATTAATCCGTAGAAATTAAGGAATGTATGCAGCTTCCAACTCTTAACTACTCCTTACCACCACCAAACCCGCACAGACATACACAGTTTGGGATTGTATTCAATCATTCCAGCTTGTTTTGCTTTGTTTTCTTAAGTTTCACAATATATTTTTTCATCTTGCTACTGATAGTTTTTTTTTTAGTTCCTGTTACTAGTATGTAATTAGGCACATCATTTACGTTTCTCTCTTTTTTTCAAAGGAGACGGGGAAAGCTATTTTGTAGCTTTCTCATACATCTTCAGTTCTTAAAAACTAGAACGTGTTCATATACATATAGAAGGAAAAAAAAAAAGAAAAACCCTCCTCAATTTTGTTCTTACGATTCCAGTTTACCGCTAACAGCTATGAGAAAAGTAGAAAAAAACAGCCATGAAACATCTATTCCTTCAACATACTTTTTTTTTTTTTTCAGTGAAATTGCCTATAATATTTTGCAAGCCATGTTTTAGCAAAATATGATTTTTTCTCTTTTGCTCTCTAGTCAGGACAGCCAGTAGTGGAAGAAGACCCCACCTCTGTCTAGTCCTCTGTGTGCCTTCCTCTCACCCCCATCGCTTCAAATTTACCTGTGGGAGGTTTTTTGAGCTAGTTTATCACCTGAGCCTGACTGCCTGGAAAAGCCAGTTGCCGTAACTGCCAGACAGGAATGACACCCATGAGGAACCCGAAGAAACCCACTCCTTTGTGGGTCCTTGTAAGAAAATAAGCTCCTTTTCCCCTGGCTTTCTAGTGCAGGGACAAGTTCCTCCGTCTTCCAAGGTTATATCAATCTTCAGAGTTTTCTGCAGATCTCAGTGACGCTCAGTGACACTGTTGAATTCTCAAGTATGTGTAAATTTTCTGTGGCATACTGGAAGAAAGATGTATTTATTTTATCTGATCTGCAAAAGTTGTGAATTTGCTAAACTGAATTTAATCTCAGTGTCACATATGATGAGCAAAATAAATGAAGTATCTCTGCTGTGAGATTTGTGTGAAGATATTGGATCTGAATGAGCAGTAATCCTGTACAACAAATCAGCTAATTACACATTAGTTTGCAAAATATGGTTCAAAACGTTCTTTCCAAAGATGCTAACATGGTTTTAATAAGTTTTTAATAAGTTTGCTTTTCTTGTTGTTACAGAGCACAGTATAATGCCCCATTCTTAGTACTTAGCACTGTAGGTTCATAAAACAGCATGTAACAGGATGGAAATGCTGTTTCACTATTTCTGGGTTGAATTCCGATATATACACTGAGAAAGAAGATAACACTGAGGAAAGAGGAATAAGTTTCATAAAGCCGAGGCTATGGTTCCAGGCAAAATACTACACTGCAGTGCTTCTAAAAAACTCATTTCACCCTTCTTTGCAGAATTAGTATTTAAAAGGCTATGGATTAAAAGCTTGGGAAATAGCAGTCACTTATTTATTCCAGTAACAACAGCAAGAAATATATAGCAAGGGAAGAGGAAAAAATTGATTTATATTGCCATTGCTTCTGTGTTATTATGAGCTGAGGGAAAAAATTGTCTTCACGTTCCATCGAATCATATCCATGCATGTGAAGAAACAAAAAAAAGAAGTTTCCAGAGTTTGTAATTTATGATCAGCCCCAGTTGTGAAATAAGCATAAACTCATAGCTCCAGTGTCTCTTTGGGTTTCGATTCTTCTCACAGGGGCATTTCGCAGGCACAATGCTTGCCATAGATGAGCTAGTTCTGAATATACTTATTTGGCGACTAGCAGCATTTTCCTAGCATTCTACCGAGGCCTAGTTAAATCTGCTGAGATACAAAATGTCTGTGCCTGAGCAGAGCACCATTATAATGCTGGCATGCCATTTCAGAAGGCCAAGATGTATTGCTCAGATACTTAATAGATGCGCTGCAAGTAATTATAAAACTTATAGGCACTTCTGCAACAGCAGTCAGAAAATCCAAAGATATGAATCAGATACAACCAAGGACCTAGAAAAAAAAAGTGAGACAGATACATTTGCTCTAACTAGTATTGCTGCAGCTGCAATACACTTTGAAAAAAGCAATGCTGAAAACCTGTCTGGAGATAAAAATGACCACGGAGTTTGCACGTATTTACAGTCTTGTGTATGTATCAGGAGGAGAAAGAATATATAGTACCCCTAGGAAGCAGACCTTGCTGCTTACCTTTCTCAAGGAATGTCTATTTTCTTCCCACCAAATCAGACATCTTGATGTATATAAAAGCAAGATATAGTCTGTAAATATAACACAACATGTGAATGTACAAATATTTTTATCATGGCAAGGATTTGGGTCACGCTTTTTCTGCATGGGCCCAAGTATGCACAAGGGTTTCCTTGTGTTTTTTACTGTGAGACACTTCAAAGTCTTCTTAGGATTTTAAATTTTGCGCTGGATATGAAGTGAGAAAGATTCTGCATTTAGAAAAGTGGTTGGGGTTGAAAGAAGAAATACAAATATTTTTGAAAATTACCACACATAACTATTTCTCCCTATTTAATATTTCCTCTCAGTTTTATTCTGGTCTAAGCATATTGTAATTCTCAAAGGCATGATTCTGAACTTCCAGTGACCATAAGTCTTTGCTTAGATAAAAAAGACTTTTTATGTTGGAAAGGAAGAATTGTTCTGCTTTCCTAGCTATAAACTCAACAGATCTTTTAATGATTTCTTTCCACATAAAGTGGTGCTCATAAATGCCATTTAACAAGGTCTTTATATTTGGTGCATTCAAAGACTGTCAATTTTACAGTAATGGAAAAAAGATAAACTTCAAGAAGAATTAAAAAGAGTGAGGAAAAAATGAAATTGTATATTGAAAAAATCAAGCTGTTCATAAACAACTTTCTTTCCCCAGAAATGCCTCACGGGTATCAGAGTCAATAATAAGGCAATCATGATGACTGCATCAGATTTTATTTTTTTTTTATTAAATGGAGAAGCATATTTTACTCATTTTAGCAAGTATGTATGTGTTTGAGGGAAGAAAGTTTGATTTTCTTTCGAAAAAAGAGTAGTCTGAAACTGATTCAGACCCAAGATCTTTAAAAATGATCTAGAAGAGTTAGGAGTTTAGATGCTTTGATGGCAGTGAGGATCAAGGTTTCCTGTTTTTATTTTCAGAAAGGCTAAAGTAAATGGTGAAGAAGATTTCCTTTCTTTCTTTCTTTCTTTTTTTTTTGAAAGTATTATATTTTAGTAATTAAATTCCAAATTCCATACCAAAACCAAAACTTGACTAACGATTAAAAAACAGAAGAATTTCCCGAACAAGAAGGTTTGCAAAATCTTAGTGAACATCCAAGTAGCCTTAAGTACATGTTTGTCTACATTTTTCTGGAGCACTTATATTTGATAACAGTCAATATCAAGGCAAAACTGCTTCAACAGATAAATATGGTAACACAGGCCTACCTATTCTTTTAGTCCGATGCTAAACAAAGGGAGCATTTAGGCACAACAGGGGATTTAAATTGCAAATATTGAATGTGGATGCTGCTTTTTAAAAATCTGCATATGTGATGCGAGGGTATCTGCCCAGTGGTACCCCCCCACATTGCTTATAAGCCCAGGAGAACCTCACAGCTTGAATTGCACTCCAAGGCGTGCTGCACCTTTAGCTATTGGGGAGTTATTCGCACAGGTTTAAGCTAACTTTTTAAATTAATTTCGGAAAGGATCTTCTCATTTGTGTGAGTCATTGAGTTGTGACTGTGCAGTTAAGCTGGATGCTGCAGTTTAGTTCTGGAAGTGTGGGTTAGATGAGTGGACGCTGAGACGGATTAACAACTGGCTGGATGGCAGAGCCCAGAGGGTGGTGATCAGCGGTGCAGAGTCTAGTTGGAGGCCTGTAGCTAGTGGTGTCCCCCAGGCGTCAGTCCTCAGTCCAGTCCTCTTCAATTTATTCATCAATGACCTGGATGAAGGCACACAGTGCTCCCTCAGCAAGTTTGCTGATGACATGAAACTGGGAGGAGTAGCCGATACCCCAGAGGGCTGTGCTGCCATCCAGAGGGACCTGGACAGACTGGACAACTGGGCGGTGAAAAACCTCATGCAATTCAACAAGGCCAAGTGCAAGGTCCTGCACCTGGGGAGGAATAACCCCAGGCACCAGTACAGGCTGGGGACCGACCTTGTGGAGAGCAGCTCTGCGGGGAAAGACCTGGGTGTCATGGTGGATGATAAGTTGACCATGAGGCAGCAGTGTGCCCTCGTGGCCAAGAAGGCCAATGGGATCCTGGGCTGCATTAAGAAGAGCATCTCCAGCAGGTCGAGGGAGGTGCTCCTGCCCCTCTACTCAGCCCTGGTGAGGCCGCATCTGGAGTATTGTGTCCAGTTCTGGGCTGCACAGTACAAGAGGGATGTGGAGCTGCTGGAGAGAGTCCAGCGCAGGGCCACAAGGATGATCAGGGGCCTGGAACATCTGCCCTATGAGGAGAGACTGAGGGAGCTGGGCCTGTTCAGCCTGGAGAAGAGAAGGCTGAGAGGGGATCTGATCAGTGTCTATAAGTACCTCAAGGGAGGGAGTGAGGAGGATGGTGCTGGCCTCTTTTCACTGGTGGCCACCAAGAGAACTGGAGGTAATGGCCGGAAACTGAAACACCAAAAGTTCCACAGGAACTTAAGGAAAAATTTCTTAACTGTGAGGTTGACAGAGCACTGGAACAGGCTGTCCAGAGAGGTTGTGGAGTCTCCTTCTCTGGAGATCTTCAAAACCTGCTTGGATGCCACCCTGTGCCACGTGCTCTAGGTGACCCTGTGTGTGCAGGGGGGTTGGACTAGATGAACTCTAGAGGTCCCTTCCAACCTTAAGCATTCTATGATTCTATGAACAGGCAGGAAATTTGAGCTTAAATAAAAGCACCAACCAACCAACCAAAAAAAAAAAAAAAAAAGTTTTCGTCCATTAACTCAGTTGGGTTTTCAGTCCACTCTACCAGACAACTGTAACGCAAGCAAGGCAGGGCAAGTTCTGCCTGAGGTAGTCCTCAGCTGGTAAACCCTCCCACCACCACAGAAATTTTATTCATCTTTTGTACCTTGTGAAGAAATAGACTCAGTCTGGGGTGCAGACTGAGACAACTTTCATTAGCTAGTGATTTACCTTAAGGACCCAGTGTAAAATTGAACTGTTTTGAAATAAGATATTTGAGTTTAATAATTTTTAAAAATGAAATACAGATAGGGGAATTTCTATTTTTTCTTAAAAAGTGAGCACTCAAATGAAATACTATTTCCTAATTTTCCGAGAATGTTTCATGCCATGAGAAGTGCAGATTTTTCCACTCTTCTTTTTTAAAAAAGAATAGAATGAATTAAAACTATTTGTAAAAATCACTGAAATATTAACATAAATGCTGAAAAAATCAGAAGTTGCCACAGAACAAAAATTCTCTGATTTTTTGTTAAGTTGTTGTTTATAGGCAAGCTAAATCAATGCCCTGGTGCCATCATTCATTAATGTTCTCACTCCAGGCTCACTTTAGCAATAAACCAGTGAAACTACCAGAGTGTCTGCACACAGGGTTCGCTTTATTTATGAACGTTAAGAAACTGCAAGAGTAGGGCTGGTTCACGAGGCAGAATGCACTGAGAGCTGAGAGTGAGTGTGGGTCAGGCAGACAGGGGCCTCCTGGACCGCAACACAGGACTCCTGGACCTACATTAGATGGTGAGAAGTTCCCAAGCAGGCAAGGTAACAAAGCAGGTCCAGGGTCCATCTGAGGAGTCCCATCAGGAATATCAGGAGATGTCTGGAGACACAGTACCAGCAACACAGGTCCAAAGTCTGTCCAGGAACTCCAGGGCACCAGGGCAGAAGGAGACAGGGCTGGGTGGCCAGGCGTCAGCTTGAATGAGGCTGCAGGTCCATATGAGACTGTTTAGTGTGGTTAAAGACTGGTAGACTGATGGATTCATTGACCCAGGGCCTTGACAGTGCTGCTCCTCCAGGGAAATGGTTTAGAGGGACAACTGGGATGTCCTCAGTCACAGACAGGAGCAAAGCAGATTTGTCTATGCACATATAAGTCAGAAGCATTTATGAAAACCAGACTGTTGGCAGTTATTTTGTCAAGGTCTACTCTGCCTCTTACCAAGGCATGCTGAAAGGGTTAAATCAACCCACCTAAATAAGGCATTTCATGGGTGATAATAATGAGATCACTATTTTAAAAGAGTTACAGGCTTCTCTAGAGGAGAATATAATTTTAAAGACTTTACTTGTAAAAAACAAAAATAAAAACAAAAAACAATCAGCTGTGTTGAATCATTGAATCTCTGGTAAACAACCCTCAGATGCAACAATACACAGGAGAAATCTAGCCAGAGCTTCTCAAGACTGATCCCTTTGCAAGTGCAGACTTACCAATGCACAGTGGCAGCGCTCTGTCACTGAGAACAAAGAAAAGGTCTAACATTGATTGCTAAACTAAAGGTCTCATCATAAAATATTTCAGCTCATAAAACAGTTAACAGTTTCCCTTGAAAAATCTCAGAAAATTAAATTTGTGCTCAAAGAGTAAGTGCAGTAATTTGGGGTATGAATTAGTGCATTCTTTGTATTTAATAAATAGGGTAAATTGCTGAAACTCAGAGCAGAAGTAGTTCATACCAGAAAACTCTCTTTCTTTTAGGCCTAACCATAGCAGGCTAGAAGACTGCCATGTACAGAGTATGATAAAAATATACAGAACTAGATTAACTGCGTGGACAGGCAGTGGAGTGCTTGGACTAATATGGATTTCTAGTCTATCCTAGCATTTCTTTCTGAACACATGAACTACCCTTGTGCCTTTTGTTTTCAAAAATTGGAAATGATGGATGGAGGACTTGGTTTGTGGCATAGATTCACCTCCAGAGTTACCAGCAGGATATTTTTGCTTTTTTGAAACACCAAGAAGTGCAATGTAATCTGAAATGCAATGCACTGGCTGCCCTATGCTGTGAAGGAGACACTATATTACAGTTTAACTCAGTCGCATTAGCAATCTATAGCCATAATGCATCCATCTTTTTTTTTTTTTTTTTTTTTTTTTTGTCATTAAAGCCTCATCTTGCCTCCAACAGCAGCGTCTGATCATCTCCAGCTTCAAGGGTGCAGAGAGCAGTGCAAGTAATTGCCAAAAAAACAGTCATGGAATGACCTGTTTTCCCGTTACCTCTATGTTGTCAGTTAGGTTTGGTTTATGCCTTAGGGTGAGGATGGGAGGCAGGCATGGGGAGCTTATGTCATTTTTAAAGGAAGAAAATATATACCAGTTTGAATATTCTGTGGAAATTTTCATTATCCACAGAAAGGTTAAACCCTCTCTGAATACTGCTCAAGATTGTAGATTTTGTTATCTAACTCACAGAGGAACAAAAGATTTGATAACTGTAACTGAGAGAAGCTGACTCAGATATTACAATCCTATCAAGATCCTTAGTTTTAGTCAAGTAGGAGAAAGTGAAAATTGAATTCTAAATATTAGTTTTTAATGAAAAGCAAATGCTCTGTACTTTTGCTCATATTTTTAGTTCTTACCCAAATTATAAAGCTAGTCATGATTCAAGAATATTACATCTTTCTCAACACTAGTATAGTTTATTTAGTTTGTGGAAGTCTCAACAGAAAATTTTGTAGCAGGCATATCAGTGCATGAGCGTATTCTGAGTGCACAACAAAGGTTTAACAGAGCAAAGTCATATCAAACAAGAAGAGCAAAAGTTATTAATTACCAAGACAGGACTTATAATATATAAACCGTTAGTCACTATATGTTTGAAAACACACACACAGATGTCTGTTATGTTGTAATAAAAAATTATATCTCTCTGCTACTCGTCCCTTTTCATGCTCCACCTAAATTGTAGCATGAATATCTATGATACTGTGCATAGAGAAATGCCCAGTATTAGTTCACAAATGCCAGAATACACAAGAACTATATAATGCATTTAAACATTTTAATGTTATTGGGAAATTCATTGCATGCCATAATAAATTTGTATGAGAGTGTAGTTGCCTCTCTTGCATTATACTGCTAATAATAAAACAGAAAGAATATATTTGTGAGGTTCATAAAACTCTAGTGGTGACAGATCCCATAGTCCTTGTGAAAGGGTCTGCCTCTCTGTTTCAAACCTTCCTTCCCTACAGATGACTGTCAGATTATGCTGATTGCTCTTCAGCCAGCTTTGTTTTTTATAGGACTACTTTGGTCTGGTTATACCGAGCAGAGTTGCTCTATGTGAGGTGAACCTGCAATTCAAAGAGAAGATAAGGTCTACCCTATTTCCATGTTCCTTTCACAGTTCTGTTTGAGAAATAGTTCTTACTTTTCAAGCTCCTAGAGTGCTAAGCTAAGGAGAGGTCTTTCAGTAATTTTCGTTTAATTAGAAGCCCAGCAATGCAAAGATAGCAACGCTTGGGTATATTTTGAAATAATCTGCTGCAGCTAGCACTGTGACAATAATTTAGTATAGATGTGGTAAAGTATAAGCTAAGCAATGGTAGTAATAGGGGGCAAAATTTGATGTCATTTCATACATGATAAAAGGATAATTTAACACATGCTCTATTTTTTAATTTTGGTGAGTAATATCAGATCAAAGTTTTGATTTCTGCTTTTGTTAACTGTTAAGGAATTCACCTATAACTTTGTTTTTTGTTGTTTCAGACTTGCTTTCTCTTATGCTTTGTCCAACCTCTGTCTTTCTATGACTTTCTTTAAGAAAGTTATTTGACTGGTTTTCTTGGAACTGTTGCTGATATGAATTCCCAAGTAACTGAGACATCGTCCTGGTATTGGTAGGTATAAACAGGATCTATGTGAATGTTATTCGTTTGTGGAGTGACAGTTGCAGACCACACAAGGTGTGCAAGGGAGTCTAAAATGACGTTAGATACATGTGTTTAGGCATCTAACTTTTCCCCTTGGTTTGTCGATTTTCCCAAACAGGGGTGCCTGAGGAGTTGTGTAACACATTGCCATTGACTACAAAGGGCTTGTGGGTTCTCAGTGCTTCTCCAACATCAGCCATGTACCTCAAACACAGAAAGAATTATGTGGTATATAGATAGAGCCTCCCTTTCAATCTGTAGCCCTAAGTGTCTGTCTTATATGTATCAACATCTCTGGCCCTTTTCCTGTGGATGCAGAGCTATGGTCATACAATCAACTTATATTTTGGAGTAGTATGACAGATCTCTACTAGCTCAGGGGTCTCCCTGCTGCTGTTGCTGTATGTTAATATGCTTGATCTTTTAGTCATGTTGCAGAAGCAGCCTTTGTGGGATGACTGCTGCTGTTCTCTTTTAGAAATTTTGTTTGAGTTAAAGGCTTTTAGTCTTTAGCCGTTAAAGCCGTCCAAGAAGGCTTTTATATAGATTGTAAAGAATAGGGCCTGGCAATAAAATAATTTCCTCAAGACTCTAGACAGTAACCTGTTTGGCAAGTTTCTGTTCCCATGAGCTTTGGAGTTCATTATTAATGTAGTGATGGCTAAAATACAAGAGCAAGTATACAAAAAATCAATGGGTCATTAAGTTTTGTATTTATTCGAATCAAAATTACCCATAAATAACATGAAAGTAATGAGACTTTCAGAAAGATAATGTGCGACAATAGCATGATCCTTGTTCAGTTATGATTTCTAGTAACTAAATCTAATTATTTCAATTAAAAATTTTAGCTTTATTTATTTTATTAAGCACAATTTAAAAAGAAGTCTCAATGTGATACATTGAGGAATATCATCCATTTCAATATTTGCTGTTGGATACCTTTGTGGCTTTCTAAATTTTCATCAGCCTTACTATGGAAACTGCCATAATTTTATTATCATTGCTGAAGGAAGTATAAACCATCACCTTAACTTGGAGAGATTAAATAATTTTGCACACTCTTGTGCTCCAAAATGTGGCTGACACCTTATCAATTTAGAACTACTCATTCTGGGACATTTTGCTAGAAAATCAGGTATGATTTATTATTTAATCTGCATTGCTACACTGATTACTCACAGCAGTCAAAATTTATACCTGGAATGACATGAAATAACTAGCCTTAGATTTCTGCCCATAAAGAAACAGAAAGATATAATCTATTGTAAACCAAAGAGTTCTAATCTGTACTTATTTTTTTCTAGGTCTAGCCCTTTTCTTGTCTGAGATTCTTTCCTTTGCCAACAGAGAGAAAGCATGCAAGCCAGCTACTCTGTTTTTCCACATTCTAAATTACCTGTCTATAACCAAAAAAGGATTCAGTCCTCTTCTTTTGTAACTGCTGTAATCAGCATATGAAAAACAATATATGCAAGCATTCTTAAAGGGCTTTTTGAGTTCTGTGAGAATTTTGTCCTCCAAACTCAGTCGGTTGCAACCTCACTGAAAATAATGGTGGTTCATTCCCCTCAGAGAGTTTGTTCTGGGCCGTAGAGGTAGAAAAGGATTTCCTCCACAGGGCTTTGGGTCATATGTATGTGTGCAGGAATCTACCCACACCTGCACTCTTTATCCTTATGAGGAGAACTCTTTACAGTATTCCTCTTCTCTGAAAAGGATTGAAATTTTACAGAAGAAATAAACCACAAACGAAACAAGGTTGAAAATTATGGTGGAAAAAAACAGAAAGCCTGAACTTTTCCTCTAAAAAAATATGCCTTTGAAAAGTGCTGTCAGGGGAAGCTGCCGGAAATTTAACATCTGCTCTGATTCTTTCACTATATGCTCTTTGTAAATCTGCCCGACATGCTTTTTTAACAGAGCTTCTCTTGTCCTTAAAGTCTGCATCTGATAGAGCAATCAACAACAACATTTGTCTGCATGACTGCCCCCATGCAATTCCATGAACAGTGATTTTCACCATTTTTCTTATTGCTATTATTGATTGCTGCTGTGATGTTATATTGTGACACATCTTGGATCCTCTGAAAATAGCCTTGAGCAAATTGTTCAGAATGAGCCACATTTCAGCCAGTAGCACTCATGGATTATTGTTTTGATACCATGTCAGTCTACCAGAAAAACCATACACACTCCACCTACAAATGATCCTCACATAATGGAGAAGTACCCAAATATCAAAGGTCCCTCATCCTTGAAATCATCACAGTTTATTGTATAGAGCTTTTTGTCAAAACACTTTTGTGTTCCCAATACATGACATAATACTCCTGCTCACCTAAATAACAGAGCCCAGTGAATAAATTTGTAATGCAGGATTATATACACTAATACTCTAACTGCAAGTAATACAATATGTCATCATAGATGCCATATGTCTCAGGAGAGATACTTCATCAATAAATTAATGACAAGTATCACTGAAAGCTGTCCTGTATAGAACTGAGGAAAGAAAGGTCTGGATATACATTTTTCTGGGATGTAATCCCCCTCGATTGTGGAGAGGACTGATGGAGAACAGAGCATAAAAGACAACTTGCTAGGTCTGTTGGAAAAAAAAATACTCAAATGCATTACTTTTGGCACTGATCTACATGTTTCATGGTTACTGATTTGTGCAACAATGGCATAAATCAGAATTTTGTTTGACTTGAAATAGGAGTTATGAGCAGAGCTCTATCTTCAGTAAGAAGAATGTTGCATATTTAATAGCACTTTTACTTGTAGACAAAATGGACAAAGCACATAAGCTTGGTCTAAAGAAATATGAGGGAGAAAAAAAAAGAAAAAATATGAAAGCTTTTAGAAACACAAAGTTTTCTTTTCTTCTATTTTTATCAATCCAAATGTATATCACATCTTTCTACTAACCTTAAGTTTCTTATTTGTGTTTACAAAATAAAATTTCTTTTGAAAATACCTTCTAAATAATATATTTGCAAATAGTTCAAGTACTTCAATGTTCCAAAATATTTGTAGTCTAGCCTTCTTTTGACCACAAAATTATCAATTGTTTAACATATTATCCTGCTAACATTGTGGGGTGCTGGTGCTTTCCCTGGCTCTTTTTGTCTGACTGATGCCTTAATTTTAGTAAGAGTAATCCTCATGTCCACTCTTGCCTAATAGAGAGTTCAGTTGATTTTCTTGATGATGTTTATCACAAGATCTTGATGGACAAATTAATATACATATATTACTCTAATATCCTTTATTCTCTCTAGTCTGATATATTATTTATAATTTAAATTTACTAGACCACTATGCATACTTTTGAACATGGAAAATGGAATCTTCTGAAAGCTAAGTTCTTAGATCCTCTTCGCCTCTAAATTTAAATATGAAATAATTTTAATGGGCTATTTATTTAATTTGAAGTAGTGTTCTTTCTATATTTGAAAAAGAGCCTGTACTCATCATAATAAGGGTAGGACATTTATAAATTTAATTCAATTAGTGAGAAATCTGGCTTTAATAATATCATATAAAATTTAGAAACCTCCAGGATGTGTAAAAATGAATAGAAAGTGTAGCATTTCACACTAAAATTTATAGCTTTTAGAATAGTTTCTATAGATACTTTGTCATTTCATTCCTGTAAGTTCTATGAAACTTTATGATTGGACCTATTTGCTTGCTTTGTCACTTTTTTTTTTTGTAGGATTTTCTTATTGTTTATTTTTCCACAGGCACAAATATTTCCAAGAAAGCAAGAAAGTTCTGAATAAAGTGAATAATTATTTCTTTTGAGGAACACATCTTCTCAATTATCTTTTAACTCAGGTTTAGTTTTTTTTTTTTCAAATGTTAAAATTGCTTAACAGTATTTACCAAGTTTTGCAGCTTTTTATTCACTTAAGAATAATCTTGATACCATGATTTATCTGCTTTTTCTAATTGAAATGTTTGTGAATCACAGCAATACTTCAGAGCTTTAAATTTTATTTTCCATTGAGAGATATATATTTTCCTGAAACTTTCTTAGAGTCACATTTTAGCAGAAGAAATTACAAAACGGAATTAGTGCATAAATCAGAGAAAATATTTATTTACAGACATGTAAAAATTATGTTACAGCATTTTAAAGAAAACTGTCATGAACCATAAATCTGGTCTACATGGGAAAACCCTGAATGTTTTAATTCTAACTTTCAGTGCTACCTATTAAAAATAAGACTGCTTACAAGATTGTAGCTATCTACATTGTTTAAGTACAGTGATTTTCCAGAAATAAAAATGGATCTACACAGAAAACTAACCAAACCAGCAATAGTATGTAATACAAGAATTTACAAAAGTTAAAAAAAAAAATCCAAGCTATTTTAGCAAATGTTTTTCATTCATGCAGCTGCACATAAATATCTAAAACACAGAACATGTAGGTCTGTGTAGAAAATGAACTGATTTAATTCAGGAGTGTATATAAAAGATGTTGTAGAACTTTTGAAAACCAAAATTGATTGATGAGATCCCTTCTGTTTTTTATTCTTCAGTTCTGCAAATGACAAACAACATTAAAGCAAACTAATAAAAATCACATAAAACAAATGTATGTGGTGATGACAAGCAACATTGGGCATACCACATACAAGAAAAGCAGAGAAATACCAAGCTGTGCTGAAACTACCAACATTCTTTCTAGTTCTTATGAGTCATACAAGCCATTAAGAAACCTTGCTAGTAATAGGCTGGAGGGCACAAGTTTGTGGCTTGCAAATGGATAGTACCTAAGGATGTCATCACAGAGGTCTTTTTGCATTCAAAATGCTTTCAGGACAGACTGTGGTGTGAAAGATACTTGTCATCCACATGGTGAAATAATTTCTGTAAGTATAAAATGTAAGGATAATGACAGAAACAAGTTTGTAAAAATCTAATAACGTGCATTTCTTTGATTAGTAGCTCATTTGAAACAGAGGTGGTAAAGAGGTGATACACTTAGCTGTTTCTTATATGTAGTTTATTAATATCAATACCAGAAATACCAATATCAGAGCTGTTAGATAAAAGTCTGCATCTTTTAAGATAACCAACAGTTACATAATTTAAATATATACTAAGGCAAAATGCTCACTGGGTTGCTAAGATTTGGACTTCCTTTTTTAACTGTAAGCCAAAGAAGGCAAAGCCAATTCAAAAAATGACTTTTTTTTTTTGTATTTTAAAGGTGAAAATAGTAATAACCTATTATAATGGTAATAACTATTATACATCTCAGTATTACTAGGAAGAAAAATGAACAAAAAAAAAACCCAAGATAGCCAAGCTATTAATCAAAGGCAAACTAACACTTTAATTTGACTTAATATTTTGCTCACACAGAAGTGTAATACTTTTTTCTAGCACTTTCCTGGGACTGTCAGCCTAGGTAGATTCCAATGCTACAATTGTTTATGTTCAGGAATAAGGAATTTCCTTCAGGAGTAAGGAAGTTCTGCATAAGGAACTTCCTTCCTCAAGTAAATAGCTAGATAATGCTCAGGTGAACTCATGTTTAGCTCTGTATACTAGATATAATAGGCCCAAACATAGCTGAAAGTGCCCTGTTACATGATCTTCTGATGAAATAAATTCCTATACATTAATAGATAATTTAAATTCAAATTTATGATTTTCTTTTCAGACATTCAAAGAGTATCAGTGCTTTGGATGATGGTTACCATGCTGGAAATCTGATTGGAGTCCCTGAACTCCCAACTCCTCATTCCCCCATATTTTATGGTGAACTTAATATCTCACAAACTTATATTTTTTAGAGAAATTGAAATTTGCTCTATTGAGGAGACACACTGATGCCTTTATTTTTTCTTTTACTTTCAGTCCACAGAGAATAATTAAAAAGTAAGACAAGGATTCATCTTTGCGGAGCTGGGAAAAACACTAGGTATCACAGGACACGGATATCAGTGAAAGCCACAACTCCCCATTCCAGACTGACGCAAAACTATGCTCCATTGATTGGGTACGGTACTTCTTAATTTAATACCTCCATATCTTGGAAAGCTCTTGTTTTTATGTCATTCTTTCTCTGTAACCACTTTAAAGATATGTCTGCTTATATGTGAGCACATCTCTGCCATCTGTGAAAGCATGTATGTCTAGCTTCAGAATGGCGAGCAAGTTTACTTTCCTTAGAGAAGAATATCTTGTATGCATGTGATACACTCAAATCTGAGTAATACAAGAGAAATAATGCATCCATTCCATTCAAAAGGAAATATGATTTATTAAGAAATTCTATTTCAGACTTCCCCCTACAACAGCTGTAATAATTATTTTCCACCTTCAAGCTTTTAGGAGTGCTTTTGGGGTTCGGGAGTGGAAAGACTCTAATGCTGAAAAAGAAAACAAATATTATTAGTAAGCTAACTCAAGCTCTCACGTATTGGCAGTCTGTAAGTCATTTATCTGGCTGTATGGGAGACTATCTGTTGTGCAAGCTTTCCATATAGTAATAACAAACTGTCCTGAGACTAGTAGATACAGCTATAAGGACTGTGTTAGTGGGTGGCAGCCCACAGAATATATTCCCGAAGAACAGGATTTGAAAGGGCATCCAATTTACAGTTTGCCAGGAATTGCTCTCATATTTTGATAATTTAATTTCTTTAGCAGCTATCCCTATTTGTAAATATAATTATTTTAATTGAGGAATAAAATAAATAAAATAATGGAAAATACCACACAACATATTTAACTGTAACACTGATCATAACAATGACCTTGTTTGAATTAAGCTGTAAACAAAGAAGTGCAATATTAGCTGACTTTAAATATGGTAAAACAGTAAAACATGCTAATCATAAAAATAGCTTTTACAAATATACATTTGTATACAGTGTTTCCCACACTTGTTAAATATGTCCTTCATATTATTATGATACATACATTGGCCTTTAAGACATCAAAATTAAAAAAATAATACCAATAATTAGCCAGAGGAAAAAACACATTTACAATCTAAACCATAAAAATCTGACAATTGTACAGCTTAGAACATATAAGAAATGGAAATTCTAATTTTTGAACGGTAACGTCCATTTTAATAAGTACATTGAGTTTTCATACAAATTGAGTCAAAGGTGTTGCTCGCCATAAGAAACCGCAGTTCACGATTTTGTGTGGGGAAGTTTCTCTTCTCAGCCTCCAGGAGATTCACACATGGCAACTCATCACTTGATCTGTAGAAACTGAGAAACGAAATGCTTGCATTAATGTGAAGGTTCAGAATTTCTTCTAACCTCAAAAGAAAGCTAAGACAACTGGGAAAAAGACATAAAATGTTTATTTCTGAACTTTTGCACTAATGAATCAAATCTCAATACCTGACTTTGACACCTAAATATTTGTGAACTAAAAGGCAAGTACCTGCAGCAGTGGATAACCAGGACTATATAAAAGTCCTACGATAAACTACACTGCCCAAAATTAACCATTCATTAACCAATGAAGAGAGCTGTCCAGGCTGCTCTATACTTCCCTTCAGCAATGCTAAGCTAACAACAGCTGAATACTTTATATTTTAACAGCAGAAAATAGAAGAATTCATGTTAGCTGCTTTGCAATTAAATTATTTATTTACAGAATAGCATTTTATTAAAATTGCATATAGAATTCTTTGATTTGCTTCCATCACATTATTAATTTCATAGAATCATAGAATCGTTAAGGTTGGAAGGAACCTCTAGAATCATCTAGTCCAACTCCCCTGCACACGCAGGGTCACCTAGAGCACGTGGCACAGGACTGCATCCAAGCGGGTTTGGAAGATCTCCAGAGAAGGAGACTCCACAATCTTTCTTGGCAACCTGTTCCAGTGCTCTGTCAGCCTCACTGTTAAGAATTTTTTCCTTAAGCTTCTGTGGAACTTTTGGTGTTTCAGTTTGTGGCCATTACCCGTAGTTCTCTTGGTGGCCACCACCGAAAAGAGGCCAGCACCATCCTCCGCACTCCCTCCCTTGAGGTACTTATAGACACTGATTAGATCCCCTCTCAGCCTTCTCTTCTCCAGGCTGAACAGGCCCAGCTCCCTCAGCCTCTCCTCATAGGGCAGATGTTCCAGGCCCCTGATCATCCTTGTGGCCCTGCGCTGGACTCTCTCCAGCAGCAACACATCAGTCTTGCACTGGGGGGCCCAGAGCTGGACACAATACTCCAGATGTGGTCTCATCAGGGCTGAGTAGAGGGGCAGGATCACCTCCCTCAACCTGCTGGAGATGCTCTTCTTAATGCACCCCAGGATCCCATTGGCCATATTGGCCACGAGGGCACACTGCTGCCTCATGGTCACCTTGTCGTCCACCATGATGCCCAGGTCCTTCTCTGCAGAGCTGCTCTCCGGAAGGTCAGTCCCCAGCCTAATTTACCTTATTCCACCCCATTTACACTGACTGTGTGCTTTCAGAAATGCTTATTGTTACTGGGCTGAGGATATGTTTTCAGTGGCTTTCCTTTTAAAGCTACCTATTTCATTGTTATTTTTGTTCACATGCTCTAGGCTTTAATTGACATTTTCTTTAATTTCTCATGTTGTTTTATCACCCACATTCTGAAAAAGTAAAAAATCAGTGTCAGCAACACTTTTGAGGATCATTCTTCTATCAGAAGCCTGAGGCAGATTGCCTCTAAAAATCTCACTGTCCTGGTATGAGACCATTAACACTCCTAGCTTCAACTAGTCATTCAGTGATGCCTCAGGGGAGCACAAGACATATCAGCTTCACCTACCAACTGAAAAACTGACAACACTGTCCTGATCATAACTGTTTGGAGAACTGACAGTAGAAAATGTTAAGAGAAATAGACAGTTTCTTTTTTTTTAACTCATTTTTTCAACCTAAATGGTTTTGCTTTTGATAGAAAAAAATATGTTTATGCTTTTGATAGAAAAAAAATCTTTCAACCAAATTTTTTCGCTTTTTTTTTTTTTTGCCAATTTCCACAGCTTAAGCTGCAAACAGCTGACAACACATTGAAACACTGTGCATTTCTGTTCAAAACCCTCAAAATCTCCAGATGTTCTTTTGAACTATTTTTGTCTCTCCATCAGTAAGTTTTGTTATTTTTTCTTCCCTGGAGAAAATGGGATGTTTTGAGTTAATATCTGCATTCACTGAAAATGTACTTTGCCATTGAAGAAGGTTGCACTAGAAACATCAGAATCTATGTAGGACTGGTCTCTGACCTTTGAAGCAGACAACATGCCTCCACGGAGCCATCAGATTTTCCCTTCATTGCAAAGGGAGCAGAGATTTCTAGGTTTAGCCTTCCAGTAAGCAGGATTAGGGAAGAAAAGCTCATATGAGAGTTCCCAGAACTTTCTTCTTTCAGATAAAATGTTATAAAACTATTATTTTCTACTTGCATCCTGAAAAAGTCTCCATGTCCCTGACTTTTTAGCTCCTGTCCCTGGACAGACTTAACTACATGAAAAAGATTTAAATTCCTGCCGTTAAGTCTGAGAGACCTAATGGTTGTTAAGTAGCTATTCATCTTAGAAGAACAAAAAGAAAAGGTCATGGTTCCACTGCGCATCCTGTTCGCTCTAGAGGAAGTTCTTTTCTAGCCTTTTCTTCACCTATGCTTTGCTGTTCCATTATGCTATTATAAAAAGCAATAATTACCCAGCGAAGAAGAGAGACTGTTTTTCAAGTTATTTACTGAAGCTTTTTCTTTGCCGTAAACCTTTCAGACATTTACCTGTCACCCGCACTAAAAAGCTTCATTAGGTTACTGTTATGAAGTGTTATTGCTAGCCATCTGGATCGAAACTGTGAATGCTGTTTTGCTGTCACTTAGAAACAATGATAAAAATTTACTGATCGTGCCAGCCAAAAATTTTGTATCCAATACATAGACTTGTTATTCTCCTCTTAAGGCAAATAATTCTAAAGGCTGAGAAGAAAGTTTAAAATGTAAAACAGTCAAGCTTCTGTGTTCCATAGAATAACAGTACCTCTGGGCTATGATTAATCTAGGGTAATATTATACTAATTTTATTCTATTTCTTTCTTTTGAATAGTGTGCAATTTATCAGCTAATTTTATAGTAGTGATCATGATAATAATAATAAAAAGAAACTCATGATGACTAATTTTTTTAATCTTTTCATTTCCTTCCAGTTATATATATAAAATGGATCCTGACACTGTAACGATGAACTGAATTACATTTTAGCCCGCAATATGGCTTTCATTTGATGTGGTTCTAATAGGAAATCACTTTAAAAAGAATGATTTGAACATAATGCATTTAAAAAATCTAATAACCTAACAACATATAGCTTTGACAGGTGCAGACAATATTGAAGAAACAGTATATACTGTCCAAATTATCATCATAATCTCCAAAAAAAGATGGAGATAAGTTATGGAACATTTATTGATTCACTCTCCAAATGAAATTATTTCTGCTTTCCTCCCCCATATAGCTGGCTTTTTGATCATGAGCTACTGGGAGGACTCTTAGGCATAATGTCTAAGCAGTCTTCCAGAAATCTTTCTGTCCAGTCCTTTTCAGAAGTCTTTCAGTCTTCCAGGAATGCTATTGCTACTATTACTATAGTTCCAGTATGATCCTTCTAGCAATTTTACCAGACTCAAACTATATTAGTTTCAATTAATTTTATGCTGTTACAACATATATAATTTGGAAAACCAACATTAAATACTAAGTACTGGACTAAGTGAAAGTGCTGGTGTATTTAATGGGCCCCAAATTATAATTGCTAAAAAGGATGGAGTAAATCAGGTAATACTCAGCAGAAATCTAGAGTTTTCCCTCTTGTTGTTTAGAAGTTTACTGGTTTTGCCACTTACGTAGTCTCAAAGTATAGATAATACAGATGTAGATGTTTAAGAATCCCCTGCAGAATGGGGACATTTTTGTGGAAAAGACTTGCCATCGGATCATCTGCCAGGTGACCATCCTGTCTAAGCTCTTTGCTTCACAGGTATCCAGTATTTGCACTGATTATAAACAGTTCGCGTGGCTGTATTTTTTCTAAAAGTCTTTTATGAAGAGGCAAGCTTGATATATGGTAAAAATTATTAAGCATCATTTTTTTTAAAGACTAGATTGGCTATCCCACTGCCCTCAACCTCCCAAAATATAGATGGAACACTGATCAGTATTTGGTTGGTAGAGAATCAATACGTGCATTCAGGTGCCCTATTTCTTTGTGGAAGCCTTGAGTTTTCATCTTTGCTATCTGGACCAAGGCAGAACTCAGCCTTTTCCATAGTTTGACTTATTTATTGTTCTTTATAGTTCTAAAATAAGGTGAGCAACACAGATACACTGCTTCCTCTCTGTACATCCCTATAATTTCCTTCTGACAGGGTTCTGACAGGAAAAGCATGTTGCACTTTTTTTTTTCCATGCTTTTCTTTCAGATCTTAATAATGAGTATTAAGGATGCACCATGACTAAAGGACATAAAAGATGCACACAATTAAAATCATCCCTTGTAATTACAGAATATTACTAACATTAAGAAAACATTTAGAGAAATGTCCCACAGAATACAGATGTTAGAGAATTTATTATGTGGTTTATCCTGTAACAATTCTATGCAATAAAAGCACCCAACAAGTGTATGGAAGATGTTAATGTGACAAAATGCATCCATTTTTAAGCAGCCAACTGCTTTCAACAGTTTTCATGGCAACATTCATCTTTGAAATCCTCAGAATTTGCATCTAAAATAATTGATGAATGTACAACTGTGCACATATATATATATGAACATGAAACTCAAAGGCTCAAATATCCTTCATCTTTCTTTCCTGTCTCTTTTTGCTTGCTAGGACCCACTCTCAGCATTGGACTTATGGGTTTAACAGCTGTAAGGGAGAGATATCCAAATAATTCTGACCATCCCTTGGTATTAGGTAAGATTGACCTTATGCATCTATTGTCCTCCTGTTGTGGGGACACTAAATGCATGGCGCTTTTCAGAGTTGCTGCTAGTATCTGGCTAGGTTTTCCTGCGCTTATGATCTCCATAGACTTCTTTCTGCAGAAACATTGGAAGATCCTTTAAAATGCAGCTGCTGCACTTCCTTTTACTCATGCCCCTGGTCCTAATAATTTTAATCAGAACACAATCGCTTTGCTTGCATATGATTTGTATTCCTATAATGTTTCCTGCACGGTCAAGACTACTGAATACAGGTCCACAGGAGCCACTATTACTTTCTCTAGCATAGCTTAGCTGTTTTGTCTCTAATAAATTTTATTGATTATGAAAAATACAGTCTGGACAGCTGCAGAGGTGAAAATCTAAGTTTACTTGCAGAGCTTTTTTTTTTTTTGCTATTTTTAAATCCAAATGTTGGTGAGTCATTATTCATCCAGATATTGATCCCTCTTTGGTATCTTAAGAACTGAAAAATCAGGATGCAGTACACAAGCAGTAGGGCAAATTGCCATTTTGCTTATTTGCTGGGTCTAGCTCAGTCTTCGAACAATCATAGAATCATAGAGTCATAGAATGCTTAAGGTAGGAAGGGACCTCTAGAGGTCATCTAGTCCAACCCCCCTGCACATGCAGGGGGACCTAGAGCATGAGGCACAGGCCTGCATCCAAGTGGGTTTGAAGATCTCCAGAGAAGGAGACTCCACAACCTCTCTGAGCAGTCTGAGATAAAATACATCAATGAGATAAAATAGATCAAAAAAAAAAGAGTTATTTATGTTTTTATGGCCATGGAGGCATGTGCTTCTTTAGGCTTTTATACAGCATTCAATGCCATGAATGGAAATCCCCAAACAAGTAATGCCAGGGATAATCAGAGGGCCTTACATCTATATCAGTCATTGAATGGACTGCGTAACTGTGTTTGCAAGAAAAGCACCTTGCACTTTGTCCCTGGGTTTAACATGTGGAACCTCAAATTTAGTAAAACAGTACAGATGTTTTAGTAGAATGCCTCTGATTCAGTTGTGAAAGCTCAGTTCAGTAGAACTTGATGGGGGAACATGAATGTGAATTACAGCTTTGGTACTGTCATTTGTAACTGTATGCAGAACATGACAGATAAAATTATGGCACTAAAGCAAAACTTTTTAAAATAAGCTAGTGACATAATATAATGAGTAAGCAGAATTATGTAGTTTGATGAGAATAATTATGCAGTTTGATAAATATTAATAGAGAATAATTATGGAAAACACTTGCATCTTCTTTAGAATTTCCCTCAAATGATGAAACGTAAATCATTTTTTGTACTCAACCAATCATACATTAATTGCTGAAAATACTACAGAATCCTTTATTGCTCACTGAACAGTTTAATTGCTTTGAAATGTTAGTACTCATGTGGGTACATGCAAGAGTGGTTGGTTAATTCATCAGCAAGAACAAACATCTATCTCTTTAATTGAAATGACTTGCTGGTCCTGTAAGTCATCAGGAAAAAATGAGATAGGACTATCATATACACATTCCATCCCCACCACCCCCAGATCCACATATCTTTTCGTGTCAGAATCCTGAGTAGGCAGCATTGTGAATATGGTGGTGGAGGCAGGACCCACTGTTTTGAGAGTGCCAGTGAGAATACTGTCACTGGTATGATGGTTCTTGTAAGGCAGACTGAAGGACTTTGGGATATGAGACATCCTGATCATTTGGAGATCCTCTGAGAAGCACTGCAATGGCATCAAGGAGGAAGGGGAAAAGAAGTGAATTTGTCTGCTTCATCCTACCCTGTGGGTTTGCATCCAACTTAACTGTTTTTTTTTTTTTTTGGTTTGTTTGTTTGTTTGCAGCCCTTCATTATCTAGTCCCTTTTAACTGTAGAAGACACAAGGACTAACAGAATTCTTTCTGAAATAAGCTGGAAGACATAGTCTCTGGGGACTGTATTCACACCTCTTCTCTTAGAAGCTTCAGCTGTGACAGATTGTGTGATGCCAACACTCAGTCTTTTAGCAACTCATGGACATTTCAGGCTGCCATCCTCAAGTTGAGCCCAACTGGCTCCTTCCATTCTGTAGCTCCGGTGCACATTTGTCTAGCGTCATGTTCCCATTGTTGTTGGCCAGCAGGTATTTTTGCTCTGAGCAGGAGTAATGGTGGAAGATAGGAGATATTGGCTGGATGGCAGAGCTCGGAGGGTGGTGATCAGCAGTGCAGAGTCTAGTTGGAGGCCTGTAGCTAGGGGTCTAGGGGTCCCAGGGGTCAATCCTTGGTCCAGTCCTCTTCAATTTATTCATCAGTGACCTGGATGAAGGCACACAGTGCTCCCTCAGCAAGTTTGCTGATGATACCAAACTGGGAGGAGTAGCTGATAACCCAGAGGCTGTACTGCCATCCAGAGGGACCTGGACAGACTGGACAACTGTGTGGTGAAAAACGTCATGCAATTCAACAAGGCCAAGTGCAAGGTCCTGCACCTGGGGAGGAATAACCCCAGACACCAGTACAGGCTGGGAGTAGAAAAGGACCTGGGCATCATGGTGGACAACAAGTTGACCATGAGGCAGCAGTGTGTCCTCGTGGCCAATATGGCCAATGGGATCCTGGGATGCGTTAAGAAGAGCATCTCCAGCAGGTCGAGGGAGGTGATTCTGCCCCTCTGCTCAGCCCCGGTGAGGTCTCATCTGGAGTATTGTGTCCAGTTCTGGGCTCCACAGTACAAGAGGGATGTGGAGCTGCTGGAGAGAGTCCAGCGCAGGGCTACAAGGACGATCAGGGGCCTGGAACATCTGCCCTATGAGGAAAGACTGAAAGAGCTGGTCCTGTTCAGCCTGGAGAAGAGAAGGCCGAGAGGATCGAATCAGTGTCTACAAGTACTTCAAGTGAGGGAGCGAGGAGGATGGTGCTGGCCTCTTTTCAGTGGTGGCCACCAAGAGAACTAGAGGAAACGTCCGGAAACTGAAGCATCAAAAGTTCCACAGGAACTTAAGGAAAAAATTCTTAACCGTGAGGCTGACAGAACCCTGGAACAGGCTGCCCAGAGAGGTTGTGGAGTCTCCTTCTCTGGAGATCTTCAAAACCCACTTGGATGCAGTCCTGTGCCATGTGCTCTAGGTGACCCTGTGTGTGCAGGGGAGTTGGACTAGATGACCTCTAGAGGTCCCTTAAGCATTCTATGATTCTACGATATTAGAACAGGTAATTTAAGAGCCCTGGATTACCTGTACTGCAGTGGCGAGGTGACAATGGGGGAATCTGAAGGAGGAATTTTTGGACTTTCTGTAGAACATGTCTGGGAAGCCTGGGGTGGGCTGAGGGACCTGCAAGTGGGATTGATGAGAAGATGGCACCTCTACCATGTTCCCACTCACCATCATTGCTTTCTGTGTTCTGTTTTCGATTGAAGGATGTGAGAGTGGACTAAGTATGTAACCAACTTGATTAGCTCATTATTAGCCTGCTTCAGGAGATCTCCTCACTTCACTTTTACATTAATGCTAATTTACTAAATTGCTCCAATTGGTAACAATATAATAAAATATTATGCAGAGACTTTAACTGATGAGCTTCTTGCTTCTGATCTCCACTTAGAAACACTGTTATCACTCTCTGTCTGCCCCCATCTCTGAAGAGGAAAAAAAAAAAAGGATTCTGTGTTTTCTCAGGACCAGTTCAGTCCTTCATTTTATCAACATGAATGCCATGAAAGTCAAAGCAGTAAGGGCTCACTCATGGCATGCACAGAGTAGCCTCAACTCACTCTGGTGCAGCTTGAGAGCAGTTCAGCATCTTGTTGGAAGCCAGTGCAGATTATACTAAAGAGAAAAATGTCTCATATTCCCCTGAACTTGAGTATGAGTTAGCAGTTTCAGAGCAAATTCCAGGAGCTATGACTCTCCCTGAAGACTGCTAGGTCTTTCTGTTTCTTGAGAAGCCTCAACAGAAGCCTCAACAGGCAGCCTTTCTGCCTGTTGCATACAGTGCAAGACTAACTGTGTTCTAACAGAGTCCAATATAAGCATGAGCCTGAGTGCTATAAATGAAATGGTTTTAGGCTGCAGAATTCTGTCAAAAAATTACAGAATAGAAGTCTACTTATTCAACCTCTACTTTGTTTGAGTAGGGAATCCCAAATGTGAGGAGCAGATTCCTCACTAATCATTCCAGTCCTGCTAACACCCAGGGTGCAGGTTTGAACACACAGAAATGTATAAAAGAACTAATAAAACTTGTACCCTAAGGCCAGGTCTACACTTTTTAAATACTTAAAAAACATAATATTTTTAAAATATATGAAAAAGTAGCATATATTAAATATACAAATACAGGAGTTTATGAAACTGAAGGACAAGGAGAACTGCCTTAAACTAGTTTCATAGAAAGTATTTGCTAACCTTTTCCATTATTGCCAATTAGAGTAGGTATTAGGTAGGCATCTAAGAAGAAATGCAAGAACAAGAAATTGTATGTAATGAAGCCAATGAGATCAAAAATGTCCAATCATCAGGAGAGTTTTCAGTTACTACAAGGCAGTCTTACTCAACACAGAGACCAGGAGAGAAAAGTAAAAAGCAAATTCAGAGAGAAGAAATGGGAAGGAGAACTCCACGGTGCCACTACACCCACTACACCAGTGGGAAGTATCTGGCATGAGATGACAAAGATACCAGGAATGCTCAGGCAAGAGTGTAGGAAAGAGTAGACGGATGAGTCACAGAACCACAGAATGGTTAAGGTTGGAAGGGACCTCTAGAGATCATCTAGTCCAACCCCCCTGTTCAAGCAGGGACACCTGGAGAATGTGGCACAGAGTCACATCCAGGTGGATTTTGAAGATCTCCAGAGAAGGAGACCCCACAATCTTTCTGGGCAGCCTGTTCCAGTGCTCTGTCACTCACAGTAAAGAAGTTCTTCCTCACATGGAGGTGGAACTTCCTGTGTTTCAACTTACACCCATTACCCTTTTTCCTATCACTGGCCACCACTAAGAAGAGTTTGGCCCCATCCTCCGTACATTCACCCCTAAGGTACTTGAACATGTTGATCAGATCTCCTCTCAGTCTTCCCTTCTCTAAGCTAAACAGGCCCAGCTCACATAGTCTTTCCTCATACGCTAGATGCTCCAGTCCCTCAATCATCTTCGTGGCCCTACCCTGGACCCTCTTTAGAACCTCCACCTCCTTCTTGTACTGGGGAGCCCAGAACTGCCCACAATACTCCAGGTGCGGCCTCACCAGAGCTGAGTAGAGGGGGCAGGATCACTTTCCTCAGCCTTCTGGAAACGCTCCTCCTGATGCAGGCCAGGATCCCATTGGCCTCTTGGCCATGAGGGCACACTGCTGACTCATGGTTAACTTGTTGTCAACCAGGACTCCCAAATCCCTCTCTGCAGAGTTGCTTTCCAGCAGGTCAACCCCTAATCTGTACTGGTGCCTGGGGTTATTTCTCCCCAGCTGCAGGACCCTGCATTTGTCCTTGTTGAACCTCAGGAGGTTCCTCTCTGCCCAACTCTCCAACCTGTCTAGGTCTCTCTGAATGGCAGCACAACCCTCTGGAGTGTCAGCCACTCCTCCCAGTTTGGTATCATCTGCAAACTTGCTGAGGGGACAGGGACCTCAGCGTCCTTGTCCAAGTCACTGATGAGCAAGGCGAACAGCACTAGGCCCAGTACTGAACCCTGCAGGACACCACTGGCCACAGGCCTCCAACTAGACTCAGCCCCATTTATCAACACCCTCTGGGCTCTGCCATCCAGCCAGTCCTCAATCCAGTTCACATGGATTGAGGAAATCCACACTTCCGGAGCTTTCCTATGAGGATGTTATGGGTGACTGTCGAAAGCCATGCTCAAGTCAGGGTAAACAACATCCACAGCTCTCCCATCGTTCAGTCAGCCAGTCACCTCATCACAGAAGGCTATTAGATTTGTAAAACACGAGTTTCCATTGGTGAATCCATGCTGACCCTCCCAGTTTGGTATCATCTGCAAACTTGCTGAGGGGACAGGGACCTCAGCGTCCTTGTCCAAGTCACTGATGAGCAAGGCGAACAGCACTAGGCCCAGTACTGAACCCTGCAGGACACCACTGGCCACAGGCCTCCAACTAGACTCAGCCCCATTTATCAACACCCTCTGGGCTCTGCCATCCAGCCAGTCCTCAATCCAGTTCACATGGATTGAGGAAATCCACACTTCCGGAGCTTTCCTATGAGGATGTTATGGGTGACTGTCGAAAGCCATGCTCAAGTCAGGGTAAACAACATCCACAGCTCTCCCTTCATCGAGCCTGCCAGTCATGACACCAGCGAAGGCTTTCAGTTTGGCTAAGTGTGATCTCCCCTCAGTGAATCCACGCTGATAGCTCCTGATCACCTTCTGGTCCTCCACATGCTCAGAGACACTAGAGAATTCAGAGTTATCAGAAGAAATAAATGACATTAACAAGATCCTGCTACAGTCAAATTACAAGTATATTTTTAGTTCCCTCCTTCCCAATTCTCAGATTCTTCCTATCCCATAGCCTGGTCCCACTTACAGTCAGTATCAAGAAACAGTCTTTGGGATCATGAACAGTTGATTCCTGGGAACATATCTTGCTGACTCCACTTCAGCACTACCCATCCTCGGTCCACAGCAGCCAGCATGGCATCCAAATAACAGTTATTTTATTAGTACTGCCCATCTTCCCAGGACAGTGTTCTACTTCATTGCAGCACAGCTATGTTACAGCTTTTCTCTTCTAGAGAGTGCCAGCCACATAAGCCCTAAAGATCAGCCCAAAAGCCTTGAGGGGGAAGGGATGGAATTTGTTAGAAATCACCTCAAGAGGAGGACTATTTCGAACGTGTGTTTTATATATATATATACACACACACACATATGTTTTATATATATATATATATATATATAATGTGTTATACACACACATATGCACACATACAAAAAGAATACACAGAATTTACATTGCTTACACTATTTCTTACCATGAGATAAATGCATGCTACTGAATATATAAGGAGAGAGAAAAAAAAAAAAAATCTCTTGGTTTTCTCTCTTTTCTCCAGGCTCTGTAGTTCATGGGGACTCACCTTAGCAGTAAAGACAGAAGCAAAGAAAGCATTTAGTAACTCTGCCTCTCTGCATCCTCTGCCACCAAGGCACCCTCCCCATTCAGCAGTGGACTAACATTTTTCCCTTATTTTCCTCTTGCTGCTGATGTATTTATAGAAGCCCTTCCTGTTGTCCGTGACATCTCTTGCTAACTCTAATTCCAAATGAACCTTGGCCTTCCTCCTTGCATCCCTACATTCTCTGACAATGTTCCCACACGGCCTGGCCCTTCTTCCACATTATATACATGCTCTTTTCCTCATTAAGTTTACCCAACAGCTCCTTGCCCATTCACGCATGTCTCCTGCCTGCCTTTCTCAACTTCTTTCTTATAGGAATGCACCGATCCTGAGCTTGGAGAAAGTGGTGTTTGAATATTAGCCAACTCTCTTGGACTTCCTTTCTTTGTAGGACCCTCCCCTGGGGATTCCTCCAAGGAGCTCCCTGAAGAGGTCAAAGTTAGCTCTCTTAAAGTCCAGGGTTGCAATCATACTTCTTGTCCAGCTTCCTCCTTGCAGGATCGTGAATTCCAGCATCTCGTGGTCACTTCAGCCAAGACTGCCACCAACCCTCACATTTCCCACTAGACCATCTCTGTTTATTAGTATCAGGTCTAGCAGCGCCCCTCCCCTTGTTGGCTCATCAACCACCTGCATCAAGAAGTTATCTGCAGTGTTCTGCAGGAACCTCCTGGACTGCCTGTTCCCAGCTGTATGATTATCCCAGCAGACATCAGGGTAGTTAAAGTCCCCCATAAGGACCAGGGCCTGGCATTGTGAGGCTTCTTGCAGGTGCCTGTAGAATGCCTCATCTACTTCCTCTCTCTGTTCAGGAGGCCTGTAGTAAGCTACTACAGGGTGACCATGTCACCCGTATTGGCCTGCCCTTCAATCCTCACCCACAGGTTCTTGACCTGTGCTTCATCCTCCCCTATGCTGAGCTCCATACATTCCAGTTGCTCTCTCACGTAAAGAGCAACTCCTCCACCTTGCCTTCCTGGCCTGTCCTTCCTGAAAAGCCATCCATGGTCATGTTCCAGTCATGAGAGCTGTCCCACCATATCTCAGTAATTGCAATGAGATCATGGCCCTGCAATCACACACGCATCTCCAATTTTCCTTGTTTGTTCCCCATGCTGTGTGCGTTTAGATAGAGGCATTTGTATTGGGCTCCCGATGTGCCTCTCATTCTAGCTGGGACAGCTGCACCTTGACTACGTGGGCCTTCAGAAGTTCTCCTATTTACCCAGTTAGAGTCTCCAGGCTTAGGGTGCCTTTCACAGGCTATGGAGATAGGCGTCTGTGAGAGACATGAGAGACCATCGCCTACCCCATAACCTGCCTCCTCGATGATACCCAGCTCCCCGCTCTAATCTAGTGTAAAACCCTCTCAGTGAGCCCTGCTAGCTCATGCCCCAGGGCTCTTTTCTCCCTTTGAGAAAGATGGAGCCCATTAAATAACATTATGTCTGTTGCCATGTAAGGTTTCCTGTTGCTGAAAAAAACAGTTGTGGTGGTGACACCAGGCATGGAGCCACATGTTGATGGACCATATCCTCCTATTTCTTTCTATATTGCTGCCAGCACTGAGAAGAATGGAGGAGAATATGACCTGCACTCCCGAGTTCCTGATTGTCTGCCCCAATTCCCTAAAGTACCTTTTGATAACCCTCCGGCTGTGCGTTGCTGCCTCTTCTCCTTCCACATGTAGGATCATCAATAGATAATAGTCTGTGAGTCTAACCAGGCTCAGAAGTTTCCTGGCTTCCTTAACCTGGGCCCCAAGGAAGGCAGCAGACTTCTCTTAGAAGAGGGTCATGCCTACATATCGGAGTCTGAGAGTGATGCACAGCAGATATCTAGCAGATCACAACAGTTTGATGAATTAAGACAATCAGTTGAAACATAAAGGATGGAGTCATTGTGCATTGCAATGCTTGTGCATTGTGCATTAGACCTTCAAAGGACTGGATTTGGTATCATAATCCAGAAAGCAAGGGAATCAAGGGCATCCCATATGGAAATGAGAATAAAAGTTGGCTTATTTTAACATTATTAGCATAATATTTTAACATTATTAATAAAATAGGTATTTTACTGCCCAATTTGCATGCAAAGTGTAATGCAAGTGATATTTTGTGTTTTACAGAGATTTCAGAAAGATTTACAACTAAAAATTACAAAGCAAGATGGTGGAGTTAAGGTATGAAAATTGTGCAGTGTCATTTCATAGCAGAGAAAGGAAAATGGTAAAGAACAAACATCAGAATTAAGTTTTTTTAATTCTCTTTTTGAAAGACACTGTACGAATGTATCGTATTTTTATTAATATACAGTGACAAAAATTTGGAAACCCCAGATGCATGTATCAGCATAGCAGACTGGCTAAGGCAGCATTTGATTACCTTCCAAATCTTCATTTTGGCAGAATGAGATTGTTTTATTCCTCACTGATTGCTTTTTTGTTTAAATGGCAATTACAGTTCTATCACCTTCTAAACAACTTCCCTTTTCTGAGGTCCATAAATGCTCTGTGCTGATAAATTCAATTTGCCTTTCATGTTTTGGTATTAATCATGCAGAAAATCTCCTTAGTAACACATTCATATTTTCTCAAAAAATGAAGACCTTTTGAATAACTGGGTCACTAACTGCAGAGAGTTTTCAACTTGCACTGAAAAAAGTAAAAACAGATTTAAAATTATTGTCTTTTTTATATATGAATAAAACAACCTTTTGGCTTTTCAGAGTTTACCCTGTTTACTTGCAGGAAGACTCACTTTGACTTAGAGATGACAGAATAATGTTCCCCCTGAAGAATAATGTTCCCTCTGAGGGTTTTTCATTCAGCATTCTGTGAAATGAGTGTTTTCTAGGGGAACTAAAGCTATTTACTCTCAAAGACTGACACACCAGGAAAAATGTGTGATGCATGGCAATTGCTCAATTTCAGTTAAATCTAAGAATCTGACGATAAACCTGATGGGCTCCAATCTATAGACACATACAGACCAAATAGTTAGCTTGAGTCACTGTGGAGGATTTCATGGTTCCAGTGAGTTCCCCCATGTAGAACCCCAATGTCCCCTTCCCATTCTCTCACCACTTTACCTTATATTGCTTCTTTGGTATCAATACTAAGTTACTATTCTTATACCGATTCCCTCTATACAGTACCAAGGCAAGCTGGTCATGAACAATTACTGAACTAAAAACAACCCAACACATTTCAAAAGTGATCCAAAGCCTGTTGGAATCAACCAAAATGCAATGAGATGATACAAGAGCAACTCTGCTGAAATCAGTGAAAATTATCCTAAAAAAAAAAAACCAAACAAACAAAAGAAACAAACAACAACAACAACAAAAACAAAAACAAAATACAGATGAAAACCAAAATCAGTCTTTGGATTTTGAAGTGGTGATTTTTTAGATAAAATCTCTTCTTTCTATATCAATCACACATTACAGATGAAAACTTTACATTTTATTTTTCTTTTTTTTTACAGAATACCATCAACAGCTCCCCAAATGCATGTGCATTTGATTCTCATAGATATTTGCCTATGACGGGCCTAATTTCTGCACTTTACTCAGAATTTGATTCTACTCTCATTATTTTTAGGCTAGCAATATCTGTGGAGCAAATTCTGATTTACTTGGATAGAATAAACATAATTAGGCCACTATTATTGGATATTAAGTCAATCAAGTTATATCAGAGAAGAGTGGATGCAATTTAGGCAAGTATTTGATTTACATATCTGAGAAAATTTTTGTCTCGAGCTAACAGCATTACTTGTCTCTGAATCAAATCACAGTTTAGCAAAAAAAATGTGGGGGCACAGCAGTTATTTTTGACAGCTCAAAATTGAGCTGTTAAAATTAAATATTTTGATGTCTCAAAAACATTGAGTACCAGGACTAGCTTATTATTACCTAATAAATTACAATAAATATATAATCTTGTCTTAAAAAAAATCCCAAAGGAAAATTAGCAGAAAAAAGGTGAATAATGAACACCAAATGATGATAAATTTACTGACAGTATATTAATGACCACCAGAAAAAAACTCCCAAAATACAGAAAACAAACTACCCTTTCAAAAAAACAGCTTCAACACAAACAGTGCGTAAGCTTTGCACAAACCACTTACGGCATTTTGAAAAAACATTAAAACATAAGTAACCAGATATTCTAACCCCCCACACACTAGTGCGTGCTCTGTATTGATAGGACATTTGCTAATGAACAGTAGTGAGGAACGGCCTCACAAGGCTGAGCTTTAGACAGCCCTTACTTCACTCTGCCCAGAATGGTCTAAATATCAGCATTTTGTGACCAGATTTTACAGTGTTTCTCAGGGGATAAAATAAAATAAACAAAAATTGTCATGCCCATTTATTCTCTCAGAAGTCACGCAACCCATTTAATCTGCCAAAATGGTTGGTTCTTCTGTGTTCGGTGGGACTGACAGTCTGCAATGGCAGCAAAGGATGGTCAACATTTCCTGCTCTTGCTGTATGTTCCTGGTCATTTCACCAGAAATGGCTGGCAGGATTTCTTAATATTTGCCCTTCTGGGCCTAAAGGGACCTGTCCAGGGTTATCTTGCATAGAGACCTCAAAAAGAGATGACCTGATAATAATTCATAACAGAAATTTTACATAGTTAAATATGATTGAAAATTGAGATGGGCAAAACGGATGGGCAGGGTGCAGTGAAAAACAGTAAAAATTCTCGTGTTCATTGAAGGCTATCCTTGATCTTTCTTCAACAGGGAAATGTTTTATTGACTGGAAAGCGTATAATTTTTACGTTTTAACCATATCTTTGGCAACCACTCCTTTCCCATTTTTACTCTATGCTGTCACATGCACACATACACTGGGCCATGTTGTTTGCCACACAGCCTCAATGCCAAAGTTGTGTGTAGGAGCATCCCCCTGCTTCCTGGCTCCCTGCCCTTTACTTCAAGCACCAAATAAATAGGAGAAACTACATTGCTTTCAAGATCTTTTGCATCGACTCCAGAAGATGCTAAAAGTCTGTAAATTATGCTTTTTAAAATTATACATACTACTTTAAAAGTTTCATGTTTTTAAGACTTTTTTCTTAGTTGGACACTGAATAATATAGAGCAAGTTCAGAGGGCAGATGTGAAAAATGAGGAAATTATATAGCTCATGAATTTTACAAATATGCATAATGTGCATGATAATAGTGCTTGCGTTCTCTGTAAGTTCTCCTAAAACAAATTCATTTGTTTTAGGAATGAAGAACTCCTTATTACCCCGATACTGAAAGTAGTGAAGTCCAGAATGTCTAGTGTTCCAAGAAAATTAATTTTGGCTGCATATTAAAAATATTTAAAATAATCTAAATAAGATTTTTGGCACAATGCTGCTTCAGCCATTATCATTAATTAGAAGTGTGTCTTCTTTTTATTTTAGTACTCTACTTAGTACTCTACTCTTAGTACTCTATATAACAGGACATACTGCAAATTGTCAGAGTAACTTTTGATCATTTTGGTATGCCTCATCAGCTTAATTCCACTGTTAACTGAAGAGACACTCTGGCCTGCCCTGAGGCTATTGACAAAAGAAAATTATTTCTTAAAGGGCAATGAAAAATCCAGTTTGATTACAGTACATGATATTATTAATCTTATTAATAATCATATATTTGATTATTTTTCACTTTTTAAGATATTTAGCATGAAGCCTAAATTATGTGAAATTCATCAGACTCTTTAAAATTTCTTTTCATTAGATTGTATTCTTCCAGCTGCTGAATATTTTCATAGTTGAATTCTCATGTGAAATAATGAAATTAAAAAAGGTTTACCATTTCACAGAGCTTTGCTATTAAGTACATGAATTATCTGTTAACTAGTTGTAGGGAAGAAAGATGTTTTTGATGAGTTTTAGCACAAAACTTGTTGCTTCCATTGATTTAAATGGACTTTGCATCAATTTCCATTAGAAACATCGCTATTATTATACAACAATGTTTTTATTTTTGCATAATGACAGTCAGTGCAGCAAGAAGATTATTCTGAGTTTTATTTGTGTCAGATAGATGTATTTATGTTTGAAACATAATTCTATCTCAGTAGAAACAAATGAGAGACTGAATACACTCAGTGCAGAGAGCTAGTTTGAAAAAAAAAAGGCGGGGAAAGGGACAAAATTAAGGATAGAAATAAAGGCAGGAACAGGTAATATGTTTGAGAGACATTTGTTACTGAACATACTTAATAGAAAGGGAACTATAACTGATGTTCAAATAAGTGAAGTAAATATACATTGAGACCAGAACTGGGCTTTGCACAGTGTCTGTACCTTTCATTTCTTATGCAGTTTAATAAAAATGCCTCTCAAGACATCTCATTAAGGTTGACTCATTATTGTGGAACTTGTGTCTAATGCTAGTGTGGTTCATTATTTTTAGTTGCAGCCACACTACCATAAAATCACAATAGTGCAATTATGAATGTATTCCCCAAATTCCTGTCAAGCACTAACAGAGTCCAGCCTGAGTTACTACATCATAAATCTATTCTATCTGAAACCAGTGAACTCATATGAGTCTATCCAAATCACTGTTTACTGAATGCTTAACTACTGAACCAGCACTGTACTATTATTATTATAGTTATTTATTATGAAAGTCTGACATTTTGATAGGTACTATTCTTCTCAGGCAATATAATATTGATATGAATGCTTGTGTATAATTCATTCCAATTAATTAGTGTGTAAGTATTAAGCATTAGCAGAAAGTGATTTTTTTCCCAAATGCACAGTATTTCAGACTTTCAGCTAATTAATTGGATGCCACCATTGTTATTTACAAAGGGATTGTGAGGATAAGCTGTAGTTCATTTTTTGAGTCAGTGCTTCCTCCATAATTGATTAGTACCATCTGAAACAAGTTCAGAGAAGTTGAATGAAGTACTGTGAGCCTGTATTTGCTTATGCAGACACTAAACAGACTAAGAGAAGCACTGTGCAGAATAATTCAGAAACACTTTTTGCAAGCCCATGTGTTCTCAGCTGCTCCCCATACTGCTAATGTTATGTGAAGAAGCAGCTTTTTACAGAGCTATGGAAGGCAGACAGCTCCTAAAATATCAAAATGTGTGCTAGAACATGCTGCAAATTGCAAGCTAGAGCAAGCACTGTCTCACCACAGAAATAGGAAGAAGGTATTGATTTGCCTTCCCACTCTTTACAATTTAAAGCTATGCCAGCACCTGAGAACTGTTTGACATCATTGATGATTTGTGTTGCGTTCTGTAACTGAGGTAAATTTAGTTTAAATTAAGATTTTTTTTTGTCAGGATCTTGTCAGGGCCAGACTAGAAGCTGCATGGATGAATTTCTTTCCTTACAGCACTGACAGGAATCAGCTGAGACTAAAAGCAACAAGAATAGAAAGTTTCACAATAGGAAGGGATAGAAGGATTTTTAATTCACTGAAGTGAGTAATTCTTCAATGCAGAGAAAGGAAAGTAAGTCTGACTCCTGGGACTTTGGTGAAAGCCTGTATAACTAACTAGTGGATCTTTCATGTGAAAGGAGTGAGGGAAATGGATCTGAGCTTTTCATTTGGTTCAGCTACCTCTCATGTGTGCTTAGGTGACATGAACCAGAGTAAGCCCAAGGGCTACATTCCAAGTTAGTGATTATTTTACAAATACAGCTGCAATACGCTGTTGCAGTCCCTTGTGCAATAGGCAGTGGGATGCAGATATGGGAGGAGTGGGTGAAAGGCATATTACAGTATTTGCATTTAGGAAATTGAAGTCAGCTCTTTGAATCCATCAGTCTTGCCTTGCATATCTCTATGTATCTAGATCATATATTTGAAATAATCATTTAGAAAATTCTTCAGTTTATCAATGCAGTAAATGTGTGGGGGAATTGTTCTCTTAAAAAGATCCTCAAGCTGGAGCATCTGCAGCACTGGAGATGTTTATTAAAACACATTCTAAAGAAAGATTTAGTGGGAAAGGAATTTCTCCAAGGGATGAAATCTGATGCATAGAGCAGATACCTCAAATGCAGCATGTCTTTAAATAGGGTTTTGATGGGCAATCAGATTATTGTGGCAAAACAAATATTCACACTTCAGCTGAACCATAATAATTGTCTAAGGCATGTCTTCAGTCCATGCAAAATGGTAATGCAGGCTTGAGGACCTTCCTGATCTAAACTGTAGATGGAGAAGTATTCAGGTATTGAATGTGGTGGTTTTTGCATGTGCAGCTAGACAGGCAAATGAAAAGGCTAAAGCCTCTTTAAATCCATGCCTGATTCAATTCAGATTGCAGGCTAAACTACTTTGCATTTCTTTATAGTTGGTCTAGGCTGAAGCAGGCGTGAGGAGAGCTGCCATCAGTTATTGTGCAGCAACCTGTTCCTACAAATAGACTGAATGTGAATTTGGAGAGCTGATCCTACTGTCTAAACTCACAGTATACATTCTGTTAGATACTAAGGAGTTCTTTCACAATTTAGAACTAAAGAGATAGAAATACATTCCTTTTGAGATCTCTAGTCCAAAGATGCAGATCTACATGGATGGTTTCAAAAAATCCATTCTGGAAGATTCTGGATTCTGGCAGCTTGGCTGTCTTCACTGAACAGCTGCCTTTACCAACAAGCCTTTGGGATGCTGGTCACAAGGGAAGTCATGGCTAAATCTGAATCACTGTAAGAAAGGTTAAGGTCTAAATTTGTGTGTGTGTATAATTGTTTTCTCCTTGTCATAATACTTTTTAAATTAAGAAACTGTAAAAAAAAATTAAAGGCAGTAGGATTTCTTTCCTCTCAAAAACATTTCTTTTTCAAAAAAAAAATGCAATTGATTTTGGATACAGACTTCAGAACACTAGTTCTCCACATGTAAAATACCTGTTTTATTTGTTCCATTGTTCTTAGTGCTGAAAAAGAACACTCATGTCTTTTACTATATAGATTTTTTTTCATCTTCATTCTACCTACATCCTCTAGCCTCTGTATTTGGGAAAGATTATAGCTTTCATTAAAGGATGTCCTTTGGAAATATATTCTTACTGTGAATCTAAGCTTATGTTTTCACATATGGAAAGTTGTCCTGATTGTTTAACACAAAACTTTTCATGCTCTAAAAAATACTTTTCTCAAATAAGATGCAGCTTGCTTCATTTTGAAGTGATGCATTTTCTATCAGTAAAATCTTCAATGTTGCTAAAGAACTTGGAGGACATGATTGCTTGGAGCTCCTTGGTGAAAATTGTACAGAAAAGTTGAACCATGCAATCTATAGGTGCCAGTCTGTGTAAAACACCCATTGCCTGAGATGTCTTTGAAGCAATACTTTGTAAAGTATTACAAAGATGTTTATCCCATCCACAGAACTTTTTTGTTCACTGATCTCTCTAAATGTTACGAAAGAAATACACTATTCCCATTGTAAAATACATGTAAAACCTGAACATCAGGTTTTAAATGTGCAATGCTGCCAGCATCTTGGCTACAGGGTCTCAGTGTCTGGGAAAGAGGAAGATAAAGCCGCGGTGCATGAGCTGCTCAGCTGTTGCTGCTCTACCACTGAGACAGGCTGATTGTGACTGGGATTGGCACAGCAGCTCTTTTCCCTGCCTACCTCTGTGACAGGCTGGGAGTTGTCTAGAGGAATATAATTCATAAACACAAAAGCACAAGACAAAGGACTTTCTGTACTCTCTATGTGCAGCAAGCTACCTCCTCCAGGCACTTACAGGGCACTTAGAGATTAAAATGCCTTTCTAACTTGAAAGCAGCATGCTGTAAATGTGGCCATGGTGATTCCAGGCTTTTGCTGGTAATTAAGTCTTGTGTGCTGCATTCTCTTTAGAAACTTTCCTGCTTAGACCTTTGCCCATGTTTTGATATACAGAAGCTTCATTATATAGATATACGCCAAATATGTCATATTCACAGCATGAAACAACATCACTGAACAATCACAGGCTAATCTGGGGATAATGTCCCCAAATACTTTTTTGTAGTAGAGAGTCTGGCACACCATAAATGCCAAAGCTAAACAGTGAT
The DNA here is from genome assembly GCF_000705375.1 of Tinamus guttatus. Next base: position 307,857 of record NW_010576767.1, read on the forward strand.
CACCCTTATGGCTAGTATCACTTCAGGAGACCAGATATTTGTCATGATGGGATATTGTATTTACAGTTATTTATTCATTATAAAATTTCAACTTCCAGCAAATTCAGAATTACCTGCTAAAAGAGGTCCGTAATGCCTGTACATGTGAACCTGTTCCTTTGAGAGAAACTACCGCCTGCTCTGCTAGAAAATGTAAGGAGATTGAACTTCCTCTGAGCATAACACCTACTCAGCATTTAGAAATTCAGGTGGACCTCATGCTGGCTGAAGAAATGTAAACCCTCAAATTAGTAGTGGTTATGCTTCTAGCAAGCAGTACAAAGCAATAATTATTTACATGCACCACTATACCAGGGTTTCTGTTGGTTCAGCTGTGTCCATTGCTGACTGGTTGTTGTTGTCATCACTGACTGATTTCAACTAAACACAGGTTAAAAAGCAAGCAGGGACGGTAGCATTGAGCACTAGAAGTGATTTATGCTCAAAGCAGAAGCATATGAAAATAAAGAAGAGAAGGAGGGAGAAAAAAGGAAATATTATGGAATCGCTGTGCTGTCTAACAATGCTACTGATTTGGAAGGAAGAAAGAAGTGAGAGAGGGAGGGGAGGAAGGACAGAAGGATGGAAGGAGGAATGGAGGGAAGGATGGAGGGAAGAAGGGAAGGAAGGAAAAAAGAAAGGAAGGAAGGAAGGAGGGAAGGAAGGAAGGAAGGAAGGAAGGAAGAGAAATGATATCTGACTTTCAGAATCATTTTAAATGTTTCTCTAGAATAATTTGGAAATGTCCCAATACGATAGAGATTTCATAAATGGTTCAGGCTCAAGATGAAAACCTCTCAGATACATGCTTCTTAGGGCAAAATCCTTCTTCTGTCAAAAATACATGTAGATGTACAGCCTGCAGAAGATGCACATGCAGACCTGGAATTACTGAGTGCTACTTGGTTGCTAATAGAAAGGTTCTTTTTGCTCTGGTGAAAAAAAAAACATCATCATGCTTTCCTTTCTCATCTACATTACTAAAAGTAAAATAATAGATGAAAAAAATCCCATTTTTATCCCATTTCCTTTCTAAAAGCACTAAGTTTAGCAATAATATTTTTGCTTGTTTATACAAAAAGGGCCATATTATTTATTCTTTGAAGCCTTAGTAGGTACTACAGTGTATGAAGAATGCAGGACTAGGTGCTAATTATGGAACATCAAAGGTGCTGCTGTTAGCTTTTCTGTTAGCCCAGATTTTCTGTGGTTACTTGTATCAACTGTATGGACAGACATGGCATGGTTATTCCTTACCAGCTCATTGCTGCCATCCTCCTCAAAATCCTCCTCTATCCCATCAGTCATCTCTTCTCCATCCCCATCTGCATCTGGCCCTCCTTCAATTGGATCTTCTGTAGAGTTATCTGCATTCTCTGATATGCATTCCTCTTGAATCAAATCAGCATTATCTTCCATTTGTTTCTTTTGAGCTTCTGTAAGGAAAACATATTCTATAGAGATTCAGTGACCTTTCCTCTTGGTGGAAAAAGCAGTGTTCTAAGGAAGAAATCTAAACTTCCCATCTCTAGATGAAGCAGTTTTATGAAAATTAGTGTGTTAGTATTTACCAGGCAAATATGATCAAAATCCTTGTTTTAAATAATTAATGCATAAATCAACACTATCATGCTCATCCTTTCCATGCGGCAGGTGAAGGCTTGCTTTACTGGAGGGATCTTGCTTTTTGATTCCCTGGACTTTGATTTGCTGTGAGAATCCAATCTGCAAAATCACCATAAATTTACTTATCAACGGCCAATGAGCAGTACATAAGTCTCTATGCTCTGAGAAGCGGATGGCTGTTAATTGCCAATAAGGGAACAAGGTTTTTCATAAATTTGCTGTGAATATCTCTCAATAGCCATACAGATGATCAACAGATTCTTCCAGTCACCTTTTTACTAAGCTAAAGTAACAGTGTTCTCCCCATTTGTATAATGTGCTGAGGCAACTGGAGAATGCCCCTCTCATTACTCAAATATAGGGTTTTCTGCAACTTCTGCGAAGCAAGGAAAACAAAAAACATTTCTATTTCTGTAGAGACCCATAGGATCTGTTCTGCTTGCTTTACCCCAAATGGCTGTGTTGCTGTGATTATGTATTGCGAGACTCCTGTATATCTGCAGGAGTTTCATCCCACAAGCTGAAATCCAGAGGAATATTGAGAGAGACAGACTGGCTGGAAGAATGGTTGAGGGATCAGAATCTTATTCCTATCTACATATGAAGTTTAGATGGAAATCCTTTTTTAACCAGAATGACGTTGGCCAGAAAATTATTTGTATGTACGTGGAATCCCAGAGTACCAGAGGTTTTTTTGTTGTTGTTGTTTTTTTGTTTGTTTGTTTTCTTCCCATGACAATGCCCATTAATGATCAGATGTATTTAACAAAAACCTTTCTTTATTAGGTTGACTCTTCTATAACACTAGCTCACCTATCACCTATCTTGTTGAACAGTCAATGAATCTGCAAATAGCCTGTGAAGCTGAAAATTTTTCAGCTTTATGAATGTATTTTTTATTACTTAAGATTATTAGCTGCTGCATCCAATATTCAAATTTTCCTCACACTTTTCTATATCATAGTCTTAAGCCAAAACAGCATTTACTTTTCCTTCTATCTGCACACATTTATCATTTATTTTGCAAATTACTTTAATCTCCTCAGTCTTTCTTAGTCTCTAATCCCTCATTTTCAAATTCATTTACTGAAGATACAGAATAATGAGACTTTTTCCCCATGGTCACATTTTTTTTTTCCCAGAAAGATTGTTGGACTTAAAGAACTAAAAGTCATCCTAGATCTCTGCTCTGACATTAGTGTGGTTGTCCATAGTGGTAGAAGATTCAGCCCATGGAACCTCAACATCTTTTGGTAACAGTGCAATATAACAATACAATGCTAGGACATTGACATCAGCTTTTTCTTCACCAGCAGACACCTTGGGCTAACATTACCAATATTATTCTTTGGTGCATGACCCATTATTATCATGTTACTTGCCTAACTGCACAAGGAACAAAGGTTTAGTCAGCTACGTCTACTACCTCTTACCCCACCTCAAGCCACTTATGAGAATAACTCAGCTGTAGTTGTGAATGTGAATTTCCTTAGTGAAATCTAAAATACTAGATGAGCATCTGACTCTTTGGGGCTTCTCTGAGAAGATAAATTTAAGATTTCTTTTAAGAACCATTTGTAAAGATCTTCATCTCTGATATTACAGTGAGTGTGTTCTCCTAATGCAATCATATCACATCAGAACAACTTCTTATCCCTGGCTTTCTGATCCAGATTTTTACAAACATTATATTCCTATTCCTACCAATATCATATGCACAGGAAATTGTTCTACTAAGCCACAATAGTTATTTGCTAATCCAAGGAAATTCTGTTTCCAGAATTTGCAACTCTTTATTAAAAAGTGATACTCAGCTACCTCCCGTATTTGTTGACCATGGAGTTCTATCCTAAAACTGTAACATACATTATATAGATTTCTTGTTCAAAGATTTAAAAGAGAAATGCTCTGTTTCTCAATATAAAGTGTGAAATTAACATTCTTTTACTTTTATGTTCTCTTATCTATAGCCATCCTACTGAAATAGTCAGGGGTTGATAACCATAAAAATAATATCAGCCAGTATGGCAAGAAAATTTTAATCAACCTATAGAAAAATAACTGAAGTATGTACTTAGCTTGTCTAGCTTTTCTGTTTAACCTGTCACAGTCCTCCAGATATCCAACTTTTAAGATTAATGATTAAATAAATACTCTTGTCAAGAATGATGCAAAATTTTAAAAAAAAGAGTACAAGATGATAGTTTGACTTTTGTATATTTTTCTTAAACAGACAGAGATCCTTTCTTTGATCCCAGTCTTCCTGGTCTTAATGAGACTGCAACCTTTGACAGAGAAATGTGAGAAATAATATTGCCAATCAATAGAGAAGGAACAAAATCATCATACCTATGATTCTGTAAATTAAATAGTTTAGCTGTTCATATAGCTTTATTTTATATAAAGTATTTATCTGAGGAAATACTCATCTGTGGACTCATCACCCAGGCTGCATTGCCCTTTTGATCAATGTGTGGGACTCAAATGGGAATCCAGAGTTACTGACACTTCTGGGGTATTTTTTTCCTCACACTCTTCAATGAGAAGAAAAGAAAATGGGGCATAGGTTTTGCACATGTTGTTTAAAAACATCAACAGTTTGAAACTACATTTTAATGTCTAAGGAGACTGTTCATTGCTCATCTTCAAATGATAAAGAAGTATGATTCAATACAAATCAACATTTTCCTCTTTGAGAAGATTTCTATTTAAACTAGTTCACTAGAATCCTTTAACAAAAAGTGCAAATTGGATATCAAAGTACAATGACATGCAGGTTGTTTTACATAGCAATAGATTTTACATAAAAGCTTGATGAAGTAGGGATGTGCCATCTCAAAGCATCTCAGTGCCCATGTGATTCAATTACATCATCATTGATTATGCCAACTTTTATATAATTAACATAAAATACAAAATAGAATATAAGGAATACATAAGGTGTAGTTCTTAAAAGAGAGAATCATACTCTGATTTACCATAGACTTAGAAAAAACATCCAAACGATTTTATGAGATAAACTGGAGTTCTATAACAGCTAAGGAGATGTTGACTTAACAAATGATTATAAACAAATGGTAGAATATTTTAAAACCTTCTTTGACTTTTTTTTTTTTATTTGTTGTATTTTTTTCTGGAATGTTACAGCTTGGTAAGAGTTGAAGGAGAAAGGGATCAGGAAGGGAAGAGGGCCATTGCATCTTGCCCAAACTATATTTCTTCATACGGACCACCTAATAATTCTATAATTCTTAATGTAGAAAGTACAAGTATTCTAACAGTCAGCAAACTTCATCTTAATTCTGTTAAGTCAAAAATATTTCAAATGTTTAATTTCTGAACATAGTAGAAAATATCTTTGTTTTTCTTTTCTTTCTTTGTTTTTATTTTTTCTACTGGGCCCACATTATGTAGAGATCTACTGGAAGGCTTCTGTTCTCTCTCTGATTTGTCTGCTTGACTGAATAACTATGCTCTAGTTTAATACATGTGACTACAATATTTTTTTTCACCTACCTGCCTCAGCTTTTTGCTGTTTTTCAATCTTTTCCAGTCTCCCTAGCAAGGAGTCAATTTTTGTTTTGATTTGGGTTAATTCCTTCTTGATTGTTTGCAACTCATCTGATTTCACTGTGGAAAAAGAACAAAGACACAGAGAAATGAAAGAAATTACATTTGTACTCCTTCGTGAATCAACAGAACATGTTATTTTTCCTTTTCTGTGTACTATGAAAAGGCTTTGCCTCATTTCTCTTTGTTTTTAGAGAATTATTATTTAAAACTAACTTTGTTAGTTACAAATACTGAATCCCAGAATATCATAGCCCTATTTACAGGGGTTTACTTGAGGGGTATTACTCTGTAAATAATAATTTCAGGTGAACTTCTAAAGGGAAATCTTAATACATCCAAGTACCTTTTAGTGACAAACAACCTATAATGATGTAATGATTCCAACATGACAGACAAGTCACTGACTTGTAATGCTGTTTTTCTGGTCTATTTTTTAATAATAAAAGCAAGAATAAAAAGATCCGTAGCAGTAGAAGTAGGTATTTTTCAACAACAGAGAGTGGTAACATAAATCCTAGAGAAGCCAGGAAGGTAATGTTATTTTCTAGTCAATAACTTCATTATAAGTGTTTAAAAATATTACTTTAAAAGTTTTCAATTCTAGCTATATATCTGTACTTTTTCCAGAAGTAGATAATACATGAAAATATTTCTTTTCATGATCACATTTGGGGACTACAGAATCACAGAATGGTTGGAAGGGACCTCTAGAGATCATCTAGTCCAACATCCCAGCTCAAGCAGCGATACCTAGACCATGTGGCACAGCATTGCATTCGGGTGGTTTTTGAAGATCTCCAGAGAAGATCTCCAGAGAAGGAGATTCCACAACCTTTCTGGGTAGCCTGTTCCAGGGCTCTGTCACCCTCACAGGAAAGAAGTTTTCCTCAGATGGGGATGGAACTTCCTGCATTTTAGTTTATACCCATTATCGCTTGTTTTGTCACTGGCCACCAACGAGAAGAGCTTGGCCCCAACCTCTTTACATTCTCCTCTCAGGTATTTGTACATATTGATCAGGTTTCCTCTCAATCTTCTCTTCTGCAGGCTAAACAGGCCTAGCTCATTTAGTCTTTCCTCATAAGATAGATGTTTGAGTCCTTTAATCATCTTTGTTGCTCTACACTGGGCTCTCTCTAGAAGTTCCTTCTTGTACTGGGGACCCCAGAATTGCACACAATATTCCAGGTAGGGCCTCACCAGATCACCTACCAGCACATGCTGGCAACACACCTCCCCATGCAGCCCAGGATCCTATCGGACTTCTTAGACACAAGGGCATATTTCCAGCTCAGAGTTAACTTGTCAACCAGAGCTTCCAAATCCATCTCCACAGAGCTTCTTTTCCAGGTGGTCAATCTCTGATCTGGACTGGTGCCAGGGGTAGTTCCTCCCTAGGTGCAGGACCCTGCACTGGTCCTTGTTGTTCCTCTCCGCCCACCTCTCCAATCTGTCTAGGTCTCCCTGAATGGCAGCCCAGCCCCCTTGGGTGATGGGCACTCCACACAGTTTTGTATCATCTGCAAACTTGCTCTGGGTGCACTCTGTCCCCTCACCCAAGTCACTGATGAATAGGTTGAACAGCGCTGAACCCAGTACCAACCCCTGGGGAACACCACTGGCCATAGGCCTCCAACTAGATTCAATAGCATTTATCACAACGCTCTGAGCACTGCCATCCAGACAGTTTTCAATCCACCTCGCTGTCCACTCATTTAATCCACACTTCCAGAGCTTCTCTATGAGGGTGCTGTGGGAGACGGTATTCAGAAGCCTTGCTGAAGTCAGGTAGACAACATTCACTGCTCTCCCCTCATCCAACCAGTCATTCATCCCATTGCAGAAGGTTATCACATTTGTTAAAAATGACTTTCCGTGGATAGAGCTAGCTCCACCTGGTTCATTAGTAAGGAGTGTGTGTCTGCTTCTAAACCATCTTTAATGTAAGCTTAGATGACATTCATTGACTTTGAAACTAATTTTGTTTTTGATTTTACAGTTTGGGCTATGTACACTGTAGTTATAACAACTCCACTAAGATTGCCTGTTACATGTGACTATGATTTTTAATCACATGCTTATATTGAGAAGTTGTGCATCTCACATTATCATTGGTTGAAACCTCTGATCTCATCTGAAACAAATGGTAGGTTCTATACAACTATGGTTAAAAGTGACCTTCATGCTATTCTCTCATATTGGATAGAATTATTCAGTATATTTATAGACCAAGGTCTTAAAATGTTCTCAGAGAAATAACGGGTCACTGTCCAATCCTCCAGATCTATAATAAAATGTTAAGATTCTGACAACTGTATATTTAGAAGGTTACTGCTTCCCTTGGGGCCATGATTCGTCCATCCTGTAGTACAGAAGCAGCACAAATTTCAAGGTGAAATAGTGTGAATCTCTCCAACAGGGAGTGCTAAGTGTCTGCTGCAGCCCACTATGAAGCCAGATGGCAACAGATCTTATGCAGTCAAGCTGTTTTATTAAAGATGTTCCCTCGACTGGCATTGCAGTTCAAACTTCAAACTTCAGAGTTGACACCACCAGGACCTAATGGTCCCAACTTGAAATACAAAGCAGAATACATTTGCACTTCTCAGTTTGTCAAGGAAACAGGCATATACATAGGGCTACCATTCAACTCAGGCCAAAGCTTCTGCAAAGGCCTTGCCTGTGCTACTCCACTGAGAAATCAATTTGGGAAGAAGACTGGACTAAAGGGAAGACAGATGCAATGATGTAGTATCAACAGCTATGAACTACTTACATGCTTTATTGCTACCAGTGTTCCCTTCAGGTTCCCCCCATGCCAAAATTATTTGCTTAAAATTTGTGCAATATTTTTGTGCATTTTTTTTCAAAAAATCTGCACAAGTTCTCCATTTCAAACTTGTAATAGTGCAATTATCCATGTTGTTCATCCTCTTAATTTGCAGGGCATTGTACAAGTCTTCAAGATCAGTGTCATTGGAGAAATTCCACTTGATAACATTTCACGGAGTATCTCTTTAGTAGGCAGAGGTTACTAAAGACAAATTGATATAGAACAAGACCTAGAACTTCAAGCTCCATAGAGACTTCACTGACTTTTTAAAAAGAAACATATTTTTTTTGATGAAATTCAGTTGTTGATTGACTATTAACAGAACTCCTACTAATACACTCTGAACACGGGACCTCTTCACCTCTAAAGAAAAGTGAAAGAATTACCCTCAGGTGTACTTCAATCTGAGGCTGACAATGGCCTATCACTGTAATGCATCCATGGAAAAGAAAATAGCAAATGCTTTGTTTCTAAAGAGGGGGAGCATTGTACAAGCACCTGGTGATAGCTCACCTGGAATAACATGTACAGTTTGAACCATTGAATTCTAGTGGGAAAGTAGATCATAGAATCATAGAATCATAGAATCATAGAATGCTTAGGGTTGGAAGGGACCTCTAGAGATCATCTAGTCCAACCCCCCTGCATACGCAGGGACACCTAAAGCACGTGGCGCAGGACTGCATCCAAGCGGGTTTTGAAGATCTCCAGAGAAGGAGACTCCACAACCTCTCTGGGCAGCCTGTTCCAGTGCTCTGTCACCCTCACTGTTAAGAAATTTTTCCTTAAGTTCCTATGGAATTTTTGATGTTTCAGTTTCCGGCCATTTCCTCTAGTCCTATCAGTGGCCACCACTGAAAAGAGACCATCACCGTCCTCTGCACTCCCTCCCTTGAGGTATTTATATACACTGATTAGATCCCCTCTCAGCCTTCTCTTCTCCAGGCTGAACAGGCCCAGCTCCCTCAGCCTCTCCTCATAGGTCAGATGTTCCAGGCCCCTGATCATCCTTGTAGCCCTGTGCTGGACTCTCTCCAGCAGCTCCACATCCCTCTTGTCCTGTGGCGCCCAGAACTGGACACAGTACTCCAGATGCGGCCTCACCAGGGCTGAGTAGAGGGGCAGGATCACCTCCCTCGACCTGCTAGAGATGCTCTTCTTAATGCAGCCCAGGATCCCATTGGCCTTCTTGGCCACGAGGGCACACTGCTGCCTCATGGTCAACTTGTCGTCCACCAGGACGCCCAGATCTTTCTCTGCAGAGCTGCCTTCCAGAAGGTCGGTCCCCAGCCTGTACTGGTGCCTGGGGTTATTCCTCCCCAGGTGCGGGACCTTGCACTTGGCCTTATTGAATTGCATGAGATTTTTCACCACCCAGAAGTTCAGTCTGTCCAGATCCCTTTGGACGGCAGCGCAACCCTCTGGGGTATCAGCTACTCCTCCCAGTTTGGTATCATCAGCAAACTTGCTGAGGGAGCACTCTGTGCCTTCATCCAGGTCATTGATGAATAAATTGAACAGGACTGGACCAAGGACTGACCCCTGGGGGACCCCACTAGCCACAGATGGAAGGGGCATGAGATGCATGCAAAGTTTGAAGCATGGAAGACTTTTGCTTCTTTAACATAGAGAGAAGAGGCTGGAAGAAAATTAAAATTTTAAGCTAAAACAATGTTGTTCATGTGGATATGCACAAATCAGAAACAAATTTAAGCTGGAGTTTGAAGAAGCAGAAATAGAAAAACCCAAACCCTAACCAGGTTTAATATGGAGTTTATTATCTTTGTGAAAAGAATAAGATAGTGTGGCAACTTGCAATAGCATGAAGTACATTTGTTGGCCCTTCACTCTTCTTGCTGTAATTGTAAAAGCATTCAAGAATTCATCCTTTATGTAAGCATCTAGTGTCAAAGGAGACAAGCTGCACACAAGAACCAACTCAAAACAAGACATTTAAAATTGATGTTAATCACATTTATAGAAAAGGAAGTACCATTGTTGAATTACATTATTTCAGAATTCTTTTTTTCTGCCATAACTACAAATTGCTGCCCATGAATCATGGTTCAGATATCTTTGAAAAGAAATGCCATGTATTTTTATCTAAATGTTTCCAGCTCAATATCAAATATTTTATCATATTATATTAATTTAAATTTCACTACAAAATGGGTTTGCTGATGATGTTAAGATAAATTCATTTAAAGGCATAATTCAGTATGTATTTTAATTTCTTAACTACCTATTCCCTACCCATTCACACAAAGGATTAAAAAAATGATTGGCATTTCCCCCTGCTTACAGCAGTATAAAAAAGAAATAGCACAATTCAAGAACTTTAGTTTCTATTTTGTCAGAAAAAAACATGATTTTTTCCAGTGCTAAATGGCAATCTGCATCTGCTGCTTCATACCATTAACATGGAAAACTACCATGTGTAGTTTCCAAGCTAATCTCTTCAGTTTTATGAGTTCCTCCTAATGATGTGTAAAGTTTATTTTTTCTAGTCTTTAGAGTTAAAAAAATAGAAGAAATATGTGGTCAATTAATCATAGAACATTATAAATTCAGAAAAGAAGTCAAATCCTCCTGATTTATTTTTGTTTTAAAAGCAAACTTAGAACATATATTACTACTTCTTCTTAGAAGAAGAATTTACTGCAGTGAAAACCAGACATTATATCTGCAGATGTACTCTTCAGTAAGCAAGATATTACATTTTGGTATTGTATTTTTTAACTTCTTTGCTGTATGCCACAACAAGCTTCTTTCTTTGGATTGCTGCTTTTTTTTTCAGGGAAAAAAAAATCCTCTGGTCCAGATCCTTAATAATTCCACAGATGAGTCTTCTGTGCTCTGAATGTTCTGACTCCTTGTATATATATGGGTTCATTTCCTGGGTCCAGAGTGATTGTGAACAGCTGTGTGAATAGTTATGCTTAAGAGATTTCTACCTAAGTCTGAAAAGTATATTAGGGAATATGCTCTCATGAGAGCTTTGCCAATTGAGGATGAAATCTTTCAAGCATAGGCAATATCATTTTGACATAGTTAATTCTCAATTTGAGATTAAGCCTGTATATGGCCTTGAATTTCATTAAAACCAAAATAACTTATTTCTCACAAACTATGTTTCTCCTTATTGAAGAGAGGCTTTACTTAACTTGCAATAAATTGCAGTTCTAATCAACAGTGAATTAGTTCAAAGGGTTCAAATTAGCAATTCAAAAAAGAGGGACAAGAAAATATTAAATTGCTTAATCCTACAAATCAGTACAACAAACTTTCCAAGTAAAATGGCGAAAGAAGCAACTGAACACACATTCTCTGTTTTCCAGCTTGCAGATCCTAAGGGAATGGCTTGGTTATTTCTCTGATAAACGTCTTACAATAAGCTGATTACATTTCTGTCCAAGCCAACAAAATCATGTTTCTACCTTTATGTTGGGCTGGTTGGACTTAATAAAAAGGGAAGTAATTCTATGGGGAAATCAAGCATGAAGGTCTGTATACTGTGTGTTTCCTTCCTCTTAAAGAAAAAAAAAATATTTTCAGGTGTGCTGCATGCAAAAGAATATTTTCTGAAGCTTATTCCTCCATGGGTAAACATAACAGACGTCAAAAAAGAGGGCCTGCATCTTTTAGTGGTGCGACTTGCAGCTCTTCCTTCAGCAGAAAGAAATGAACCAAAAAAATATTCTTATCGCCTGGAGACTGATATTGTAGAATTCACATGACCCCTGAATGCATAAAATTGCCTGTTGAAGGATGCTTACACCAAGGCACAGCATTGTATTGGTTATATTGTTAATTAGTATATTCGAATTGCTTATGAAAGCTCTTCTATTAAACAATTTACATGTTCTGCACAATTTCTGTGTTATTAAGGCAGTGTGACTGGAGATCTCACAGCATGCAACTATGAGTCATCATACTTGGACTAGGGTTGAATTCTATACTAAGCACTACTTAATTCTTGAAATGGTACTGTAAAATATTTTACGAAATGAAGAATATATAATAATGTGGTGACTGTCCTGAGGAGTGGATTTCTCTGTGTTCCCATTCACTGCAATGAAATACAGATTTCTGTGTGAGGGAATTCCTTGTGCTAAATTTCTCTGCTTTCTCTAGTTCTAACTTATTCTGGTAAAGACATATAAAAAAATAAAACATCACCTAAAATAGTTTATCTTACCAAGGCAAAGTGAGTCTGAAAAAGCACCGACTTCTTAAGTACACTTCTAGGAGTAGTGAATTGAATGCAACTATACACTAACTTTTCATATGAATTAAACAACAGTAAAGGGTGAACTGGAGGATATCTACTGAATAAGTCTACAACCATACATATTTATTAAAGCTTAGATTCCCTATGAGAGAGCCAAAGACTCAAGAATTGCAAAAGACTAGCAAAGTAATTTAAATTCTAAATCTACTAAAACTGAGTCCTAGGTCATATGTTTTCCTTTAAATCAATACTAGGAATCTTAATTCATTATTTAAAATATTTGAGGAGAAAAAGAGTGACTATGGACAAAGAAATTTGTTTAAGATTTGTGTATGAAAATGATGTAGATTCAAGTTAACCTTCCAGAAAGCAAAGATGATAGAACTCCCAGAAAGTATGAGCCAGATTCTTAATAGGAAACCTAGATGTATATGATTTCTTGAGTACTAGGTACCAAAGTTCCTATTCTTGCTAATTGTGATCAAGCCAATTCATTCACTGGAACCTCAAATCATACTGGAGGGTGAATTGACTCTCCAGCCTAAAGGTGCCTCTTTCAACAGAAACTGAATCATCATCTAGGATCCAATGACTAAGTAATCCAGTCCATTGATTAATTGGAGTTTAGACATGTAGTGCACATACAGCCTCCAAAACATCATATCAACGTTAATACTTTTGTTTAGTACTTGTAGTACTTGTCTACCTAAAAAGTTAGTTTGAAGTTGACAAACTTCATTGTATCTTTGCAAGAACAAAAGGCTTTTGCCATTTTTTTTTATTTTAATACTCAGAAGTTTTACTCAACTATGTTTTTTTCAATAAGCTAAATGTGGTGAACATATACAAAGCCACACTTTAAGGCAGAAGTTGTTAGCCTGTGATCCTTGAGCGGGATGCAGCTTGCAAAGCCAATGAAAATGACATGACAGTAGGGAATCCTACCATTTTCCTACACCTGCTGGTACAGTGTGGAAGTCTATGTATGTTGGCCAAAAGTCATAGTTATGAATGAAAGTAAGATACCAGTAAACTGTACTACCAGTTCCCTAGATTATAACATCCAGATCAGTCCAGTCATGTGCAATATCACAGTGAAAGAAAAGGGAGGTCATGCTGTCCATCAAAGAAATTGCTCTAGATCCTCCCCTCCCAATGGTTCTATAAGGTGTGTTATTTTAATCATGACAGTCTTTATTAGCCACAGGAAGACTTCTGGTATGGCTTGAAGGTGAAGGAAGTTGAACTAGATCTGGCAGATCTAGATCTTTATCCATTGTCCTGAGGCTTTCTTCTGAAATCTTTTCAGCTCGTTTTAACGTCCTTCATGCTTTGTGGGCAGAAGATCTGGACATAGCTTTCCAGAAGCAGGGTCATGTACAGAGTAAACAATTTTCCTTCAAGATATATAGTTTTATATCCATAAGTTCTGTACATTATTCTGCTACATTATGAGTTAATGTTCAAATAACTTTCCAGCCTGAATCCCAGGCCCTCAAGAGTGCCCGTTTCCCAGAACATGACCCTTCCAAGGAATCATCTGAGTTCTTTTTCCTTGAAATACAATGTTATCTTTTGTTATCTTTTATCACACTTCTTTTTTTTTTCCTGTCACATATATTTATTACAAGTTTTCATTCAAGAACTTGCCATCAATAAATGCAATGCAGATCCTAGTGAGCTCACTAGATAATCATCTTTGTTAGATGCTAGCATATGAGATTTGGACAGCTTGTTCAAACAGAGTATAAAATCATCTTATAACATATTTAGCCCATTTTACAGTTAGTTATAGTGTTGGTGGATTCACTCGCTCCATGTCTTCTGTAAAAGAGTGAGGTGTTTTGCTGAGCAGTCTGGTACTACAAACATCTTTTCACAGTCCCTTCACCCTCTCTGATATTCGATCCCTACCTGATCTTTCTCTTCCTCTTCCAGAGATGCTCGCAAGGACAGTTTCACTCCACATAAGGGGCAAGGGAAGACATGTGGGTGCTGAAAGATGCATGGAGAGGAAGATGAAGTTTCTGGGAAATACTATGGGGTGAGGAGTTTGGTGAGCATGGAGAAGGGAATACCTATTGTTTATCAGCTATTATAAGGCCAATTATATAAAAGTTGGTCAGCCCCTCCAGCCCTGATTTACTTTCCATTGAGAAGACACAAAGGAAGTTTAAGTCTGTCTGTTTTCAAAGAATCCACAAAAAAACAACCCACACAACTCCCTTATCCCCCAAAAAAGAGATAAACAAACTTCCACTGGATTGAAAACAATCCTCAAGCTTCCACTGAGAGCAGCACCCCTCAGCTTTTCTGTAGTTTAGTTTATTAACAATGACTTATTGTCATCAGTTTGCAAGACCTCATTGTGCATAAGCTAACTCAGGATGCTAGGAGAATTTAAACAGGAGGCTGAGGAATGAAGTAGCTCAAATGTTATTGAATGAATGGCCTTTAACCTGGTGCTCTTTGACTTGCAGGAAAATTATGGCAGCTTTTGTAACCAGCAGAGCTATAATTCAGACTGTCTCCTTTTGAGGAAGTTATTAGGAACACCGTTTCAATAAAATCCAATGATACGAACAACTCACATTTGGATCCTGAGGAGGAAGCCCCGCTTGATGTGGATCGTGATGCTCCTTTCATGGAAAATACCCCTTTGCCTCTGCGGGTTGTTGTCACAGCCACACGAGGACGCTTCAGTGGTATCACTGCACGGGGTGGTGGGGGGACACGGCCATGGTAATCAAACAATCTAGAGAAGATGAAGTCAGTTGAACTACATAACACCTTCTGTGATTTCATGTCATGGAAAGCTTGCCAACTAAATTTTCATGTTTCCTTTGAGAAAATTACTCTTTGAAACCATAATCACTTTATATCACAGGCAAATTAGATTTCAAGGACCTGTGCACAATAAGTACCGTATTCTGATTTCAGTCACAACCTAGTGCATAACTCAGATTTTGCATAGTTTAAATGAGGGTTGCTTTACAGGACTCTGTTAATAGTAGCATGGAAAATTCATACTCTGCTTCCACAGGTCCACATCAGTTCATTTCACACAAGTAACAGAAGTACACAAGTAACACAACATTTTGTTGTGGTGACATTTCAGTTCATTTACTACATGTGTGGCTTATTCTAGTTTTCTGTCTTCTATCAGTACAGATAGAAAAATAAATGAACTTTTCTGAAGCCAACCATCACCATAAAGAAACACTTTGCAGTTTGTAAAACAGCAAAAATATCTTTCTAATGTGGGAGTTGTACATTAGATTAGAAAGATTAGAAAGAGGCCACGGAAAAGAGGTTCCATCATATATTCTCTTAATTGACCTATCTAGAATCACTGAAGTACTTAATTAAGATTAATATAAATAGACTGAGAGCCTTTTTCAAACAAAATGAATTGTAGCAAGTGTCAAAGAATTGCCACTACAATCAGTGAAAGATTATATCCTGAATGAACTAGTATTGCCATCCCACAAACACCCAAATCCTAAAAACACTGCAATTAATAGTAGTTCATTAATCTCATAGAAAGAAATGGAGACAATTGAAAAACTATCCAAAACTCCAAGCATTTTTATAACACAAAAGCTGTGGCACTGACCAGGACAGACTGAGAGAACCAAGTTCACTGAATGAACATTTCCAGTTCTGAGGCTGAAGTTGAAGGATGAACAGTGTTCTCATGTAACATTCTTGATTTTCTTTCAAAAGATTCTTACATAAGTAAGAATATGTAAACTTATAACTGCGTGTTTAATTTTCAGACAATTCTGACTACTGTCCCTGAGCTGGGAAGACCGATACCTATTTGAAAACAGACACACAAAAAACTGCAATTCAGTTGTCCCAGTGCCACAGTGCCATACTGAGCAGAAAGCAGAATGAAACTTAAGTTTTGTAGCCCATTTTCTGAAAAGTAAGGACCTAATGCTTAAATCCCATGATCAGTACAGTTGTCTGTACATAATCCTACAGATAATTAGCTCCTCATTTTTCCTGTCATAACCATTTGCAACATGTGTTGCAGTGATCCTATGACTCCAATTGGAGTTGAAATCCATGGCCTTGAGTATTCTAAAAAATAAGTGGATTCTAGCCATTTTAACCATAGCTGAACAATTGTATATGAAGATGAATGTAAAAAATACAAACATGTTTTAGCGTTCATCTTAGTAAACATAGTAAACAAATATTTAACTATGCTTATGATGGCTGTCATTCATATATTTATTTCATAACACTAACCATTATTGCTACCCTTTTCTGATCCCTACACTTTAGCTCAGATAAGGTAAATGTATTCTCCCCAAATAATTCAGAAGAGCTTGGAAAACTAATGAACATTAGAAAAAAAAGAAAACAACAACAATAAAAATCCACTGTTGTCTGAGATTCTAAAGTTTTGGATAAAACATATCTAGTTCAGAAATTCAGAGAGTCATGAATCTTTTTCTGCATTTCCATTTCCTAAAAGCATGTTGATTGTACATTCACATACATTAAAAAAAATCTCATATTAGAAGAGGTAGGTTGAGTAATGCCAAATTTCCTTCCTGCTTGATAAATTAGACTATTATATTTCAGAGAAACGAACTTGTGGGACATGTAGCTGATTCTTCTACATCTCACAAATACTGTTAAATTCCCACTGTGCTGATCTAGGCTGTGTGTCAATGGGAAACTCGAGGCATAAATTTCTCATTGCTCGAGAATTCACGCTCCACTCCCTACCATAAACATACACTTGCATTTCAACTTGTGGTCTGTCTTGCCTCAAGAGCCTTCTAGACTTCTAAGTATTGTTGAAAAATATTCAAAATACAACATTTTTCATTCAACAACATATTATTATTGAATACAACATAGAATACAACGTTTCACATATTGTCATACATATGGATGAACAAAAAACAGACAGGATTGTCATGTGAAGAATTTTACAGCTACTATATGTTGCAGTGAAAGTATGCCTAGGAGAACTCTGAAAGAAGGAACTTTGGGCAATTAAACTATCATTAAGGGGTTTTTAGCACAAAAAAGTCTCAAAAGCTTACAGAGAAGGTCAATGGCAAAAGAGCTATGTAATGAGCAGATATCGGATGGTTCTAATCTTGTCTGTCATCTTCAAATAGTCTTCTGATACACAATAAAAATAATGAAATATGCAATAATATGCAAAATCGAAACAGACCTATCTAACCAAATAACATAAAGCAACTATGAAATAATAGGAGAAATGGTATAGGATGTATAAAAATATAACCACACGTACCGATTGTAGAAATCATCCCTGTAGTAATCATAATCAAAGACATAGCCACTGTGGAAAAACACAGAAAAACAAAAATGAACTGGCTTATAGAAAATAATTCCTTAATAGATCCGTGTGGCAATTTTTGTTTACTATCACATTCCAATGCATTTTCCAAAACATTTTCACTTCTCCTGTGCAATTATATTTTTAGGTACATATACATACATATATTGTATAGTTTGTCCATGCCGTTGTCCATTATCATTTTGAATTATACTTGAAAAATTGAAGTCTGGGGCAATCAAGTTATTTACATCATATACAGAAGGAAATTAACACAGCTCTCTAATTAGAGTTTTATTACAATATGATTCTCTGAGTGATCAAACAAAGTACACACCCTAATACTGAAACTCTTTTTGTGCTATCATAGCATCAGCAGTGGACTTGAAGGATTGATAAATTTGTGAGACATTGGGAAATGAGTGAGTAGGTGAGGACAGGAACTAGAAAATGGATTTGATTCATGAGAAGCGTGAAAAGGGTTGGCCTTCTGGACATTGAGTTCACCAAGATTTAAACATACATAAAAAGAAAGGGGGAAAAAAGTTAAGAGAAAGCATGGTGCAGTCAATAACATTACAGAGAGTTTATTCAAGGCCTTTCCTTTCAGGTTCAGAGGGGAGTTGAACTGTTATTGCCCTTAGGTCTGCCTCCCAATAGCTACTTTCTGCCTTTATGATGAAGAAAAAAACAATGAAAACTGTGTTACTCTTCTCCCCAGAACAGGACCTCAAATGGTCTGTATAAATGGTCTGTCCTGAAAAATCTCTGGGAATGTATACTTAGGCAGATTAAGGAGTACGGACACAAACTTAAGTATCTCTGAAGGACATTTATAAATAGGAAGGGATGAGAGCCATGAAGAAAGAATGAATCATTAAATAAGAAAGCAGAAAATTAGAAAGAAGAGAATTAGAAAGGGAAAAAAAAGCATGGAAGAAAACATACACAGAAAATGAAGAGAAATGAATGGCAGCAGCTACGTATTAATGAGAATGGACTTCTAGATTATTTCTGTTTCTGAGCATTTCAAAATGTCCACCAATTTTACTTTATCTTTTTTAGTACACATTTTATAACAATCTGGACTGTTCATTTCGCTCAACTGAAGATTTGTAGGAATTCTCAACTGTCTTTTTCTTTTGGTTTTGTTTTTCTGATCTCAAGAAACTCACTAGAATAGAAAAAGAGCATGCTGTCTGCAGTCCAGTTGGTAAATTCTTTGAGAAGGAAGAGCTCTATATGCTTTTTATATTAAATATTAACTAAATAGAACTGCCCTGAGAGAGTAGAACCTAGTAGAAGACAAGATTAGTGGGAACTATGGAAGAAAAAATTATTAAATAATATTATTTAGACCTTGTACAGAGATCATATTTCTATATCTCACTTTAACTCAGCTATATGAAAAGTTTTCCCTAAATTCTGCAATATCTCTTATTTTGTCTTTCACTCCACAAACAGTCTACATGGAATTAAGAGTTAGCAAAGTTATGATTTTATTTGCAAGTATTCAATACTAATGGTTTGCTAATGATTTTACTTAGCTGCATGATTAATAAATGCATTAATCTTATATTTAATATTCAGTTTGTGTTGTTAAGTAGAAGAGCACAGACAGCTTGAAGAAAAAAGATTAAATTTAAAAGACCTGTCACATGAAAATTTTCACCTGGATTGACATTAACTTAATTTGCATAAAGACCAAGTAAATTCAGTTTTTCAGCATTGGAGACCACACACTTGATGAAGAACTATTCATTTTACACCAGCTAGAGGAAAGTTGAAGGGCATCTATGCTCTTTCGGAGGCACTCAGTCTGGCCCATAGAAGACGTTAAGGGCCATGGGACTTTTATAGGACGTGAGAGTGACAGATTTTTTACATACAAAATTTCATGAGAGAGATGTCTCAAAGATATCTCCGGCTATGGAGGCAGTGAAGGGGCACAGGAGGGTGAGAACAGTTGAGAAAGGTTCAAGTGGTTGCTTAGGATGGAGAAGAGGATGGGGTAGTCAGCTGTTTTGGGAAACTGAGGCCAGTGGGTATTTTGGGTCAGGAGAATGCCACAAGAAGTTTGTTGTGTGGCAAATGGCAGTTTTTCTCCTCAGTTGCTCTCTGTCTTTCTACTTTGTCACTGTATCAGTGAGGAGAGGTTGTCACACAGAATTCTTTATAAAAAATGTTTTTAAACTGGTGAAAAATGTATCAGAGTTTTTTTTTTAATGGAACGTAAAATCTAGGATTATACTTCTCTTTTGAAAGAAGCAGTTTTTCACATCAATAAGCCCCCTAAGAATTTTATTCTTTTGCTGTATTCCCTGATCAGATAAATTCGGCCTTGAAACCAAACTCAATACTCACATTCCTTCAGCTTTGCAAATTGTAATTTAAGCCCACCATTCTCTATGTGGTCCAAATGCTTATCAGTGGGACCAGAGGAGAAGAAAGTACATTTTGAAGCCTGATTATCACATAGCACATGTGATTTATGAATTACTGTGAATTTTTATAGGTTGCCTATATTAGCTTTCAAAAACATTTCATTGCTTCAGAAACATCTGATATTGGCATTGTTTGTTTTCATTTCTCAGAAACACATTGGTTATCAACGTTCATTTTAAAGTAAACATTTTCACAGAAACTTCTTTGAAACAGACATTGTCCCTATGCCTTTAATCTTCACCCTAGGAAACCCCATCAGTTGCCATAAAGTGTTTTTTTCAACTGGAGTCAGCTAAATTGTTCTGTTATAGATGCAGCCTCGTTAAAGTTACTGTGCTTTGCTTTTGAGTGTAGCACAAACATCCACCCACTGGTACTGAAATAGGAGGTAACTGCAGGTATTCTGAATTTTGCATGACAGTCAGTCTCTGATACAGACATACCCACAGCTTTAGTTGCAACACACATCATCCAATTTGTCCATCCTACTCTCTGCCAAAAACTACTGACTCCATTCCTGGGACACTAGATACAAACATATGGTACTACTAAGTGTGGGCTGTTAGAATGCTTAAGGTTGGAAGGCACCTCTAGAGGTCATCTAGTCCAACCCCCCTGCACACGCAGGGACACCTAGAGCACGTAGCACAGGACTGCATCCAAGAAGGTTTTGAAGATCTCCAGAGGAGACTCCACAACCTCTCTGGGCAGCCTGTTCCAGTGCTCTGTCACCCTCACTGTCAAGAAATTTTTCCTTAAGTTCCTGAGGAACTTTTGATGCTTCAGTTTCTGGCTGTTTCCTCTAGTTCTGTTGGTGGCCACCACTGAAAAGAGGCCAGCACCATCCTCCTCACTGCCTCCCTTGAGGTACTTATAGACACTGATTAGATCCCCTCTCATCCTTCTCTTCTCCAGGCTGAACAGGCCCAGCTCCCTCAGCCTCTCCTCATAGGGCGGATGTTCCAGGCTCCTGGCGCTGGACTCTCTCCAGCACCTCCACTTCCCTCTTGTACTGTGTGTTAGCACAGTTGACAAGTAGAAAGAGCTATTTTGTATACATGTCTAGTCTGAATTTACTGTTCAAGGCAACCCTACTAGTTAAATCTCATTCTCCCACAGGGAGTCCAGCAGTAAATATCTTTTTTCTTCCCCCAGGCCATTAGGAGCTTTTTGCACTGGCAGATTTTTTTTTTTTTTTTGCATGGAGAATGAGTTGCACAGAGCAGGAGCAGGAAGGAGCACATCCAGAGATGTGTTAGCTGGGATCTTATGCAAAGAAGGAGAAACAGCTACTTCAACATCAAGGGAGGGAGTAGAAATGGATGCACTACAACAAACTTGTAATAGAACAAAGTACTTGATTCTTTTCTTTTTTCCTTTCCCATCCACTTTGACTCCTTAGAGAGAGATGCTGCTTTCAAGCTTTTTTCAAGGAGGTAAAACTTGCCATACTAGGTATTAAAATTACGATTAAAGAGTAGCCCTATCGGACCTTACCTGTAGATGCTGACCATTATCGAATAAGGAGACATGTAAAGAAGGGTGGGGTTAAAATTTTTGGAAACCTTAAGGTTGGTCCATGATCTACATCTCACTTCCTTTCCCTTAAATTCTGTGTGCAGCTCTGGCAGCATGAGCAGAGTGTTACAGGCAATGTTAAAAGCCCTTAGCAGCAACTGTAGACCTAGCAGCACATGAAGGTAAGATATTATGTGAAGCTCTAAAAGGTCTGAAGTATTCTAACAGTAGCTCCTAGTCCTCTTGGTTGTAAAGAAGTTGTCCTGAATGTGTGTTGTAAAGAGCACAGATCAATAATGATGAGAAAACCCCAGATAGACAATATAGGATAAAATATATGCAAGTATATTTAAACCAGTTTCACTTTTTGCTTGTTTGATTAATTGATTGATTGTTTTTGAAGTTGCATGATGATTTTTTGGTGCTAGTAGGGATATATTAATGGCATTACCCTGTGAAAGCGCTCAGTATATTTCTTCACTACAGCCATAATTGTTCATGCCTTGGTCAGTGCTGTGATATAAACCATGAAGCAGAAATTTAGTGTGGCCAATCACCAGCGCTGAGATCAAGGTGACTGTGGGGCTCAAACCCTTGAGAGTTATTCCTTAGCAACCCACCAACTTGTATTGAGAAGGCCACAGGCATCACTCGCATGGTGCAGAATACCAAATACTGAGCACGTTGAAACCAGAGAAAGGTTTAAACAAGTCAGTGAGCCAGTGGAGTCAGCAGTTTCATGATGGCATTGTACGTAAACAGATAGATTACTTCCCTCAGACATATGCCATCCCTTAGCATTAACAACAGAATCATGCACCTTATGCTGCTATTACAATGGAAGGCAGTGAAAACACTGAGAACAAAGACATCTCATCAGTAAAAGATTTTTTCTGTTAAGCACAGTCGTGGTTCCTTATTATGACCAAAACAATCAGTATTAGATGGAGAAAAATAATGCATCTTTTTAAATTCTGTATGTCTGAAGAATAAAGGAATCCCCAAGGACTGGATGTTCAGAGCTGTAATTCTATACATCAACTTTCACATGCATATCAGCACTACATGTGTGTCAATCAGGCAAATGTAAAATTCTGCCTTTACATCTTTGAAATAAGCTTATCTGATAACATTATATATTGAAAATGTGTTACTACTGCTTAGCCTTTACTGTGTTCTGTGTTCTATTCCACAAAAAGATTTTTACAAATTAATGTTGATATTCTATTTTCCCTTACTTTGCTCTAAACAGAAATTAATGTAACTGACTTCAGTGGAGTTAATCTGAATATAGAATAGTTAATGGAAATAGAACAGAATTTGATTGTCTTGTTTTCAGAAAAAGAAGAATTTCCATCTTACATGCAATTCTCTGTTAACCTGTTTTCCTTTCTGTGGGTATTCATGGGAAGAGATTTATTTGTAAATTCTAAATGTTGACAAAGCAGACATAATGTATCTTAATTCAATTGACAGCACTATCACCATTTATACTGTCATTTGCTTCTCTGTTGTCAAGGCTGGATAAAAATATTAAAAACAGAAGCAATATTCCTTCAATCAAACTCTTCTTAGAAGGCACATATCAACATAATGGTTCAAACTAGTAATCCAGTCACTTGCATAATCATTTCTCTTGTCATGTAAAGACAGTGCTAGAAATTGTTCTTGTTGAGTGAAAAAGAGAATCAGTCTAAACTGAAGTGATATTAAAAAAAATAGTAGCGGAAGTGACTAGGGAATAAGCAGTGTGAGGCAGAAATTTTCTCTGATAGAAAAATCAATCACATGTCAATTACTTTTATGAGGTATTAAAAAAAGGTGGAGATTTCAGGCCATTTTTCAGTGGAGGGCCACCTAAATTCTCCAAAGACATGAATTAAATCTGTGCTAATTAACATGTTAATTGAGAATTCCACTGCAAGTCTCCAAGACTAAAGGACCATGTAGGCTGAATACCACCTTTACTTTAGAAATCATCTTTTTTTATTGAAGGCTGAGGATGCCGCTAGAAGTGAAAGAACATTTCTGTTTTGCAGTTCAGCTGAACAGTCTCCAGAGACTGCTTTTTGCTGATATGATTGCTGCCAGTGATTCCTTCAGTTAGTATGTTCCTGGAAGTTTATAGGGAAAAAAAAAAAAAAGTGTGGAAAGGAGCGAAGAGGAAAAACAATTACAGAAAAAAAAGTATTAAATAGGCACATGGTTAAAACAACAATAATTTATCACCAAAATCCCCAATTAATTGTTTCAAAATGCAATCATAATGGTTTTGTAACCACAAGGTAATACAAGGATTTTCCTAGTTCTGTTTGTTTGTTGTTTAAGTAAGGCATTCAGATATTTTCTTTACCCTCTTCTTTCCTCAAAACTATTTTCCTAATGAAGTGTATTTTGGGGGAAACTGTTGAATGTATTAATTGCCAACATGAATTTGGGGCAAAACTTGGTCAAATATTCAGTTAGGAAGGTAAGTCATTTAGACACTTCCCTATGAGGGTTATACGAAGCAAAAACATTGAGTTTAATATTCAGACCTGCAGAATCAGTGGTCTGAGAGCTGTTTTTGGCAGCCAAATAGGTGCTAGTAATGCAGGGAGTACGACCAAAAATTTAGTCTCAAAAATTTTCTATGCAGCATAAATGCTATGTATTAGAAATACTACAAATTATAAATACTTACTGTGGTGGTAGGCACAGTCTACATGACACATTCTGGCCTCATGCATTTTAGAAACAAAATACTGATTTGTAAGTTTTCTATATCAAGACATCCAAATAAACCTATTTAATCTCTTCCTGTCCTTCCTCCTCCTCCTGTTATACTATTTTTCTCTCATCAAATATAATCTCCAATTTCTTTCCTTTCCCATGGGAACATGTTGCACTGAGGTAATGAAAAACCTTTCCAGTGTCAAGTGGCCTAACTGTTTCCCAAGTAACCTTTAATTGTAAAGACTGACTGGGAAATTCTTGATATCCACACAGGACTTTTTTTTTTTCTTAGTACAAGCATGGTGAGTCTATCTTCTTAAAAATGTGTTCTAAATTCAGGATATTCGAGGCACTACTGTCAAACCAAACACAAGTGATTGATTATCCAATTTATTGGTAATATTGTATACTTTGCAGGAGTGTCATTTAACTTGGTTTGACAAGTACAGAAGACTATCAGTGACAGGTGTAGGAATAAGTGATGGGTTTAAGCTTTGAAATGTTTCTACAACATTTCACTGAGCAGCAGACTGATAAATTAAAATCACAGTGCTAGCACTGGAATTGAAAGACTTAAGGCTACAAAAGCAGATAACCGAAAACTTCATATACTCTCCTGAGAAGCAGTCTTAGAAGCATTGAATGAAACAGAAAAGCACCTTTCACAAAGGATTAATTAATTACAATGTGACAATGTTGGAGTTCAGATAGAGAAAAAAATATTTCTAGGGAATTGCAACACCTGCTTTCCCAACTCCTACCACTTTCAAATGGTCAAGAAGGTTTAAATTAAATGTAATTTTGTTCTCACTAAATTTACTGATGTAATTTAATTCATTTTGATTGGCTAACTCATGGTATAAACAGCAGAATGGAGACATAAACAGATCCAATATTGCCAGTGTCCTGAGTAGTCCTTGTTTCTCCAAGGCTGCAGTTTTCAAGTGTAGTTATAATGCAAGCCAAAATACCTTTAATTTAAGAGAGCATTTTTGTATTCCTCAGACACTATGCAATCGTTTTCACAGTAAATGAAAATGAGAAGGGCATATAATGAAAAGGTGATGCTTTCACAGCTGAACTCAGGTCCAGATATAATTTCAGTCTTAACAGAGATAAGTGGACAGGATAGCTGTGCATCATACAACCAGTTGTGTATCCTTTAGACATATGCTGACTACACTTTTATTGATTTCTGACTAATCTGTGCCTCTGGAAGGACCTGTGTCAGTTCTCTTCTATATACACAATGAAGGAAGCAAGCTTTATTTTCTTTAAAGCAATAATAAAAAAAAAATCAGAAAGGAATTTCTAAGACCACAAAGTAAAGACCTCTTGATTTACAGAAGGGAATTCAAATGTCACTATCCTCAACTCCACCATAAATTCAGAGTAAAGCTGTTAAGAACAAGGGATCAGATAGAATAATTTATTAGGACTTATCCATTATATTTTTTCCTCATAAGGGACAGAGACTTTTTGTGCCAGATAACTCATCTAGATGCACTATATGACAAAACAGCATGATGACTTCTCATGGCATTGGTTTTGTAGTTTTTGGACATATGGTAGATTTCACACAGAGCGTAAGACACTATGACTCATCTAGCTGCAGCCTTTCCATAGATCCTTTTTTTTTTTTTTTTAATTTGCAAAGAAGCATGTTTGATACTAGCCAGAGGACTTTAATAAAGAATAAACCCATAAGGATTTTTTGCCTATTTTAGTGTTTCATTTAAGTTACAAGGCTGCCTCCTTAGCCTCTACATATTGTCTCAAGGTGAGTATGTCCAGAGAGGATTTAGACACACTTTTCCTATCCTGTAAAATATCTCACAGAATTTAGTAATATAATTGCATATTACTAATCATGCACACATACATCGTTAACTTAATGATCTACAATCTGACTACTGTATTAAAATAAGTTTTGGTAGTTCAATATGTATTTTTTTCCTTCTTTTCCTCTTCTTCCTCTCTCCAGATACTATAGGACCTTATCTGGGAGTCTACTTTGCTTCATTGCATTAAGCCCCAAGGAAAGGTTACACAGATCCACATTTGGACAATTTGCTTGTAGCAGGCAGGCAATTTTTGTTAGATTGTTGTAACTGTATGAGAGTTTATATATGATACCACATTCAATGGCTATAATGAAGACTCTCATTCAAACACTATAATGCCAGAACTTAATATTTTTATCTTGGTCAATGAGAACATTTACAGTGTTTCTTCAGTTTTATCAGCCCTCGCAAAAATTATTCCTTGTATAAAAAAATGCAATATTAATACATTCACCCTCTAATCTGCAAAGACATTCTTCATGGTGGTTATCATGGTGACCAATATTTCCACCTTTTTTTTTTCTTCCATGTATATTCATTTGAGAGTATTTCAGATGCTAAGAAGATGACAGCACAAAGGGGGCTCAGGCAGCTTTCTACTTCCATTAGAGACATTTTCTGCAGCAGGTGTCCCTACATCTTATGGTCACAGCCCCTGAGCAGAGTGGTTCTCTCTTGTCAGATTAGAGCTGCGCTTGGCCCAGTATGTATCACCGATGGTAAATATTTACAGAAAGCTTTATTTTCTTCTTTTCCTCACTTGCTGAACATCCCACCAACATTTTTTGCCTTCTCCCAGAAAAACTACATTACGCTTTTTCATGCTTACAGGACTAGCATGACTGGGATATAATTTTCTATGAATGCTGTACCCAGCAAGACAGTTTTATAGCCTATAAAATACCATCCAGAACATGAAATACAAGTAATGACTGATGCCTAAACAACATTTGGTTGAAACCAAATGGTATTTGAATCCAGATTTGTAGCATAATCATGACTGATGTATGTGTGTTCATGACTGTGTGTGTGTGTATGTACATAAAAATAATTTGTTTTTCTAGGAAACAGCATTTTTCAAAATTTCTCAGGTACTTCTGCCTCTGGTAAAGAGATGTGCTTACTGGGACAAACAGCTGTCCTATGTATAAGCTACAGTAAAAAACTCTAGTTTTACTTTCTCTAATTTCACCATGACAGAAGATGTAGCTATGATTTCTATCCCATGTCCTCCTGAACTTTAAAAAAAAAAAAAAAAAAGGAATGGATTGGAATGGAAACACAGGATGAATAATATTATTTGAGAAATGTTTCTCTTCCTCCTTCGTGTATTAACTGTGGTTTCTGTGAAGGTGTTCATCATTTTCAGGTGTTCAACAATTAATTCACAGAAAAAAAATGCAATCTGATAGTTAGCAAATTTTCCTTTTGACTACTAGGTGCTCACAGTGTGCCTGAAAACCTGTCTGTAGTTTCAGACCCTTAATCTAGATGGCAAGAGATAAAACAGGGCCATGTCTTGTAGGTAGTTCAGGGCAAATAATTGATTTTGCTAAAATTCCTGATATGTTGAGACTTACAAGTACTTTCTGGTAATTATCTGGCTGGCTATGAACAATGTTTGACATGAGGATCTCCAGGATTATGGATGCTTCAGCCTCCCATTGTTACCTTGAAGAGTAAGAGCTGCAGGATCCAATTGTCAGAGAGTTCAGAAAGGTTATTTTTATAGAAATAGAGGCAACATTAGAGGCATCTGGAAAGTCAGAACAAAACAAAACAAAAATGGTAACTCTTGATTTGTTAGAAATGGATGCATATGGATAAAATTAAGAAAATGCTTTACTAATAGCTACAGTGTCATTACCATGGCAGTATAAAGCAGCAGTTGTTGGCCATGCATTTTTCCACTCCCATTTGTCCTCCTTCATATTTAAGGCAAATCCTCAGAATTTTCTTTCTGTTCTAATATGTTTATGATAATACCTTTCTTCTATTGAACAAAGTTGATTCCTATATGAATCCAGAACAAAACCTCAAGACTTTTTTTAAAAAAGATCTAGTCCTTTATTACTCTTTATTTCTCCTAGCACAGAAGAGAATGTGACTTGAATTCCTATTTATTTTTTGAATACATCAACATTAAAATTGTTATAACCTGTTATACTTCTGTGACAATGTATATGACAGATGCTACCAAAGGTGTAATTTGGCCTGCAGAAGGATAAAGTATTCCAAGAATCCAGGACACCATGGAAAAAAAAATTTCAATGGATAATTGAATTTGGACTTCAGTGCATATTTACATTTTTAACCAAGGAAAACAAAAACAAACACAAGACCAAAACAAAACAAATCAAAAAAGACTGAATTAAGACATTCCTTAAAATCATCAGCATTTTTTTTATTGCTTGGTCAGTCTCTGGTCTGAATTTGACCATAAATGCCATAAACTATTAACACTTATTGTCAAATTAAAATGTGTGAAGACACTATGCTAGTGTGGTCTGTATATAAGGTGGTCTGTAAATAAGGTTTAGTCTCCCCTATTATGCAGTTGTAGTAAGAAAAATACACACAGAACAAGCACAGGCAAATAAAGGTTGTCTAATTTGAATAACATGTTTACTAATTTGAAATTGGCCCCAAAGCTTCAAAATAATAAACTTCAGAGTTATTGTATATCTTATATATTCATAAAGGGAGGATATGTTAAATTACAATTTCCTCCTAATGATCTAGAAATCTGTGAAAATACTTATACTTTCAATTGTCATACTAAGGAAGAAAATGGTCTCAAAGATTTCCAGAGGTGATCTTGTGCATAGGGTACTAGGATTTGTTTATGAAACTGTTTCATATGCCTATTGGCTTATTATTGGCTGTTTATCACTGCAGCCCACAGAGATGGCTGAGGACTAAATGCTATCTTGAGTTCTCAGAAGTATGAGGGTATGAACTGAGCTAACATAAACTTCTACAAACACTGGTTGCTCCAACTCTTGCCTTTGGGCCAGAAAAATGCAGTGTCATCGGTGCATATCCAGAATATGTTGTATATCTTTCATGCATTATTTTTTCCATTATAAGAGAATATCCCTCTGTTTTTCTTTTTTTTAAAAAAAAAAATTTGCATAGCCTGTGCCCCTGCTTTATCCTCTTGATTTTTCCTTCTGAAACATTTCCTTACATATTAGTTTTTCTCCCCTATGGTCCCTAGAGACCATTCTGCCTCATATGTAAGTGAGACCACAGATATAACGTATTGAGGAACCTTTTGACATTAACCTAGAGTATAGATCTCCAGAAGTAGAAGTGAAAGTATTGGATGTGAGAAATAACAGAGAATAAATAAAAGAGAAAGTTGCATAGAATAATCAGGAGGAAAAAAAAAGAGAGAGATCTCATGCTCTGTTGCTTTTCTCAATTATGAAGCACATTTTTACTGATGTTATTAAGGTCAGAAAGGGGAAGAGGCTTTGTTAAGGTACATATTTTTTGAGCTTGTTGATAATAAAAGTTAATGGAATGATGAAAAAAAATCTTTTTGCCAAATGCATTAGTCTAATTTCTATATAATATGCATTTTTGACTGTGTACAAAAGTGAAAATGGAACAGAATGAAAAAGATCATGAAAGAAAATAACCATAAAATAATTACTTGGATTTCAGAAGAGCAGGAAAAAATACATAAACTAGGTTCTTTAAATATGAAGAAATGGTACAGAAACACCAGAAGATGCAGCAGCTTCAAGTAGGTCAAAACCATTATTATTTCTTCTGCAGCATGACCTATAAGGATTTTTTTAAAATCAACTTAAAAAAGAGTGTTGTCCACCTTCTATTTCCAAATTTTCCAATAACTGAAAACAGACTTTTATAGAAAAGTCCAGTCCTTTAGAGTTATCGTAAGTTGTTGGAAGAGATAATTTTCAAGAGTGTTCACTCTTCCTTTGCTTCTCACATAAATACAAGTCCTGAATTCCTAGTCCACACATGAACAAGAGCTAGGAAATTATGTTTGGGCCTATAAGGTTTATTCATTTTATATTGATATTGAGATACTCTGGTATCTCTTCTTTTCTTTGTATTTTTCACTCTTCCCAAGCAAAATCATTTTCATAGTTACCTGTCTCCAAAAGCTGGTTAGAAATAGTGAGAATAATATCTACCTCTTTCCACTTTTTTTTTTTTTTTTTTTTTTAGTGCTACCTGATAATTAGGGGCAAAGCTTTACTGTATGTGTTCTACAAAAGATGTCACCTGGTTACATTCTGTTTTGTGCATTCTAACACCATAGGTGTTGTAAAAAACAAAGAAGGAAATTTAAAAAAAGAAGAAAAAAAAAGAAAGAAACATAGAAATGTGGATAATGATTCCAGTTAGATATTAAAAAAACAAGAGGCGGGGGCTGGGAGTACTTCATAATGCTACTTCTCCCACCTCATCCACTTCCTCCAGTGTTCTAAAAAGATTTAGGCTGTGTTAAGAAAAAAACATGGCTTTTCAGAGTTGCTTAGAGTTAAATACTTTCCAGACAAAGGATGCTGGTGAGGAACAGATAGTTCATTTGTATCTTCGGTCTCTTTATTGAGAATGGCAAAAATGCAGCAATAGTTGTCAACTTTACTTCACTCTTCTTCCCTCTAGACAGACAACTGCTCATCACATAATAAATGCAGGCAAAGCATTAATTCCACATTGAGCTGTCTCTGGACTTTCCACATAAACTTACAGTGTTTACAGCAAACAACTTAGAAGAAGAAGAAAAGTGAAAAAGAGAGTGGTCTGTATGGTATTTTCTTAAAGATCTACACAAAAGAAATAGACCGTATCTCAGCTGACAACCAGATGTGTAAAACATATCAATTTTCAAAGGCAGGCACACTGAAGAGCCTGCTTATCCAGAAGTAATTCCATTCTCTGCAGCTGCCAGTAGATGAATCCAAATTCTTACAGGAAGGAAAAAAAAAAAAAGAAAAAAAAAAGCAATACAGAACAAAGCAAAAGAAAACAACAACAAAAAAAACAACTCAGCTCTTTCTCATTGGGTCTTCTAAACACAGCAATATAACACAGCTTTTAAATAACACCTAGCAAATTACACACACTTTTTTTTTTTTTTTTTTTTTTTTTTTGTTTTAGTATGTGAAGAATTTAAGGGTAGTTGTGATGTATTTCCTACCACTAGAATTTTTAGAATAAAGACTGGATGATATTCCAAAAAGTGCAGCTAAATACAGTCAAAAAATAATTCAAAGGATTCCCACTGCGTGAAAGGGCTACAAAATGAGTATGGTCCCTCCCCTCCTCACCCTGCAATGCTATTACAAGTCTTATAAGATGTTGAAATATCTGTGGCTTATGAAATGAGTTTTGAATATTACGGCTCAGGCTCACGATCCACTTCCAATTTGCATGCAATATTACCTGCAATTTACTAAGTGATAAGCTTATACACAAAGATAGTTACTATAAATCAGCTGTCATGAAATAGCTTGGTCAATGGTTAGTAACTGCATTTGCAGACTAATCTTTTAGAGGGAATGGCAGCAGTCCATGCCAGCAGAAGCAGAGATAGCAGAAGCATAGTGCTGCAATCCTTGGATTTTGGATGAAGTGCTTCACGTTCTCCCACCTTACAGAAAGAATTAAGGATGGAAAAGTGCCAAGCAGCTGTTCACTTCAGCGCAGCAAAACAGAAAGGCTCCTAAGGCAGTAAAATGAAAACATGGAAACAAATCTCTCTTGCAGAAGAGAGATAAATGAAAGTCTGGCTTGCAGAACTATCATCTGTAGTCAACCAAAAGTGATTTAGATCAGTGTTTTGACCAGTTCTGAAGGCAAGGGGCATTAGGGCCATCCATGTGTTATTCTAATTGAGGCTGAGTCAGTATTGCTCCTCCAGTAAGCAAGCTAATTCCTATATTTTAAACGTGTTGTGATTGCTTCTGACTAAAACTTTAGATGTGGATCTCAGAGAGTTCATCCACTGAACAATTGAACCGCAAATTAACACAGGACTGGGAGGATCTGCGTAAGCACCAAGAAGGTAGGCATTTGCTTTGACCACTCCTTGTAGCACGTCATTTGCTGTACATTATTCTGGCCTCAGTCAGAGGCCATCTGCTTTTGGGGAAGAAAATGGAGCAGCAAAAAGGACAAGTAGCACAGAGCACAGTAGCGCAGAGGTGAGGGCATTTTCAAGCATGATCTTTATGAGTGTGCAAAAAATAAAAAGCTTTCAGTACATTCAAGATAAACTTCTCTGAAGCTTTGCAGTGAGGTTGAGTCTCTTGACTCACATGAGACTTTTTGAGAGGAATCAAGTTTAGCAAAAAGTTCCATATGCAATGATAATATGAATTTACTGAATGGCCAACCACCCACCTCAGGTGGAGGAAAAAGAAAACAAACAAATCCAAAATATAACACTTCGTTCAAAGTACCCAACACTTTCACTTCCTTCAATGTATTCAACACTTTCTTGTTTTCTGTTTTTAACATTCACTTCAGGACCTGAACTATTTTTCTGATCTAGTGTTAATTCTCCTTGGAAGCTACTAATAATTACATGGTAGAATTAGCCCTTAATTGACCATTTTGCATTGGGAACTTCTACCTGCCATTTATGTTCCCAGCTGCCTATTGTTCCTATTGTTCTGAACAATAAAAATAAGAAAGGAGGTAAAGAATAAACAGTTACAAAGAAAAATGAGCTTAGAGTGAAGAAAAAAGGACACACTGAGGTAGGAAAGTTTTAAAGAAAGAATGAAAAAATGGTTTATGAAAAGTGAACTTCAGACTCAGAAGTAAAATACAGATGCATGCCTTTAATATGCAGAATGCACTACCATTACCCAGAAATGATATTTTTCCAGACTATATCCCATTTAAAGTAACATTTCAGGAAAGATAAATTAATTATTTGCATATATAGAATATATAACTAAGTGGCTATGAGATTATGAACTCAGGATTTGTATATAATACATAAATTATTGTAACTGTCATCTATAATAAGAATAATGAATATTTTAATTTTATAAGTATATTTAAATCTAACTGAAAATTTTATTTTAAAAAACTATTATCAATTCTTTGCTTATTGGCATGGGCAACCCGCATAGACAATACTTGGAATGGTTTCTGATGGAAAGAATAGTGAAAAAAATAATAATAAAACAACCACCTATCAATGTAACCGTTAACTAGTTCACTTCTTCCAGTACAAATTTTGGTTAACTGATAGAGGCAAAAAATACTTTTTGGTATTTCTGCAGAAGAGAGGTACCCACAACTGTTGACTTTATCAGTCAATATCTACTTTTTATAAGCTTAGGTATAGTAAATCACCACAACACTGAAAGAGGATATAGGTATAGTGAATAGCCATAACATTGAAACAGGATATTTATGTAAATATAATCTCGTATAGTATGATTTTAAAATATATTTACTTACCCAACAGACAGGAAAGGTTCTTTTGATTCAAGTCTGTCAAATAAATAACAAAAGTTTTAAACCATATTTAGAATGTATATAAAATATTTATAATGTATACAGAGAGCATTTCAGAACAAATATATGAAGAATTTAATACAGCCATTCTCAGTATCCAGTTTAATTGGTGAACAATACACAATCTGACAACAATAGAAGACTATAAAGGGCCTGATCCATTATTCTAGGAGTTTGATTAGGAAAACAAACCAAAACAAAACCAAAACAAAATTTCCTCAGTTTTGGCTATGTTGACCAAATATTTTTCAAAGAAGCAATCTTATGGATTTTAAATTTCATAAACTAAGGCGACGTGCTGATATTTACATGGAATGTTTAAAGTGAACAAATAATACTTTGTCACCTACCCCCTTTTTATTCATTTCCCTTATAAATTCAATTATTTTCAGTTCTTGATGGCTCTGGTTCAAGAAGATGGTGCTCTTTTTTTTTTTTTTTACACCTTTAAACATAAATTTATGTATAGGTTTAAGTTTCTTGCAGAACTGAGGGCTCCACACCTATTTTGTTTTCTTTCCAATATCATCTGCTTTTGTATTCTGATTAGCGCTTCATCCTGTGAATTTCTGCAGATACGCCACGATTAGCACTGCATTGGAACCTGAATGATGTGAATGGTGCTAAATTGATAGACCCAGAACCATTGCTATTTCTAGGGAAAAAAAAAAAAGATACTGAGAGTGCCTCTCTCCCTCTGTCTAACAGCTTGCTATTACTTCTGTCTTTGTGAGGAGTTTCATCACCTGCACACTCTGCCATGACTTGTTTCCACCCAGCCAGAAACAATCTAAAAATCCTCATTTACATTCTTATATACTAATTCTGTTCCAATACCTGCTGGAAGTGCTAGCCTTAATTCTGGAGCACTTGCTCGCTGCAATGAGCTTACTGATGCCAGGTATTTGTCAGGACCATTAGCATGTGAGTTTCTGGTCCTTCAAAAAATATATCTTAAAAAATTATTTTGAAGCATTACCTGACACAAACATGATTCAAAATTCTGCATTACACTAAACTTCACTGAGAGGATGGTATTCTGAATTAATGATAATGAACATGTAGCCTTTAAGAGTGTTTCTAAGAAGAGCAAAATAAATCATTACTGGACCTGAACATTTCACCTGTGATGACCTTCCCATCCAAAATCAAATTAACCTAAAGTAGAATATCAGACTATAAATAAAGTATTTGTCTGTTTTTTTAAAAGACCTTTTCTCTAGGTATTCCTTTGTGGGAAAGCAAACAAGTACATATACATTTATTATTTTAATGTTTTTGAAAAATAAAAAAGATCCGTTTAAATGTTTATTGCCATCTATCAGGACAGTATTTCCAAGAACAAATTTGACACAGTGCTTTTGAAAGGATTATATGATTTTGTTTTTTAAAATGCATGTCAGCTTTTTGAAAGGCATTTACTTTTCAAGAAGACATTTTCAAAATCACTAGAGGAAAAAAACTGAAGAGTATATCTTCATTTATAGTGCTAGCTTCAAGTTCTTTAACCTATCTTCCTGGGAATAGATCTTCAGCAGAGGTGAACACTGCTAACCTAAATCTTGAGGAAAGGCTAAAATACATCCACAAAATACTACTTTTTTCCATTGTCCTCATGGCTACATCTGGCTTCTTCACTTGTTTCAGAGACTGTTATTCACATGGAAGTAGGAGGCTGGGAATGGGGGCCACTAGTGTGTGCGGGTCCTGATATGCACTGTGTTCCTGGAAAAGTAGCATAAGCCTGAGGCAGCACTCTTCACATTCCTCCTTTTCCTTCCCTGGGGTACTACAGTTCAGAAAATGTGTCTGATCTTTGCATTTTTGCTCTGATATACAAAGAAAAAAAATCTTTTTTTCATTGTTTTTCTTGTTTTATCTGCTTAATGAAATGAACTGGATCTGTGAAGCACCCTGGCTTTGGTGTGAGAGATTAATTATAAGCCACAAGAGAAAACCCTGAAAGTCTTGGTGCATAGTCATATGGAGAATGCATATAAAAAACCTTTGTGGCGTACAGACTTATAATAGTGTTATGTTCATGGAGGATATACTGATGGATTTTACTTACAAACGAAAAGCATGTGGTATAAAGCCCTATGGAGAAAATACTGCAATTAAAAATCTATTTGAAATCCATTCTTAGGGTGGAATTTGATTTGATTTAAATAGCGCTGCCCTAAGTTTGAACCCTCTCTAGTATATTTGACTAAATGGTTTTAGATAATTTGCTGCATTACTTTAAATTATTTCAAGTGTTCCTCATAGTAAAAGAATATAATTATCTGTTGACCTTTTATTTAAATTAGTAATTCAGTATATGGCAAATTAATATAAAGGTTTTAAAACTGCAACACCAGGTAAAATAACATACTGGAACATCTTTACTGGTGACATGTATCAATATATAGTATAGATTTTTTAACCTTTCTTTTCTAGACTGTAATACACCAAATTCTCTGGAGTTCTGTATAATCTCACATAATAAAATACACCTCAAAAAAGTAATTCTGATAGTCTGTGAGAGAAGTGTTGTCATGTATGTCCATGAAAAAAATTAAACCACAAATGTCCTTTCTGGCAAAAGTGTATTGAGCAGGCAAAAAAACTAAATTGAGCTGTAAACAAAGGTAATTGTGTTTTGATTCTGTAGAAATTGTAATGAATCTTGAGTGATCAGGATTTAACTTAACTTTTCTGAAATGCTTTTCCCATCAGAAAACATTTTTTTCCTATGTAAACAGTTCTGTAAAAAGTAGTTATTACAAACAAAGCAGGCACAGCAATGGATTGAAAGAATTCACTAGCACTAGCACCCCGTTTTTGAAGTAAGTACGTTAGGAATTTTCCATTTGTCTCTTTGAAACAATCTAATTTCATTATCTTTTTTCTGCTGCTGAGTTTATTAATTTTAATGCCAATAAACTAAATCCCATCTTTGACATGGAGTGAACATGTAGATGGACAAATATTTCAAAGTTGGTAGGCAAGCAATTAAAGAAATATGAGTAGACTAAAGGCATGTGAATTCCTATATGCCTTGTAAACAAATCATTTAGGAGCAGGAAGATCCCAAAGTCAGGTCCACTTTCCTTGCATACTTGTCCTATTAAGATTGTAGGAAAGATAAGTTTTACATCTCTGGCCTGACCCAAGGTATATATATGCACGCACACAAATATCATTTCTTATTAAAGAATTCTCGCTTCTCCATTCCAAAATCTATTTACAAGGGAAAAAAAAAAAGAGAGATAACATTACTAGCAATATCATTTCTGTACACAGGCAAGTAGGATTTCAGCCAGTCATTGCTTAGGGCAACTTATTTTGAACCAACATATTCTTCCTGGTGATGATCTTATATTTTCATCTCTAAGAGTTAAAGGCACTTGATAGCAATCTCATTCTGACTTTTCAATGCAATAAATTTGTCTACCTAAATCAAGGAAATCAGTGGTCAGGAACCAGTTTCTTTTTTGTAGAAGAGTTGCTAGTGATTTGGGGTCACATTCTTGAAATCATATTTCCTAGAGGGATAACCTGGGTGTGCTGCTGATTTCAGATATAATCCTGTTGGACTGTAGACACAAAGAATAGTGACTAGTTCTTGAGAGGACTGGAAGAGTTAATAACTTTAATGTGGTTGAACCCAGAGGATTCAGACTTTACATTCAAGTAGTGTAAGTCAGCCTGGAAAAAAAGGTGACTTGATGGATTGGTTGCATAACATTAATGTGTATTTTATATGATTGATGCTGTTGACTTATTTACCTGTCAAGTATGTTTATCCCTCTACACTGTACAGCTCTGGAAACCAAAGATTTTTCACAAATATGTGAAGTCAAAGAAAATACAGATTTATAGTTCTACCTGTTTGCTCATGAATTCATTTTTTAAAATAATAACCAAGGACAAGTTACTTCTCAAAGGACTTTCAAAAGAAACTCCGAGAGGCTGTGTCATTCAGTGATCAGGTTTTTTCTCTGAATTTTAACTTCATGGTTTGCTCTACGGAGAATAGCAATCAGAAAACATCTTTCTTCAGAATTTTATAGAGAGTATTGCCCACATTTTATCCTCTAATTCCTCTGCTTTTTTTTTCTAAAGCATACACATTTTGACTTTGAGGAACTCTCAATATGTTTATGTAGAACAACTAGGCCTAATCAAAATGTATCTTAATTTGCAGAAGATATATTATTTTATGTTACTTCCACAATCAGCGGACACTGTAGACGTCATTGTTGATGCACATTGCTTGCTTGCTTCCTTCCTTCCTTCCTTCCTTCCTTCCTTCCTTCCTTCCTTCCTTCCTTCCTTCCCTGCTTCCTTCCCTCCTTCCTTCCCTCCTTCCCTCCTCCCCTCCTTCCCTCCTTCCCTTTTTCAAACCATCATGTAACATTTACAGTTATTGATGTCACTTATGATTTCTGTGGCTTAAAGCCATTGTAGTCCAAAATAATTTGGACAAAAGGAGCACATTTCAAAAAGAACTAGGGAAGAAACACATTCCTTCTCCTGAAACAATTAATAAATAGCCTTATAAATGTTGGAAAGTTTTATCACAGAGCATTGTCATGTTCTGGAATAAATAGGTGTTAGATCAGCTGCATATAGGATCTGATTTGTCACAAGTTTTTCAGAATAAGAACGTGTGGAAGAATGACTTACAGTTTTATGTCGGCTTTTACCAGTATTTTTTAAAAAATAACAAATCCTACTTTCATCTGGTAGTTGACCTTGCAAACAATGGCACTGGTTTGAACAACATGAACTGTATTGTTTTCACCATTATTGCATGGTATCAAATAATGTACTAATATAAAAATATAAGAGCGGCTTGGAAATTTCCTATCCACAGAGCTAAATGCTTCACTATATATTGAAGTATATATAAGTGAATGCAAAATAAAACAGATCTACTACTTCCTTCAAGCTATGGAAAGAAATGAGAACACTGTAACTCCAAAATATGATTTCTCAGTACAGACTTCCCTTCTTAGAAGCGAGTTTGGAATATAACATTAAGATTAATAAATTCATAGGAGCATAGATAATAATGCGAAAGAACTCAACAAATGTGGATTGTCAAAAACAAAACATGTCAAAACAACCTTATTCCCTCCTTTGACAGTATAATTGCCTTAGAGGATAACCAAAGAGAAAGAAAACAGACATGCCTTAGCCTGATTTTTTGGGCTACTGATATTTTCCTGTACGACATACTCATATACATACTGGGCAAATACAACCTTATCATCTTAGGGTAAGTATACGGTACATCAAAAATACCAACTTTCTCATGCACAAAGGAATATGCCAAATGGCTCATATTAGGTATGAACACTCAGGGTTATGTTGTGTCCTGTTTGGGTTTATATTATCATTAATGAGTTGAACAAAATACATAGATGATAGAAAGCTGAAAGGGATTTCAAGAAGCCTAGTGAAGAGAGTTATAAATTGAAAGCTATTTGATAAAGCAGAGAAATGGTCTGAAATCAGTGCGATGAATTTAAATAAATAAAAAGACAAATCCAAAGAGAATTTGGGAACTAGAATTACTTCATACATATATAAAATACAGCATAAGTGGCTAGGTGTTGCAAAAGGCATTTGAGGAGAGCAGAAACATAATATTCTTCCAGAAGGAGAAAACTTATTTGGGAAATACTAAAACATCTTTCTCTCCTTGAAGCTGATGAAATCCCCAGTTGCTGGACTATGCCAGCGTTGGCCACAACATGTTAAATGTTAGAAGACAATGGTCAGCTGTTTCTCATGCCCACTTGAGAAAGGAAAGGAAGGTACTGGTTATTATGCATGAGATCCCCCACTTCTCCTTTCCTCTCCTCACCACAACCCCCTCTCCATGCCTCACCCTCCCCCCTCCAAAAAAAATGCTTTATAAAAAAGCTGTCCAGTTTATAAGGTGACAAGGAGCACTAAAATGCTGGATGCATCATGTCAAACAGAGGTTATTAGGTCTTCCAAGGGCCCTTTGTGAAATCAAGGAACTCTTGCCCAAAAACTATGAAGGATGTCTTGCATGTTAATGACAGCCAAGGAACTCTTGCCCAAAAACTATGGGTTGGAGCTGATGCTTTCCATTCTTGGGATTCTTTCTGATGATCTTGTAGCTAGAGCTGGATAATTTAGATTCTCTGTGCTCCATGTGATGTCTGAAAGTCTGTTCTTATAGACCTTAAGTGACAACAACTTGCCTAACAATAACTTGCTGGAGTTACAAAATATGAAAGTTTCAGATAAATAGCAGATGAGACAGAAGGAACCAAGTGCAAAGGGTGCTATATTAAAACAGCATTCCATTATGCTATTGATACCTTGGTCTTCCCCAGAGAAATAATTTTTTGCTGGATAACCTTTAGCTGGTTCCATCTAATTCCTATTTTGAAGGATGTCTTGCATGTTAATGACAGTTTACAAAGATCCAAGTCACACAGATGCTTTTCAATATCTGTTCCAGAGATATTTCAGACTAGCTTATGTTTCAGCCTATTTCAACTACTGATTTGTCTCAAAGTCTTGAGGTATAGCAATTATGTGAGGAACACATGCTGACGCCATTAAACAGTCATTTGAATAAGTATTCCAACCAGTCACACAGTCTAACTGATAAAAAGAAACTTTTTCTACTATCTTCTGATTTCTGATATAGTTAATTATTTAAAAGTAGGAATAAGGAAGTAGGTGCAGTAGAAATAACAGTAGGCTAATTTCTGGAAGCAAACATAAGTTTTTCCCCCGTCCCATTAGATAAAATCTTTGCAGTCAAATAACTTTCCAACATATCCATAGGGATTAGGAATTTTATGCAATATAATTTTTGCTGTTACACAAAACAGAAATTATGATCACTTCCCTGTAAGAAAGCATGCCCAGAGCATCCTCAGTTTTCAAAATGCATACTCTTATCCGAGGGTTTAGTTCTTACCATCTGCAGTGCTAATATGAGGCCTTTACCTGTTTCAGAGTATTGAAGAGAAAGCAATGGAATATTTTGATGAGTATACATATCTCTTGATTTTTAAGCATACTATATATCTGGACAATGAAAAAGGATATTCAAATATATCAGATATTTATTTTGG